>JALIGW010000007.1:45158748-45691063 GCA_023053685.1 Diadophis punctatus similis | reverse complement strand
CAAATGCAACTAATAAATAAATAAATAAATAAATAAATAAATAAATAAATAAATAAATAAATAAATAAATAAATAAATAAATAAATAAATAAATACATAAATACATACATACATACATACATACATACATACATACATGCATGCATACATAAATGCATAAATAAATAAATAAATAAATAAATAAACAAACAAACAAACAAACAAATAAATAATAAATAAATATGGAAACTAATCTTGGTACCCCTAACATTTTAAGCAAGGAGCTGTACCACTGGCTTAGTGAAAGTTTTCTGTGAAACTTTTCATGTTTCTCCATTTCAGTGTTTCTTAAAGTGTAGTCCTAGGATGCCTGAAGACCCCTGAAGACTCTCTCAGGGACTATGAAATCCAAATTATTTGTCTGAAAAAAAATAAAAAAATTAGCACCTCAATTGTGAGAAGCAATAGTGGCAGGGAATGCATCCATTTAAATTTTACAAATTTTTGTTTCATTTATTTAGTTGTATCTCTCCTTTGCATATGTTTACAAATAACCCAAGGCAGCGAACTTATGCAATATATCTTCCTCTTCTTATTTTCCCCACAATAACAACCTTGTGAGGTGAGTTGCGCTGAGAGAGAGAGTGATTGGCTCACCTAGCTGGCATTCATGCCTAAAGTGGGACTAGAACTCGCAGTCTCTTGGTGATTGGCCTAAAATCACCCAGGTGGCTTTCATAACCAAAACAGGACTTGAACTCATGATCTCCTAGGAATAGTGGAGAATTTTATCTCCTCCAATACCAATACCTTTATTCAGGAACTACAGTTACTCCTCCACTTACGACCATAATTGTGCCCAACATTTCTGTTGCTAAGCAATATATTTGCTAAGTGAATTTGTCCCATTTTACGACCTTTTCTTGCCACAGTTGTTAAGTGAATCATTGCAGTTGTCAAGTTATTAAGGGAATCTGGCTTCCCCATTGACCTTACTTATAAGAAGGTTGCAAAAGGGGATCACGTGACCTCAGAACCCTGCAACCGTCATAAATTGAACCAGTTGCCAAGCGTCTGAATTTTGCTCACGTGACCATGGGGATCCTGCAACGGTTGTAAAAGTGAAAACAGTCGTAAGTCACTTTTTTCAGTCCCGTTGTAACTTTGAACAGTCACTAAATGAACTGTTGTAAGTTGAGGACCACCTGTATTTCTTGACAGTTGTTGACTTGTGAATAGAACAGAATAGAATTCTTTATTGGCCAAGTGTGATTGGACACACAAGGAATTTGTCTTTGGTGCATATGCTCTCAGTGTACATAAAAAGACCAGATAGATTCGTCAAGAATCATGAGGTACAACACCAAATGATGGTCATAGGGTTCAAATAAGCAATCAGGAAACAATCAATATTAATATAAATCGTAAGGATACAAGCAACAAGTTACAGTCATACAGTCATAAGTGGGAGGAGATGGGTGATAGGAACGATGAGAAAAACTAATAGTAATAGTAAATGCAGACTTAGTGAATAGTTTGACAGTGGTGAGGAGTGATGGCGTTCGGGGAAAAACTGTTCTTGTGTCTAGTTGTCTTGGTGTGCAGTGCTCTATAGCGTCGTTTTGAGGGTAGGATTTGAAACAATTTATGTCCAGGATGCGAGGGGTCAGTAAATATTTTCACGGCCCTCTTTTTGACTCGTGCAGTATACAGGCCGTTAATGGAAGGCAGGTTGGCAGTAATTGTTTTTCCTGCAGAACAGGACTTAGTACAGGTATCTGTACTGAGTGCCCCCCAACCTTTGGGGCACCAGGGACCGGAGAGGGGTTTTTTTCCCACAGACCAGAGAGGGCGTGGTTTCGTGTGCTGCCTGCATCCCATGGATGGGGCTTCGTTTGTTTGTGCAGTCCAGTTTCTGGCATGCCGCGGCCCAGTGCCGGTCCACAGACAAGAGGTTGGGGACCCCGGTGTTACAAGTCATGATGCAAAAAAAGTGACGTCCACCTGATGAAGCCATAATGCCAGGGATGCCATTATGCCCTTTGCATCAGTCGGGTCACAACATCCAGGGCAAACCATGTGGTTTGCCACAGAGATATCATGGTGCCCAGGCTGTCTCCCCCTGCAGACCCTGTGTGATGACAGGAGATTATTTGCCCTTAATGCAGAAAAGAAGGAAGCCACATTCAACAAAATATCCGCCAACTAGTTCACAACAGTCAATACACAGGTAGTCCTCAGCTTACGACCATTCCTTTAGTGACCGTTCACAGTTACAGTGGCACTGAAAAAAGCGACTTCTTTCCATAATTAGGATTATTGCACCATCCCCACAGTCACGTGATCAAAATTCGGGCGCTTGGCAACTGGGATGTATTTATGACGGTTGCAGTGGCCCGGGGTCACGTGATCCCCTTTTGCGGCCTTCTGACGAGCAAATTCAATGGGGAAGCCAGATTCACTTAACAGCCATGCTACTAACTTAACATCTGCAGTGATTCACTTAACAATTGTGGCAAGAAAGGTCGTAAAATGCGGCAAAACTCATTTAATAACTCTTTCGCTTAGCAAAATAAATTTTGGGCTCAGTTGTGGTCATAAGTCGAGGACTTCCTGTATATGACTGTGCTCTAGGATTTTAAGCCTAGGCCTCACATTTTTCCCAAGGCAGTGCACAGCCTGCTTGCTCTCTTCAACACTATGGGAGGAAGTTGAGATGTATTGGCAGTCCCTCTCTGAGGGAGATGGGTTGTTTTTTTTAAGTGAAAATAAAAATAAAAATAAATAAATAAATAAGCAAGCAAGCAAGCAAGCAAGCAAGCAATAGAATGGAATGGAATAATAGAATAGAAAATAGAATGGAATGGAATGGAATAGAATAGAGGATTCTGAATGGAATGGAATGGGAGAGGAGAGGAGAGAAGAGAAGAGAAGATTCTGAATAGAATGGGATGGGATGGGATGGGATAGAACAACAGAACAGAACAGAACAGAACAGAACAGAACAGAACAGAACAGAACAGAATTTTTTATTGGCCAAGGATGATTGGGTTTTGTGGTTCCCAGTGTTTTTTTAACAACCGGTTCTCTGCCCTAATGACCGGCTGGATAGGCGTGGCTTGGGGGTCATGTGACGAGTTGGCCATGCCCACCCATGTTTTGTGGCTCCCGGTGTTTTCTTTTCTGTGGGAAACAGGTCCAAATGGTTCTTTGAGTGTTTAAGGTTGCAGACCCCTGGTCTAGTTGTTCTGGTGTGCAGTGCTCTATACCCTCATTTTGAGGGTAGGAGTTGAAACAGTTTGTGTCCAGGATGTGAGGTGTCTGTAAATATTTTCACAGCCCTCTTTTTGACTCATGGGCGCAAGCAAGCAAGCCTGGGAATTGCTCATTCCTGCCTTCCCAGCTTCAGGAAAAGGTTTAGGTCCAGTAATAAAGAACTTACAATGGCTTCTTTTTGAGAGAATCATACCCAGAAAAGATAGAAGAGAATACTTATAACTCAGGGTTGAAATGTGGGGTCCTCAGTGCTCTCTGAGCTTGGTAGTTTTCTTGCAGATGTTTCATGACCCAACTAGGTAACATCATCAGTACTAGAAGAAAGGGTTTGCAGAGTGGAGGGAGGAGGAGGATGATGATGATTGTGGGGTTGTTGGGTGCTCTCTGAGCTTGATGCTTTCTTGCAGACGTTTTGTTACCCAACTAGGTAATACCATCAGTGCTAGAAGGCTTTGTTCTCTTTATATGCAGTGGCTGGCCTTGTTAGTGTTGGAGGGAGTGGTCTTGTTGGTTCCTTCATTAGGTTGTGGTTTACTGTTAGCTTGTTTGTCTGAGTTGATGGTTCCTTGATTGGGGTATTGTTTACTTTTTAATTGTTGGTTTAGTATTGATCTTTCTTGGCGTTAATCTCTGCTCATCTGAGAGTTGATTGCTACCAACTCAGGAGAGCATCAAGGATCCCACATTTCAGTTGTTCAGCTAAACCCGATTAACAAATTTGCTGATGCTATAGCTGAAAGCAGAAGAAGTTTGCACTGACAGAAGCCGAGTGCCAGATGCGAGAGAGGGGGAAAAAATCTTTCTGAACTCTTTTTTACTTTGAGCAAACCTTCCTTTGCGATGCTTATTGTGCCATAGCATAATAAGAAAATAAATGAAGTGGAATGTGTCTTGAAGATCCTGCTGCTTTTGTCAGAACGAGACAGCGTTGTGCTGCAATCTTCCCTCCGTTTGTATATGTGTGCATGTATAAAAGGGGTGGGCCTTACAACATGACAATGCAACACCGCCCTCATTTTTCTGCTCCGTCTGCCTCTTGTGGAGGCTGCTGTTTCATCAAAGAACAACGAAGATAAAATCCTCTTAGGCTCAAGACTTCAACATTTCCAGAGGAAATGTTGCAAAGACAGTTCAGTAGCACTTAAATCAGAATAGAGCTGGAAGGGACCTTGGAAGTTTTCTAGTCCAACCCTCTGCTCAAACAGGAGACACTATACAATTTGAGACAAGTGATTGTCCAGACTTCCTTTGCAGCTGCAGGATAGATGGCTCCCTTCTGTTGTAAGGAATATCCTTCTGGGTTCAGTTCCAAGTGGGGGAAAAGACACTGGATTCATGGAAGTTGCTTGGAAAGAAGGTTTAATATGGTGGACAGGAGCACATGGCAGGAGCCCCTGAACAGAAAAGGTGGATCACATGTTTCTAGATGTAGGTCAAGAGAAAAAAGGGAAGGAAAGATGCTGAGTCCCTTGGTTTTATGACCTCTGTTGGGCCCCACCTCTTAGTTTCCTGTTCCTGTGTAAGTAATGCACTCCAATTGATGGTCAGACCCCCCACCTAGGGGCGGGGGTCTTAGCTAGCCTTTTAGGCTGTCTCCCAAGTTTGTTTGAGTGCTGGTAATTTTCCAGGTGGTAGAGGGCTAATCCTATCATGTCCTAAGGGTGAAGGTCTTAATCCCATCACCCTGGAGCTGAAGGGGGGGAGGGGCAAGGAGCTGCAGGAAGCTGCTTTGTATTTAAAACCTTTTTCTCCTTTCCTCATTCAGGGAAACATATTCTTTCCTTTTTCAATATTTCCTAGGATATTTCATTTTCCTAGGAGACGGGTGGGTGCTAACTTTCTACACTTCTTAAAGAATTCCTGTCCTGCTTCCCACATTTTGATATCTACTCCCCTCTCTAAGTGGAAAAAGGTTGCTGTGCCTCATCTTCATCGTTACCCTTTGGGCAACGGTCTCCAACTTGGTGGCTTTGTGAAATTCAGCTCCCAGGTTGGAGACCCCTGACCTAAGGGGAAGTTTTGCTGCTCACCTGGGCACCATATATCAATCAGGGTTTTATCTTTGTTTTTTCCTGGCCATGAATGATCATCCTGACAAATGAAGAATAAAAAGAAATGGAATTACTGAGTATATGTAATCCTCGATTTACAACCATTTGTTTAGTGACTGTTCAAAGTTACAATGGCACTTATGACCAGTTTTCACACTTATGACCGTTGCAGCATCCCCATGGTAACTTGATCAAAATTCGGGTGCTTGGCAACTGACATGTACTTATGACAGTTGCATTCTCCCAGGGTCACGTGATCACCAATTGGAACTTTCCCAGCTGGCTTCTGACAAGCAATGTTGAAAGCCAGATTCACTTAACAGCCACACAATTCATTTAACAACTGCAGTGATTTGCTTAACAACAGTGGCAAAATGGTCATACAATGGGGTATAACTCAATTAACAACTGTCTTGTATAGCAAGGGAAATTTTGGGCTCAATTGTGGTCTTAAGGCAAGGACTACCTGTGTCCTTTTAGTTCCCATTTACTGGGTAATTGGAAAGAACACTGACAGGCCAGGGGCGGGTTGCTCACTTACCTTGTTGCCGGAGCCATGTGCGCGCATCTCCATGCTTCGAGGGTGCGCTCGCTCGCTACGCACGCATGCCCCCTCACGCGATTTTGCTTCTGCGCATGCATGGAAGCAAAATCACGTCAAAATCTTGTGAGGGGGCACGCGCGCGAGAGAGATTTTGGCGCGATTTTGCTTCCGGGCATGCACAGAGGCAAAATCTCACTGAAATCTCTCTTGCGCGTGTGTCCGCTCACGAGATTTCGGCGCGATTTTGCTTCCGCACATGCGCAGAAGCAAAATCGCCCGAAAATCACTGGAAAAAAATGGCGACGTGCCGGATTCACCGGCAGAGAGGGCTCCGGAGCGCTTGTGAAATCCGCCGCTCCCTACTGGAGCTGCGTACTGGACAGCTCCGGCAGGAACCCACCTCTGTGACAGGTTCAAGAAAGTGATGTGCACACAACAGTGAACAGAGAGGTGTAAAAATTCTGCTTAGAATTACCGTATTTTTCAGCGTATAAGATGCACCTTTTTCCTCCCTAAAAGAGGCTGAAAATTTGGGTGCGTCTTATACTTCGAATGTAGCTTTTTCGAAGCTTTTCCCCCCAGCCCTAACAAGGTGCTAACGATCTTCCCGGCTTCCTATTCCCTCCAAAGAAGGTTTTTTCCTGCCCTAAGTCTTTGCAGGCTTGTTTTCATTCCTACTCCCTCTGAAAAAGCGGTGCTTTTCAGTCCTGACGCGGTGGTAACTATCTTCCTGGCTTGCAGCATTTTT
This sequence comes from Diadophis punctatus similis, assembly GCA_023053685.1. NCBI lineage: Eukaryota > Metazoa > Chordata > Lepidosauria > Squamata > Dipsadidae > Diadophis > Diadophis punctatus. The sequence goes on along the minus strand of JALIGW010000007.1, from coordinate 45,684,465 downwards.
TTTTTATTCCTACTCCCTCTGAAGCAGTTTTTCCTGCCCTAAGTCTTTGCAGGCTTGTTTTCATTCCTACTCCCTCTGAAAAAGCAGTGCTTTTCAGCCCTAACCAGAGGATAAAATAATGTGCTGAAGTTGAACAGATTAAGGATGCTAGCCAGATGAATACCTGGTAGGTAGATTTTTCCCCCTATTTTCCTCCCCCAAAACTAAGGTGCGTCTTATACTCCGAAAAATTCGGTACTAGTGGTGGGGAAATCTAACAATATTGTGGTAGGGGTCAGCCCTTTAGGTAGGACATGTCAAGAAGAAGGCATTAAGGATACCAGGAATGTTGTTTAGAATAAAAGGATCTCGAAAATTTTTCCAGATTCCTCTCTGTTCCACGTTACACCAAGCAAAATCAAGGCTCAGTTATTTTAAGTATCTTTCTTAAGCTTCTCACTGTCTCTGGACTATGCAAGCAGATTCTCTGATATCTTCCCCCAAGGTCAGTTTTAGATTTCTTTATATAGATCCTGCATTCCGGTCAGAAAGCCTGATACAATGGCTTATGCTTTGCATGGAGATGTGATTTAATTTTATGACATTTGTCATGAAAGATTTAAGGGCTGTCAGGTAGTGGATGGAGTAAATTCTATTGGTTTGGATGGTAGGTTGAAGGTAAGGAGGTTGAATGGCAAGATGGAGGCTAAAATATACAACGAACATTTACTGGAATTGGGTATGTCTAGTCTAGTGGAAAGAAAGACTATGGGGTGACATGATAGCAGTGTTCCAATATTTGAGGGGCACCCACAAAGAAGAGGGGGTCCATCAATTCTCCAAAGCACCTGAGGGTAGAACAAGAAGCAATGGGTGGAAACTACCATATTTTTCGGAGTATAAGACGCACCAAAGTATAAGACGCACCTTAGTTTTGGGGGAGGAAAACAAGGAAAAACGGCCTCTGCCTCCAAGCAATTTGCCAAACAGCAAACAGCACAGATGATATACACTGTTTGCTGTGTATTTCTGTGCATGTGTGCTTGACCCATAGGAATAGCAAAGAATTGGAGAAATGTACATTATGCCAGAAAGTTTTCTTAAATGTAGTCACACTAACTGCTCCCAATTATTTAAATAGATCTACTCCAAAGTAACTAAACTCTAATACTAAACAGGACACTGTTACATTTCAGACTATCACTATACTTGTACAGAGCTGTTAAAATTAATTAAAATTTCTGGAAGTATACATTATTCTCTATTATTTAAAAGAAGATACAATAGCACTGGGCCTCTTTAGAGCATGCATTTATTTTAAAAAGCTTCTTTATTTTGTTAAGTTGTCTAGATTTACAGGGATCTCCAATCTTGGCAACTTTAAGACTTGTGGACTTCAACTCCCAGAATTCCACAGCCAGCAAAGCTAACAAAGCTGGCTGTGGAATTCTGGGAGTTGAAGTCCATAAGTCTTAAAATTGCCCCTGGCTCTAGAACAATAATAAAGCAGTCTTTAAAAAATAAGTCTAATGATTTGAACATTCTACAGACATTTATAGTTATTCACTTACCCCCTTCCATCCAGTTCAGCAAAAAATAAAAATCTGCGAGTCTCTCCCAGCTATTTGCCTCTTTGCAGTTTCACTTTCATTTTCCCACATGGCAAGTCAGCTGTAGGTGCTAGTGACTTGCTTTGCTTTACAGGCTCTTCCCTCTTTGCTGCAAACAGGTAAATTGCTGGAAGACAGAGGCCAAAGGGTGGGGGTGGCTACATTCGGTGTATAAGACGCACCCAAGTTTTCACCCTCTTTTTGGAGGTAAAAAGGTGCGTCTTATACTCCGAAAAATACGGTAATCAAGGAGAGAAGCAACTTAGAACTAAGGAGAAACTTCCTGACAGTGAGAACAATTAATCAGTAGAATGACTTTCTTCCAGAAGTTATGGTGCTCCAATGCTGGAGGTTTTTAAGAAGAGACTGGATAACCTTTTGTCCGAAATGGTAGAGGGTCTCCTGCTTGAACAGGGCATTGGATTGGAAGACTGTTATTTCTGTTGTTCTGATTCAACCTAAATAGTAGCAAGAGCTTCCTTCTGCTAGGAGTATTGATGTTGACACAAATGATCTTGCAAAGTAGGATAATCTTTCATGGGAGATAACAACTTGTCGGGATGGTCGTAAGGAACATAAGGTTCCTTCATCAGCATTAGCCTGGACTCAGTTACTTTTGAAGTCCTTCCATATCTACAAGATGAAGAATAGCAATAGCAACAGCACTTAGACTTATATACCGCTTCATAGTGCTTTACAGCCCTCTCTAAGCGGTTTACAGAGTTCAGCATATTGCCCCCAACAATCTGGGTCCTCATTTTACCCACCTTTGAAGGATGGGAAGCTGAGTCAATCTTGAGCCTGGTGAGATTCGAACTGCCAAACTGCTGGCAGCCGGCGATCAGCAGCAGTAGCCTGCAGTACTGCACTCTAACCACTGCGCCACCGCGGATCTAGTTGATACTGGTAGTTCTTGACTTTCAACATGATCAAAATTTGGATGCTTGGCAACTGACACATATTTATGACGGTTGCAGGGTCTCAGGGTCACCGACTTTTGTGACCTTCTGACGAACAAAGTCAGTGGGGAAGCCAGATTCACTTTACAGCCGTGTTACTAACTTAACAACTGTAATAATTCAATTCATAACTGTCGCAAGAAAGATCGTAAAATGGATCAAAACTCACTTAACGACCGTCTCACTTAGGAACAGACATTTTGGGTTCAATTGTAGTTGTACGTCATAGATTACCTGTACCTCTTTAAGCTTTTTTGATTGAATATTGTTGCTTAGCTGTTGATTAGAATAGCTAATCTTTTCGTGGCTGAGAGTTATCTTGTAGGAAGAATGGAAGGAAGAGAGAAGGGTGTTTAATGTTTTATTTAAAATAAATATTGTGTGTATCCTTAATCAGAATGGATTTCTGAATTGCAGTTTTTGTAGGAGGTGACCACGCTGAGCCTGAGGGAGGGGTCAAACGCATCATAAGTCTCGAGTACTTAGAAATCTAAGTCCAGCCCACCCTAAAGACCTCTCTTATCTCCCGCTCATTTCTCTTAACAGCCAGTTGTTCAGATTCTTTTAGAGAGCTTGCAATAAATCTTTATGCTCATTTGAACTTCCTGAATCTCCTAATTTCCCTGGCGCTTGACAGTTATTTCATATTTGGAGCTAAACTCCAGATAAAGAGCAGGTGACACCGATTTTGCCAATCAGCTTCAAATAATGTGCTTGTTAATCCTTCTCTGCCCACAAAGGAATCCACAAGGACATCGACTTCTTCCCATTTTCCCTACAGGAGTTGCAATCATTTCGCTTCCTTCTGGCATCCTGTTTTCTCACTCATGAGAAAGGTGTGTCAAGGAAAGTGACTTCTTTTGCTGAGAAGAGTAAAAAAAAAAGTGAGAGACTCACTCCCCAGGAGCTGAGTCGGGACCCCAAGCCGCTAACTTCTTACCTAGATTATAAAAATAAGCGTTCACCAAGTCATGATGGCAGAAAGTGATGCTGGTTATCTGCAATTCTCTACAGCTATTCATCGGGAGAGATAGATCCCAGGAGAATAACATGTTTTTGATTACTGTTTTTACTCCTGAGTCCAATTACTAGTTTCTAAGTTTTCATGTGGGAATTAGCAGGTTAGGTTAGCAACCCAGTGAGTTTTTGAGAGTAGATACGGGGCAGGCAGAAATAATATCCGGTTTCCCCTATTTCTTCTCCCAACAATGGAAAGGAATACCCCTGCTTAAAAGTTCACCTTTGTGCCATTGAGATAATTGTATTGTAGATAGTAGGGTTTTTTTGATGGAAGTTTGGAAGGCCATAATCCAGCTTCATGTTATGTGTGACCAGGCATAAAAAGAAGTCAAGACATGTTGGCAGATGGATGTGGCCACCGATTAATTAAGCCAAATTGGGAATAATTAAATAGGACACAGGACTGCTTTGATATTGTCAACAGTTCTTAGTAAATACCAAGTTACAGGTTGTCCTCGACTTACAATCACATTTGAGTCCAAAATTTCTGTTGCTAAGCGAGACAGTTATTAAGTGAGTCTTGCCCCATTTTACAATATTTCTTGTCTAGCCTGTTCGACAACGTGTAACCAGTTACAACATGCCTCTTTACAGGAGGACAGGATGATGAGGTTGGTCCTTATCTTCTCTAGACCAGTAAGGTATAACCCAACAACTCAAATTACTTGTGTCTTTTGGCAAGGTCTGACACACACACACACACACACACACACACACACACACACACACACACACACACACACACACACACACACACACACCCATCTGAATGCCATTGAATTTTACCTAATCCCAAACCGCCAGTCTGGAAAGATTCCTGTGAAATAGACAGGAGGATTAAAGTAGCTAATTGAACATTTCATATGTCGATCTGGTTGTTCATACCTGACAGGTGCAGTCCCATCACTTTAATTGAGTTATCATACTAGCACACACACACACACACACACACACACACCATTCTTCCCTTCATTCTTTTTATCTATTTCCTATTCTGTCATCTTTCTATTCTAAATTTAGGTTGTAAGTTCTTTGGGGCAGGGAGCTGTCACTTTTCCTTATCCAAGGCCCCTTGTATACCAATTGCATCACTAGTTAGGGTGCCACTTATAATCATTTCTACAAGAGAACCCTATTCTCCTAAGCAAGCTTCTGTTTGCTAGGTCCTTCGTTCGTTCGTTCGTTCGTTCGTTCATTCCTTCCTTCCTTCCTTCCTTCTTTCCTTCCTTCCTTCCTTCCTTTCCTCCTCCTCCTCCTCCTCCTCCTCCTCCCCTTCTTCTTCTTCTTCTTCTTCTTCTTCTTCTTCTTCTTCTTCTTCTTCTTCTTCTTCTTCTTCTTCTTCTTCTTCTTCTTCTTCTTCTTCTCTCTCCTCCTCCTCCTCCTCCTCCTCCTCCTTCCCCTTCTTCTTCTTCTTCTTCTTCTTCTTCTTCTTCTTCTTCTTCTTCTTCTTCTTCTTCTTCTTCTTCTTCTTCTTCTCCTCCTCCTCCTCCTCCTCCTCCTCCTCCTCCTCCTCCTCCTCCTCCTCCTCCTCCTCCTCCTCCTCCTCCTCCTCCTCTTCTTCTTCTTCTTCTTCTTCTTCTTCTTCTTCTTCTTCTTCTTCTTCTTCTTCTTCTTCTTCTTCTTCTTCTTCTTCTTCTTCTTCTTCTTCTTCTTCTTCTTCTTTCCCTTCCTCCTCCCTCTCCTCCTCCCTCTTCTTCTTTATGAATCCTTTTTATTTTCTTTTTATGCTGAATTGGCAGCACCACACCTGTGTTCCCATTCAACATGGACCTTATTAAAATGTATTTTAAGAGAAGCTATTTTGTAAAGCTCTCTCCACCCCCCCCCCTTTTTTTTCTCTCTCTCTCTCCTAGGGTATAGGAAGATCAGTTTTTACTGAAAATATACATTTGGATTCAGCTTCATCTACACATGATTTTTTAGGCTGAAATAAAAAAGGAAACTTAGAGTTTCTATTGAAAAGAAAGTGTATTTTGATAAAGGAGAATATTTGTGGTCCTTAGTTGAAATGAAGGGTCTTTGATGCTCTCTGAGCTTGGTTGTTTTCTTGTAGACGTTTCATTACCCAACTAGATAACATCCCCAGTGTTAGAAGCGCAAACCTCACTCCCTTCTAGCACTGATGATGTTGCCTAGTTTGGGTAATGAAACACCTGCAAGAAAACAACCAAGTTCAGAGAGCACCAAGGATTTCTCATCAGTAAGATTACATGTTTCATTTCAAAGGCCCCTTTGAAGAGAATTGAATACTTAGATCAGATTGGGGTTAACTATAGGGGTTACAGTGAATTATGAACATGTCCTATTGTTTTCCTTGTATCAACTTGTATTTTTGTATCACTTTTATGTATTTAATATGGTCAATTGACAATAAACCCTTCCTTCCTTCCTTCCTTCCTTCCTTCCTTCCTTCCTTCCTTCCTTCCTTCCTTCCTTCCTTCCTTCCTTCCTTCCTTCCTTCCTTCCTTCCTTCTTGGAGTAGACTGATTAGAACTTGAACGATAGATCATAAAAAATGTCTCCATTGAAAGTTAGTTTGGGAAATTTTAAAAAAAAATCTGAAAAGGCAGTATTAAAGTTACTCCTGTATTGTTGTTAAGAAAACTACTTGGTTTTGTCCATTTAATCATTAGGTGTCAAGTTTCACTTGAGTATGTATCTGTCAAACCTTCCAGATATTGTTGAACCAATTACAGCCATAATGGCCAAATCTGAAGGATTCTTAGAGCAGAAGTTCAGCAGCAATTTAATGAAATAAAATATATATACATTTGAATTCACGAGAGAGAGCAGGGGTCTTAATGATATAAATACTAGAGGTATTTTTATCCTGAAAGAAATGATTTCATTTGAGAAAAGCTTGTATATATAAAAACACATTGAAGAATATTCAATGACCGACTAGATAATATTTGCAATATTTGATCACTGACTTTGCTTCAAGAATTATTCTCTTGGCTATGTGTGTTCCTGTAAACTTCAACCAAAGTTATATCGGAATAACTTTGCATATCTGTACATATGTACATACTGTACATATGTCTATAGCAAATCCAACCATTGCATTTTATTTATGGGAAGATGAATAAAAGCTGTAAAACAGGAAAAATATTGCAATGCCACAATAATGAAAGTGTGAAGAGCTCATTTTTAAATATGTTTTAAAATTCAAAACTCCTTTAAAGTTATTTCCTTAACTCATACTTCCACATTATTCAGTATGTTTATTATGTGCACTATTTTAACCAACTGTGTATTCATGGCGTGGTCCGAACTTCCTCCGTGGAATAAATACGTGGAGTAAGTATCTTTTCAGAACTTTATTTGCTGTTTGAATTTGCATAATATTAGAATCCTGCTGCATATAATTTGGGGAGTGGGCACGTGAGGACTGTCCATGTTCCTGTGATCACCTTATTTATGTTCTCTAGGGTGATGAATAGTTGGGATGCTAAGTCATAAATTCAAAATTTATTGAAAACTAAAATGGAATTCGTATCTATTAAAATACATGATTAAATTGTGTTTGGTCAGAGTGTATCTCAAGTGCATTGACAAAACGCAATTGATTCAGATAAATTATATAGCTTTTAGAGAGGTGGACTTTTCTCAGAGAAATCTGTTATCTAAAGGCTAACAACACACTTACCTTTAATTGAATTTGGAAAGTGCATACTACAGATAATATACTACAGACAGTCCTCAACTTTCAACCATTCATTTTGTGATTCTTCAAAGTTACAACAGCACTGAAAATGTGACTTATGACCAATTTTCACGCATTCGACCATTGCAGCATCCTCATGGTCAAGTGGTCAAAATTTGGGCACTTAGCAACTGGCATGTATTTGTGACGGTTGCAGTGTCCCAGGGTCATGTGATCATGTAACCTTCCCAGCCAACTTCTAACAAGCAAAGTCAATGGGAGAAGCCAGATTCATCTAATGACCATATGATTCCCTTAACAACTGCGGTGATTCATTGACCATATTGGCAAAAACACTGAAAAATGGTTTTCAAAACTCACTTAATCACTGCCTTGCTTAGCCATGGAAATTTTGGGCTCGTAAATTGTTGTTGTAAGTTGAGGACTACTTGTAGTCACTGCTGGGGTTAAAGACTTCATAGACTTCATAGATTAACAGAGTTGGAAGGGACCTTGCAGGTCATCTAGTCCAACCCCCTGCCCAAGCAGGAGACCCTTACATCTGCCGCTACCTAGGATCAAACTCACAACCTCCTGATTGTGAGGCAAGAGCTCTACCTCTAGGCCACAGCAGCTGGGTTAGACACATCGCTCTGCCAGACGTTAGAAATACTTTTTTTGCAGAATTGGATAAGGATCAGCTCTGACTATCTGTTCATCAATAGGTAATGCTGGAGTGACAGAACTAAACAATCTGGATTTGTATATATAAATACTTCTGAAACTTACCTTTTGTATGAAGGTTCGGTACGCCAAGCCTGCACTTCTGCAAGTTCTTACTGAAATGGAAACCAGATGCAAAGGCTCAATCTAAGTGCAGTGCATTAAACAATTAGTGTGGCTCATTGCACCAACCAGAACACACTTTTTATTTTTGACTGATGGATGATAAACACAGCCATCTGCTCCTCACTATGGGCGCCAGAAGGAAAAAGGACAAAATGCCCTTCTTCCAGACAGGATCTTCGAGGCAGTCCCAACTTCCAGGCGCAGTGAAAATCCTCTAAAACGGGGCATATTTCTCTTCTCTTTTGGAACACTAACCAGATTTACAGTCGCATGTGATCGAAATCTGTTTTTAAAAGCTGCCCTTATTGCGTTTCTCACAGGCATGGTATATAGGTAGTCCTCGACTAAACAATCATTCATTTAGCGACTGTTCAAACTTACAATGGCATTGAAAAAGGTCACCTAAGACTGTTTTTCACACTTACGACCTGTGCAGCATCCCCGTGGTCACGTGATCAGAATTTGGATGTTTGGCAACTGGCAGATGTTTGTGACAATTGCATTGTCCGGGAGTTATGTGATCACCTTTTGTGACTTTCTGATGGGGAAGCCAGATTCACTTAACAACTGTGTTACTAACTTAACAACTGCAGAGATTCATTTAACAACTGTGGAAGGAAAAGTCATATAATGAGGCAAAACTCACTTAACAACTGTCTTGGGCTCAATTGTGGTCATAAGTTGAGAACTTCCTAGGCATACAAATGCACATGCAGCCTCCACATCTTATTTATTTATTTATAATTCCTCTTTCTAAAGCACCCACGTCCCTCGGAGGTGTTGCTGCATTGCAACTCTCAGAATTCTACATCCTGATTTATTATGCCGATGGGGAATTCTGGGACTTGAAGTCAAGGTGTAGCTGGAAGAAATCTTTTGGAGAAGGCTGATTTTAGAAGATAGGGTAAAAGGAGTAGTGAACGCTTCCAGTTGTGTAAATTCAAGATATTGAATTTAGAATAATAGAATTGTATTCTATTCTATTTGATAGAATTCTATTCTATCGAATGGAATTGATAGATGAGGCATTTCATCCAATCGGTCAATCCTAAAGGAAATCAACCCTGACTGTCCTTTGGAAGGACAGATCCTGAAGCTGAAACTCAAATACTTCGGCCACCAAATGAGAAGAGAAGACTCCTTGGAGAAGACCCGGAGGTTGGGAAAGAAAGGAGAAGGAGATGGCGGAGGATGAGTTGATGGTTAGATAGTCTCATCAATGCAATGAACATGAATTTGGGCAGACTCCAGGAGACAGTGGAGGACAGGGATAATTAACAGATTAACAGAGTTGGAAGGGACCTTGCAGGTCATCTAGTCCAACCCCCTGCCCAAGCAGGAGACCCAAATCTGCCTCTACCTAGGATCGAACTCACAACCTCCTGATTGTGAGGCAAGAGCTCCACCTCTAGGCCACAGCAGCTGGGGGGCCTGGCATGCTATGGATTCATGGAGTCACGAAGAATCGGACAAGATTTAGCAACTGAACAACAACAACAACTTGAAAATGATGGTCAAAAGAATGCACAGTGGAGAAAATCAAATACTAAGTTAACTATGATTGATAGTTACATACTGTTGGGTCAGAAGGATGAACAGAGGCGATAGGGAAGAGAAAGTTGCTGTTCTGCAAAATCACATTTCCAATTTTATTCCCAACTATGGCGATCTTCTTCAACTTGGTATCTATGATGTAGGGACAACATGCTGCTATGCTATCTAAACCCACCTTGCCAGGGTAAATGGGTGTCGAAGTCCAAAATATCCTGAAGGCACCACATAGAAAACCAAATAAATAAATAAATAGGGAAGATTCATACTAAAGTACGAATCGATGCTGCCTAGCCTACAGCTGACTTTCATTTATTGCCAAATTGCCCATACTGAAAAGTGGGTCAGCTTGCTGCAAATATTTGTGTGGTTGTGTTCAAGTGGCAAATCAGGAGCCGCTGAATTTCAGTTAGTAGTCAGTCCGCTTCTGTTTTGGTTAAGCGACTAGATGATCAGCACCAGTGAAACAGGAAGCCAAATCTCAATTACACAGCTGCATTAGCTTTGCCAGTAGCAAAAAAAAATCACAGCGAAAATATTACAGTACAAAAATAAATTAACAATAGGTTTTTAGCACTTCTAGCTGGTTTATAATGGAATTATAACCATGTCCATTGAAAGAAATTGGTCAATCTCAGCTTCAATTAAATTAAAAGCATTTTGAAGCGTGAGCGCCTACAGGCGTTATTGAATTACAACTCCTATAACAACCTTAGCCAACATGGCCAGTGACAAAGGATATTGGGAACTGTAGTTCCAGAGCAACTGGCAGGCTCTAGGATAAAACTAAGGATGAAGAGAGGTGGAAACATTGTGAGGAATATGGTAGCAGCATTTTCATAAATATATTATACAGAATAACACAGTTGGAAGAGACCTTGGAGTTCTCCTACTCTAATTCTCTGCTCTACCATTCTGAACAAATGGATATCCAGTCTCTTCTTAAAAACTTCCGTATTATCATGTCTATTTGTGTATGGAGAGAACAATTATAGTGACAATTTCAAACATAGTTTTAGGCAGCGTCAGGAGCTGAATGCATGGCAGCGTTCCAATATTTGAAGGGCTGCCACAAAGAAGAATGAGTCCACCTGTTCTCCAACTCTATTATTCTGTTGTTCTGGCTATTAGGTTAGGCAGTTCATAGATATTGAAGGATCGGTGCATATTTATGCTTTTTTTTGTCCTGCCATTTGCTAATATTCTCACTTTTTTCTTGGACTCTAAACTCTTTATAGGCAAACTTTTACTGCCATTTACACATTTGAGTCATTGATAAAAATACTGGCCAGAGGATTTTGTATGACTGGATTCACCTTCCTTCGAGACCCCTGGAATTGGCTGGATTTTTCTGTTATTATCATGGCGTAAGTAACTTTACTGTATTTTTTTCCCTTCGTCTCCCTGGATTGAGCTTTATTGAAGTTTTATGATATGATAATATGTGTTGCTCACTCCTGCCTTTCTGAAGAATTAATTTTGTGTACTGATAGTTTTGGGACAAGGAAGTTAATAAACTTCTTTAGATTCCGCTTCCCTCCAGATAGGCTGGAACAACATCTCCCATAATCCCTGGTCAACATAGGGAATTGGTCATCCCAACTCATCAGGCAAGCACATGCTTGGGGATGGTGCTTTAAATTTTGCTGGCAACCTATTTAACTAAGTAAAATGAGTAACTTGCTACAAAGGAAATTCATAATTAAATGAAACATGTTCCAGAGCACTTTTGCTAGGAACAATAATATCAGCTACAGTGAATAGTGCATCTAACATTTGGCACATGTTAAAGGCTGACTTAGCTATTGGCATCTTTTCTCTTAACACTTTGACAGGGTGTCAAATTTCAGATGATTCTTCTTCTGAAGTCTAGACCAGATTCTTTCAATAGATTTCTTAACAATTTCCAACCTGCTTAGCTTCTGTATCAGTGGTGGGTTCCTACCGGTGCGGTCCACTCTATAGCACCGGTAGTGGCCCGCTGGTGACGTCACAGTACCGGTGTGGTCGGTTGCCGGTGCCTGGGCGCTGCCATTTTTTAAAAAAAAAAGTTTTAATTTTTTTTAAAAAAATTCTTCTCCGCATGCGCAGAAGCCGAGCTTCTTTTAACAGTCTTCAATATTTTTGTCTAAGGAATCAATGACTGAAACCAAAAATGCTGTATGAGACTTGCTTGTCTTTTAACTATAGCATTTTCTGCATATAAAGATTGCTGTGTTGCCATGGTGTAACACACACTTTGTATGCAAAGCTTTTCATGTAAGGTATAAAATAGCAAAAATAGTAGTAACATCTCTCTGAAATAACTAATACAGTATATGACCGGCAAGCCACGCCCACCCAGTCACATGGCTGGCAAGCCATGCCCACCTGGTCACATGGCTGGCAAGCCACACCCAGAAAATAAGCCACGCCCACAGAGTGGTAGTAAAAAAAATAGGAACCCGCCCCTGTTCTGTATCCATTCTGAAACAAATGTATAGGGAAATGTAGTTTTAAAAGGAGAGGATTACAGCCAAAGTCCCTCTGTTTGAAACGCTACTATCAATTTGTGGCATAGAAACTCTCTCAGTGATTGAGTCTTCATTGACATATTGCAATACATTTTGGGGAGAGACCCCTGAAGTTGGTGTAGAAAGAGTTGGTGCATTCCAATGACTCTCTGCCTAATTAATTTTTTATTTTGACTGATGAAGCTTTGTCCAGTTGCCATGATTCAACCTTTAGATAGTTCTCAGTGTACTGTTTTCAGGATTATACTGGAAAAACCTTCATTGCTAAATTGGTATAAATCCTTATCTCTCCTATCTCTAGACCTATGAAAGTGAACAGGAAAGAGTTTATGCCAGTGGTGGGTTGCTCCCGGTTCTGCCCGGTTCTGCGAACCGGTAGCAGTGGCAGCAAGAGGCTCCACCCACCCGCCCAGGACACTTCTGCGCATGTGCAGAAGCGTCGCGCATGCGTGTGTGCGTGCGAACCGGTAGCGACGGGATTTAGAACCCAACTACTGGTTTATGCCTACCATGGCCTGGGTTCCCATATTCATCATATGGCTTGCTGGTTTTGGCTTATTTGTAATTTGAAGCAAGCAAACTGTGGTTTACTCAATAAAACATAGTTAAAGAAATCACAGTTTAAACCCACAGGTGAATACAATTGTACTTTAAGTGGGGGATATTCTAAAACCTTAACACCAAATCCATTGCAACTCAATGAGAATCAACCGAACCTTTACACATAGGGCTATTGAGAAGATATTTTCAATGAAAGGGATTAAAATCCATATTAGGAAAAATAACTTCTTTAAACCAAAGTGAATTTTTTTTTAAAAAAAAGTGCAGGACTGGGAGGTGAGGTCAGAAATTTCAGTGAGTACAAATTTGAGGGGCATAGAATTTTTTCCTGTGGAACTTGTTGTGATCTGGATGTGCATCAAAGCAAAACAACTCATTCAGCCAGATGTCCCATCGTCCACCTTCAAAGCTTTATCAAACCTTCATTAAAGTCCTGCTACTATGGTGCACTTTGCCTTGTCATGTCAATGTTATTCCTCTTTGCCAGACACGACACCTCATTGAGATGGACTGTGGCTGAATTGCAAGCTACAACTTTGGCAAGACCACTGTGAGAATGATAACGGTTCTTGAGTTTGACTGCAACAAGAAGTCTGCGAGGAATCACTAACTAAATTAGTAATTCCTAACTGACTGAACTGAAGTAAACTAAACTGAACTAAGTGAATTAACAACTAAAAGCCACACACAACCAGGCACCATATAAATACAGGTAGACCACGATTGACCCCAAAATTTATGTTGTTAAGAGAGAAATTTGTTAAGTGAGTGTTGTCCCTTTTTTTCCAAAAGCTTGGAAGAATAATTTTCTAGTCTCGATGACTGGCTCAGATTGGATCCTGCAACATTATCCTGGTACATTATCCTTTGCCTTTTATTTGCAATTACTTCCCTATTTGTCCTCCCAGTTTTCTCATTTTGGGATATCCATATTAAAATTAGTTAGCCAGAATTGCTATGGACATAGCTTTTTATTTTTAAAGATTCAGCTCCCAGCATAATAACCTTTAGAAAAAATCAGGCCCAACATTAGGTAGAGTAAGATAACTAGTCTAAAATAGCAAATGCTAAGAGTCGGTAATAGTGGCAACATCCCAGATCTAAGTCTAAGAAATCATGATTGTGTGTGTTAGAAAGGCTGTATATAATAACTCTTGTATCTGGGAAAGGAGTTACGTATTCCCTACTAAATATATCTATCCGCCTTAGTTACAGTTTTTTTCAATACTTCCCCTATCTCTTTTCTTCTCCTTCTTGCCTTCCCGGCTCCAATTTTTGTAAGGGTTTCCCTTATTTTAGTTTGGTTGGGTGTGAGATAAATATCAGTTCTATGCAAATTCAATTTATATCAACCTTCCAGAAAATGACCCAATAGGCTTGAATTCCACAATCTTACATGAATAAGTAGGAACATAATCATCTCATTCAGCTACATCAGGGGTGGTCAACTACGGCCCTTTTACATCCTGTGGACGTCAATTCCCAGAATTCCTGAACTGAGCCATGCTGGCTAAGGAATTCTGGGAGTTGAAGTCCACAGGTTGTAAAGAGGCAATAGGTGCTTACGCTTCAGATATATATCTCCCTTCATTTTCATTTATCAGCAAAAAATGTTACACACACACAGAGAGAGAGAGAGAGAGAGAGAGAGAGAGAGAGAGAGAGAGAGACAGACAGACAGACAGACAGACAGACAGACAGACAGACAGACAGACAGACATATCTATATATCGGTATATATTGGTATATATTGGTATATATATATATATATATATATATATATATATATATATATATATATAGAGAGAGAGAGAGAGAGAGAGAGAGAGAGAGGGAGAGAGAGAGAGAGAGAGATACCGATATATACCGATATATACCGATATATAGATATTATATATTATATATATATATAATTTCCTAGTGAATTTTAACCATTGCTGTCAAATGGCTGTTTGAAAAACATTGTGGATCGATCACCATTTTTATAAGTCATTGTTTCTTCTGTTAAATTGCTGTTAAGAACCTTTGTTCAAACTGGAGACTCTATGCTGTTTCAGACAAATGTCCAATCTCTTCTTGAAAATCTCCAGTGTTGGATCACCCACAACTTCTGGAGGCAAGCCATTCCACTGGTTAATTGTTCTAATTATCAGGAAATTGCTCCTAAGTTGGATCTCTCCTTGATTAGTTTCCATTCATTACTTCTTATCCTGCCTTCAGGTGCTTTGGAGAATAGGTTGACCCCCTCTTCTTTGTGGCAGCCCCTTAAATATTGGAACGCTGCTAACATGTCACCCTAGTCCTTTTTTTCATTCAATTCCTGCAATCATTTTTCATATGTTTTAGCCTCCGGTCCCCTAATCATCTTTGTTGCTCTTCTCTGCACTCCTCCAGATAGTGAACCAGCCATCCTTGTAGGTAGTACAAAATGTACCACAACCAATCACCCCAGCACTACTCCTGACCAAATATCTTATAGCTGTTGCTATAGCAACTGCAGCTCTCCAAGGCTATGCGCTATCTCCTGATCTGACACATAGATGGGGAATCTAAGCAAAATACTATTTCCTCACTCGACGTGAGTTATATGTATGTCTCTCCAAGACCTGATGTTTTTCTCATCAGCTGAATTCAAGTACGATGATTGAGGAAATAGGATAAATTCAAGTCTAATGACCAAATAAGCTGTAAGATGAACAAAATCCATTTCAGAATAACCTAGATGGGGCAACAACCTGTAGGGGACAATTATGCCCTTGTCTTAGATGTCAAGAAGCGTGTACATAATTGTTCACATGATGACTTCACCATGCAAGTGTCATTGTGATCCTTCCGTCTGTTCTCTGGCTTCATTCTTGATTGAAGTAACTGTATTTATTACTTGTTACTGAATCTGTACCCTGCCTTTCTCTTTATTCCAAGACTTAGTAAAGCTTATACAGTAGTAACGAGAAATACAAAGTAAAAAAAAGAAAAATAGAAAAATAGATCCAAATAAAATAAGTTGCTAGAATAGTTAATGCTTTAAAGCTTGGCAGAGGAAATACGTATTATGCATTAATGAAATTTAATAAATAAATAAAATAATTTATAGGTTTTCTACATACTGGGAGAGTTGGAATAAAATGTGCCTCATGAGGGAGCGTATTCTCTAGCCTGAGAACTACTGGCACATGATAGTTGAGCTGGCAGGTGAAACACAGCCAAGGTGGTGCAGTGGTTAAAGTGCAGCACTGCAGTTCAAATCTGCTGTTCAAATCTCACCAGCTCAAGGTTGACTCAGCCTTCCATCCTTCTGAGGTGGGTAAAATGAGGACCCAGATTGTTGGGGGCAATATGATGAACTCTGTAAACCGCTTAGAGAGGGCTGTAAAGCACTATGAAGCGGTATATAAGTCTAAGTGCTATTGCTATTGCTATTGCTAAACCTTTCCTGTCCATATAAGCCACCAGAGAAGTTATTTATTTATTAAGAAATTTTATTTGCCTCTCCCAACTTACTCATGGTGATTCTGGGCAGCTTATAGAAATGGAACCCCAAAACAATCCCCAATGAACCACCAATCCCCCTCAACAATAATAATCAAACTAACTACTTTATGGGCTCCATATCACCCTTCGGTTCCCAGCCAATTGACCAAATCATGTCTTCAAAGCCTTTCTAAAGGGTGTCAAACTGGGGGCCAATTTTCTTTCTGCACGGATGATGTTCCTCAGGAAGGGAGCCACCAAGGAGGAGGTCCTTCTTTTTGGTCCTACCAGATGAACCTCCTTAAGACAGGGCAGTTCCCCGCCTCGCTGCTCTGGTGGGTTGAGTAGATACTGTATGACTGGAAGAAGAAAGTCCTTCAAATGAACTGGTCCCAGATTATGTAGGAATTTAATGGTGACAGCCACCATCTTGAATTGCACCTAGAAGCAAATTTGCAGCCAATGCAGCTCCTGCAAGAGAGGTGACAAATATGCAAATTTAGCTTTCATAGTCTAGTCAAGTTCATAGAAGAGGACTATGGTGCTGCCCTAGATTGCTTTTAGATAGTAGATAGTTGACCTAAAAAGTCAACACCAGCACTTTGAGGCCAGTTAGCTGTTAGTTCCAGTAGAAAACGTTCAGTACAGGTACTTGACTTACAACAGTTCATTTAGTGACTATTCAAACTTACAACAGCACTGAAAAAAAGGGACTTATGACTGTTTTTCACATTTATGACTGTGGCTGCATCTCCATGGTCATGTGATCAAAATTCAGACGCTTGGCAACTGACTCCTGTTTATGAGAGTTGCTGTGTCCCAGGGTCATGTGATCACCTTTTGTGACCTTCTGGCAAGTGAAGTCAATTGAGAAGCCAGATTCACTTAACAATCGTGTTACTAACTTAGCAACTGCAGGGATTCATTAACAACCGATTCATTAAGACCACACCTAGAATCCTGCATCCAGTTTTAGTCACCAGAGTATAAAAAAGTTATTGAGACTGTAGAAAAAGTGCAGAGAAGAGCAACCAGGATGATTAGGGGACTGGAGAGTAAAACATATGAAGAACGGTTACAGGAACTGGGCATGGCTAGTCTAGTGAAGAGAAGGACCAGGGGAGACATGATAGCAGTGAGGGGTTTCCACAGAGAGGAGGGGGTCAAGCTGTTTTCCAAGGCACCTGAAGGACAGACAAGGAATAATGGATGGAAACTGATCAAGAAGAAATTCAACCTAGAAATAAGGAGGAACTTTCTGACAATGAGAACAAGCAACCCATGGAACAGAAGTTGCCTTCAGAAGTTGTGGGAGCTTCATCACTGGAAGCTTTCAAGAAGAGATTGGACTGCCATTTGTCAGAGATGGTGTAGGGTCTCCTGCTTGGGCGGGAGGTTGGACTAGATGACCTACAAGGTCCCTTCCAACTCCGTTAATCTAATCTAAAGACCGGGGCAAGAAAGGTTGGAAAATGGGAAAAAGACACTTAACAGTTGAAATTGCTACAGAATACCATTGCAAGATGATCCTGACCTAAAATGAAAGTTAGTTCAATGAGAATTCCCTTAATGTGCAACAGCCCTGGATTGTGTCTTTGTGAACGTTTAGTTGACATCGGAGCTCATGCAGACTGCCCAGAGCTTACAACCAGCCTGCTGTGGCTCCGAATGACTGTATAAAGACCAACGGGGAGAGGATCAGAGTGAAAACATTTCTATGGTCGTTTTCAAGCGTGCACAATGCAAGAACCACTAACCGAGCAGAATCAATAGGCTATGCCAGAAAAGACAAAACTTTTTTTCACCAGACTTGAAATATTGGGATTAGACAACTTACAACTACGCCACCTCCAATCTGATCTAAATGTAGTTCATAAAATCATATACCAAAATGTCCTTCCTGTCAATGATTACTTCAGCTTCAACCGCAGCAATACACGAGCACGTAATAGATTCAAACTTAGCTCCAAACTCGACTGCAGAAAATACGACTTCAGCAACAGAGTGATCAATGCCTGGAATGCACTACCTGACTCTGTGGTTTCCTCCCCAAACCCCCAAAACTTTAACCTTAGACTGACTACAGTCGATCTCACCCCATTCCTAAGAGGGGTGTAAGGGGCATGCTTAAGCGCACCACTGTGCCTACCGTCCCTGTCCTACTGTCCTATTGTCATCTATTATTGGTACTTTTTACTTATTTTATGTTTATACAAACAACTGCTATCCTGTACATGTTTGACTAAATAAATAAATAAATAAATAAATAAATAAATAAATAAATAAATAAATAAATAAATAAATAAATAAATAATAAAATAAATAAAATAAAATAAAATAAAATAAAATAAAATAATAAAATAATAAAATAAAATAAAATAATAAAATAAAATAAAATAAAATAAAATAAAATAAAATAAAATAAAATAAAATAATAAAATAATAAAATATAAAATAAAATAAAATAAAATAAAATAAAATGTTGTATTTAGTTAGCCACTAGGTCAGTGATGGCGAACCTATGGCACGCGTGCCACAGGTGGCACGCGGAGCCATATCTGCTGGCACACGAGCCATTGCCCTAACTCAGCTCCAGTGTGCATGTGCGTGCCGGCCAGCTGATTTTCAGCTTGCGCAGAGGCTCTGGGAGGGCGTTTTCGGCCTCCGGAGGGCCTCCAGGAGGCAGGGGAAGCTGTTTTCACCCTCCCCAGGCTCCAAGAAAATCTCTAGAGCCCGGGAAGAGTGAAAAATGGACCCACCCGAAGTCGGGAAACGGGGGAGCGGAGGGATCATATGCACATGCACGGGGGTGGTGCAGCACAGGGGGATCACACGCGCATGCGCAGGAGGGCAGGGGGGCAATGAATTATGGGTGTGGGCACTCGCATGTGCGCTATATCATGCGTGCGCGTGCTTTTGGCACCCGAGGAAAAAAAGATTCGCCATCACTGCACTAGGTCTTTAAACAGTCTAGTAAAGCATGTGTGAACCCAGAATTTTTTTTCTGATTAGTCTCCCTGATCATGTGATATATGAAGGAATATATTTCTGTCAGGATGCCAAGAAAATGTCCAGGAATTGCAGTCCTCAAGTTACAACAGTTTGTTTAGTGACCATTTCCAAGTTACAACAGCACTAAAAAAGTGACTTACAACCATTTTTCATACCTACAACCTTTGCGGCATCCCCATGGTCATGTGATCACAGATGTGTGGCAACTGGGTCATATTTATGACGGTTGCAGTGTCCCGGGGTCACGTGATCCCCTTTTGCGACCTTTTGAGAAGCAAAGTCAATGGGGAAGCCAGATTCACTTAACAACCTTGCTACTAACTTAAAAACTGCAGTGATTCACTTAACAGTGAAAGGTTGTAAAATGGGGCAAAACTCACAATGAATGTCCCACTTAACAACGTAAATTTTGGGCTGAATTGTGGTCATAAGTCGAGGACTACCTATAGCGGCGGCTGCCATTAGATTGATTTGCCCATCTTTGCTGCTTGCTAGCTTGCAGCGCAAAAGCCCCTATCTTCTCTTCAAAGCAAATTCTTAAATCCGATTTAAGTCTCATATCTCCTCACAGCCCACTGAAACGAAACAGCAGATTTAAGTTCCTGGATCAGCTGCAGCTTTGGCCCTCTTAGCAGGAAGTGAAATAGCAACATCTTGAGCTGGACAGCTGTGAGATCCTAAAAAAAAAAAATGTCACAAAGGGTAGTGTGAGCCAGTTGAGCATTGATATTTTCCGAAAAGTTAGAGAAACAGCCGAGGAAAATCAAAGCCATAATGCGGGGACTGGGGGAAAAAAATACCTCGATCCTCTTTTTTTTTTTTTTAGTTGAAGGAAAAGTATGGAAAAGGGCATTGTCAGGACAATCGGGCAGTTCTGCTTGGATTTTAAAACTTGTTGATTCATTTTTGAATATTCAGCTTCAGTTCTAGCAAGTACATTATGGGAACATAAGCTTTAACTTCAAGTACCTTCAATAAGACAAAATTGCCTCTTACATCTAGCTCTTTATTATCGATTTCCTTGGAGAGACAGCCTGCATTTAATAGCAAAAGACCACCAAGGAGAGGGACCAACATTAAAAAAGAAAACCTTAGCTAATTCCTATTTTAATAAAGGACCCCTCTTTCAATAGAATTCTAGATATTTAGAGTGCCTATAATATTAAGTTTCTTGAGTCATTTGAAGCTTTTGATATCTAGTTACCTGGACAGAAATACCATAGCTGAATTTAGAACTCCTTCTATAAGGATTTCTTTACATTTCCTGTTTAACAGATTAACAGAGTCGGAAGGGATCTTGCAGGTCATCTAGTCATCTTGCAGGTCATCAACCCCCTGCCCAAGCAGGAGACCCTTACATCTGCCTCTACCTAGGATCGAACTAAGCACACACAGATTCTCCCAAGGGAGGGACGCAAATGTTGCTGCAAAAAAGTGATGATTGAAGCCATGTCCATGCATTGAAAACTCTCCTCATTAAAAAAAAAGATTTGTAATTTGTAATTACAGCTACATCTTGACTTTTATTTTTTTAATTTATTTTTATTTTATTAAATTTATTGACCATCCTTCTTACCACAAGGTAACTCTTTTCTCAGCCCTGCAGATTATCCTAACTCTCAGCAGGCTTCAGTCAGCATGCACCTATATTGCGGGTAGTCCTTGATTTACGACCTACAATTGACCCCCAACATTTATGTTGTTAAACAAAGCAGTTGTTAAATGAGTCTGGCCCATCTTTTTAGCATCTTTTTTGCCACAATTGTTAAGTGAATCATGTGGATGTTAAGCAAAACTGGTTTCCCCAATTGACTTGGCTTGTCAGACGCGGGGTGAAAGGTTGCAAATGGTGATCACATGACCCCGTGATGCTGTAAATATAAATATATGCCAGTTGCCAAGCAACCGAATTTTGATCATGTCAGCATGGGAATGCTGCAATTGTGAGAGAATTGTTCCTAGGTCCCATTTTTCAGTAACTTTGAATGGTCATTAAACGGATGGTTATAAGTCGAGGACTACACAACATATCAGCCTTCTTAAAAAACCAGTTTTTTTCCCCACAGAGTGATTTTATTTTCACTTTAATTTCTTTTTTCCTTTTTTCCTTGTCCATGGGGCAAAACCTACTTAACTGTCTTGCTTAGCAACAGACATGTGGCCGTAAGTTGAGGACTACCTGTATGTGGGAGAATTTTGGGACTACTTTAGCAAATCACATGCTGTTGTGCATGTTTTCTCAACCTTCAGTTCACTTGTTTCAAATGCAGCCCAAAACTTAGTACAATCTTCAAACCCGCTTTGAGGGACATGGGAGACAGGCAGGATTCTACTACTAGCCATAAACAGGAGCGATCCTAGAAGTTGGCTTGCCTCTTTTGCAATATTTCTTTCTTGTATTTTTATTTATAATTGTTCATATTGCTTATAAGCTGCTTTGGGAACATTGAAAAGTGGAATAACAACAATAACCAAAAGTCATAGGTGCCTTGGGTGCAGTCACCAAACAACTGGAGCACCACCTGAGCACCATCGGCATTGACAAAATCCCCATCAGTCAATTGCAAAAAGTTGCTTTACTTGGAATAGCCTCCATCCCGTGATGTGACCTTTAACACCATCAAATGTCCCAAACTGCCTATCCCTGGTCCTTAGGAAAGGGGTTGATAGGTGGGCAAGAATGCCAAATGCAGTCTGAACATCTGGCTGATTGTGCAATGAATCATAATAATGCATTGTGAAGGCTTCTCTGAGTACCATTGCTTGGGAGATAGTATTCCTAATTGTGGGCCTTTTCATGGAAATCCTTCCCCTAGAAAGCCATAAGAGAGCATGCTGATATCCACTTAGCATCCAGCTTAAACATTTCTCATCTCCCAGGCATTTTCATTGTTTGTGCAATTGTTTGTTTCTTTGTTTTAATGTTATGAGCCCATATTATTCTACGTTAATGGTGCTTACATTTTATTACAACTTTTCTTCATGGTTTATGAATACATTTTATTATTTGACTGTGCGTAATATCTTTGTCATCTCCCAGAGGATTCTGGGCCATTGATCCTATTTCATGAAGATAATGATAATTGTGGAAGCTTTAAAACAGCCACTAATACTTTGAGAGCACAGCTGTAACCACATCTGGGTGAGTGCATTAATGGGGCTAATGGGGCATTCCTATTAATAATAAATGAGAACAGAGCTGGAAAGGACCTTAGAGGTCTTCTGGTCTAACTCCCTGCTCAAACAGGAAACCCCATACCATTCAAAACAAGTGGCTGTCCAGTCTCTTCTTAAAACCTCCAGTGTTGGAGCACCCACAACATCTGTATGCAAGCTATTCCACTGGTTAATTATCCTCACTGTTGGAACGTTTCTCCTTAATTCCAGCTTGCTTCTCTCTTTGAAAGGTTTCCATCCATTGTTTCTTGTCCTGAATTCTGGTGCTTTGGAAAATAAGTTCATCCACTCCTTTTTTGTGGCAGCTCCTCAAATACTGGAATTCTGCTATCCTGTCACTCCTAGTCCTTTTATTTATGATGTCGTCAGGAAATAGCACTTAGACTTATATACCGCTTCATAGTGCTTTATAGCCCTCTCTAAGCGGTTTACAGAGTTCAGCATATTGCCCCCAACAATCTGGGTCCTCGTTTTACCCACCTTGGAAGGATGGAAGGCTGAGTCAACCTTGAGCCGGTGAGATTTGAACAGCTGAACTGCTGAACCGCAGTGCTGCACTTTAACCACTGCGCCACCTCGGCTCTTACCCCCCTGAAGATAATGCTATGGGAATAATCTTTTCAATGATATTTGCATATTCTTGGCTTTAGATGTCCAATTGATGTAGTTAGTGGCAGCTAGCTCTTCTTTTGGGATTGCTTTCATTCCTATTTTTATTCTCCCTGTTTCACGTCATCCCACCACCCAGAACACGTGGTGCCATGTCATCTTGCTCCAAATTCCCTTCCTTGTCTCAGCGGTGATAACATTTTGGAATGTAGCTGGTATGATTACAAGTGACTGAGATAAAAGAAGAACAAAATATAGGGCTCCTGTTTTTGGCATCGTCCACAGATCCAGATCAAGCTCTCACGTAGGCATGAGTTCGCTTTTGAACCAAGTAGACAAATTGGCTGAAAAATCCAGGAGAAATTCTCCCACTGTTCCTCAAGCACAGGACTCTATGCTAACAGTGGCAAAATGGTTTAAAGCTAAAGAACGTGCAGGAGGAGATCAAAGGCAGGGTGTGTGTGGAGGTTCTCAATCATCCAAGTCATGGTTGTCCCAAAGATGCTTTTTCAGGAGGCAACTGGACTTTCTTGGCTTTTCCTTGAAGGCGTTTCACTTCTCATCCAAGAATCTTCATCGGTTCTGGCTGAATGGTGGAGAATGGAAGGAAAGGGAAATTTGTCAACAGAGGGACGTTTGTCAACAAAGCAACTACTTCACAAACACATGGCACAACATCGGAGAACAAAGCCATCAGGACAAGATTCAACAGGTCACACTTTGAAGACAGCAAAGTCCACATTATGGACACACAGAAAGAACCACTAGTTTGAAAGTGGGATCAAAGAGGCCATCTACATTAAGATTGAACAGCCCTCTCTCGAAGGGATGGGGGGATGGGGAGAGATATGACACCACCTATCTCCTGTTTACAACACAGTCCTTTCAGCAGCGCCAAGAAGGTTCCACACCCATTTGCACTATTCAGGTAACCCTGGAGGCACAGATAAACCTCCAAGTGTCCTCAACAACTCTCAGAAAGAGTGCTAACAACCAGATGATTGCAAGGAATATCAACCCTCCTACCCTCCTCCATTCAGTCAGAATTGAAGAAGCTTCCTGGATGAGAAGTGAAAAGTCTTTAAGGAAAAGCAAAGGTAGTCCAGTTGCCTTCTGAAAAAGCACCTTTGGGTAAAAGACAAGGCATTCTCTTCATTGCTTAACTAAACACATGCAAAAACATTGTGATCCTCATGAGCATTGCATCAAAATACTCAGATCCTTTGAGGGAAATTTCTAAAACAAATTACGCTTCAGCAAATTAAACCAGGACTGGAAGAAAACAAATGCAAGGGAATTTATCTGCCCAGGTTTAATCTAGTCTGATGCAAAACTTTTCCCACAACGGTGTTTGAGTGCACTCCATCCATTGCTTAGTCAGCAAAAAAATTTTTTACATCAGCATGAAACGTGTTGTCCCCATTGATGACCCTCTCCGGCATGTATTACTTTTGTTCTGGTCATTCCCAGCCCTGTTATGTCCCTCCAAGGTAATAGATACCCAAAGCTTAATAGATTTCACCCATCTTCATGATGTTGAAAGAATGGGCAAAAATATTGTTTTAATATTGGCAGGAATGACTTCACCTGCTCACCACCCTCAGGCTCGGGAATAGATGAAGGCAACGTCAACCAAACAAGCAAATAGAACTTTATGAGGATATGACCATAATTACACAAGGACAAGTAAAATCACTTTGCAACCCAGTATTATTATTATTTTTTGAGCAACTTGCAAAGCTCCTGTAGCATTACGGGTTGCCCTCGGCTTACAACAGTTTGTTTAGTGACCATTTGAAGTTATAACAGCTCTGAAAAAAGTGACTTGTGACCATTTTGCACACTTACGACCATTGCAGCGTTCCCATGGTCACGGATCAAAATTCAGATGCTTGGCAACCAACTCATATTTATATGACAGTTGTAGTGTCTCAGAGTTATGTGATCATCTTTTGCGACCTTCTGACAAGCAAATTCAATATGGGAAGTCAGATTCACTTAACAACTGTGTTACTAACTTAACAACTGCAGGGATTCACTTAACAACTGTAGCAAGAAAGGTCATAAAACGGGGCAAATTCACTTAACAGTTATCTCGCTTAGGCACATATATTTTGGGCTCAGTTTTGGTCATAAGTCGAGGACTGCCTGTAGATAAAATAGTCTATCCCTGTGATCCTTTCTCTCTCTCCAAGGAATAACAGAAGAACAGAGTTTGAAGGGACCTTGGAGGTCTTCTAGTCCAACCCCCTGCTCAGGCAGGAAAACCTATACCATTTCACACAAATGGTTGTTCAATCTCTTATTAAAAATCTCCAGTGACGGAGCACCCACAACTTCTGGAGACAAGTTGTTCCACTGATTAATCGTTCTCACTATCAGGAAATTTCTCCTTAGTTCTAGGTTGTTTCCATCCGTGGCTTCTTGTCCTGCCTTCAGGTGCTTTGGAGAATAGGTTGACTCCCTCTTCTTTGTGGCAACATTATAATCACAAGTGGAGGACAAGCTGCATAAGCTCCTTTGAGGTTTACATGAATGAAAAACAGTACACCCTTTGCTGTCCAATAGATAATTTTAGTATAATCAAAAGGAGGTGCACTGTTGCCCTAAAGAAAAAGAAAAAAATCAAATTAGTCCCCTCTAGCACCATCAGTCTGTTTAGCTTGTCTGCTCAATAGAACTGGAACTTCCCAGGTCTGTGCTCGTCCTTGATTGAACCTTGTGAACTGAAAACTACTTGTGCCTCTTTAGTGTCTCAAGTGTGGAAGAAAACATTCAGAGTTTTATAAATGAATACTCTGTTTGAAAACATGAGACCACCCAGACTGTACAACTGATCATTGAGGATTTGGCACCAGAACTTCACACCTTTTCAGAGGGTGAATTGAAGGAAATAGTGAAGGATATCAAAATATAGGGGATGCAGTGATGATCTTGCTTTTGAGCATTGGAAACTAGGCTAATATAGTTTTCCGGTGGGAACCCTATGGGGCCACGGGGGAGAGCCTTCTCTGTGGGAGCACCGTCCCTCTGGAACCAACTCCCACCAGAGATCCGGACTATCCCCACTCTACTGGCCTTCCGTAAAGCCGTAAAAACATGGCTCTTCCGGCAGTGGGGTGAAAAAGAAGATCAGATTCCCCCATGAATGAATGTTTTTTAAAATAATGTTCTGTTTTTAAACTATTATGTTTTTATTGCATTGTTCTTACCCATGTTGTACGCCGCCCTGAGTCCCACGGGATTGGGCGGCTTATAAGAACGCTTATTAAATTAAATTATTAAATTATTGGTGGTATTTGTATACCATTTTTCATTTGTTAATCTTATACAGGTTGTCCTCGACTTATGACTAAAATAGAGTCTGACCATTATGGCTGTAAGTCGTGATGATCAAAAAGCAGTTCATCATATTACCAGACCTGATTTAATCTTTTTTATGGCAGTTGTTAAGTGAGCACCACATTCATAAAGCGAACATGGTGACTGTGAAGCAAACTCATTGTTTTTTAGGGGGCATTTTTTTTAACTGAAATAAATACCAATTTTTAGTATTGGGGGGAAAATACTAGTTTTGGGCAAAAATATCATAAATCACAGTCATGTGACCATGGGGTGCTCCAAATAGCTGTAAATACAAGCTAATTGCTGAGTGTCCGAAATATGGTCACATGATTGTAAGGGTGCTCCTGACCATTGGAACTTTGAAACCAAATCATAAATACTTTGAGGGGGGTCCGTCATAACATCAAAGGGCTGCTAAGTGACTGGTTGTAAGTTGAGGACTACCTGTACTAATAAGAATATAGGAATTCTTGCAATGAAGGTGAGAGCTTAAAACATTTTTTAAAATATTATTTTAACCTGTAGAGATCTTATGTATCTGGTTTCTCATGTTTAAAATATTTTGAAACATGGGAAGCCACTATAGATAATCCTCAACTTAGGACCACAATTGAGCCCAAAATTTCTGTTGTTAAGCAAGGCAGTTGCTAAGTGACTTTTGTCCCATTTTATGACCCTTTTGCCATAGTTCTTAAGCAAATCTCTGCAGTTATTAAATGAGTCTTGCAGTTGTTAAGCAAATCTTGCTTCCCCCCATTGACTTTGCTTGTTGGGAGCTGGCTGGGAAGGTTACAAAAGGTGATCACATGACCCTGGGACAGTGCAACAGTCATAAATTCATGCCAGTTGCTAAGAACCCACATTTTGATCACTTGACCATGCTACAATGGTCGCAAGTGTGAAAGCTGGTCGTAAGTCATGTTTTCAATGCTGTTGAAAACAGTCACTACCTGTAGGACAAGAGTCCCCAATCCCCAGTTCGTGGACTTTCACCTGGCCTTAGCATGCCAGAAACGAGGTTGCGCAAACAAGCTAAGCCCTATCCGGGGATGCAGGCAGCATGCAAAGCCTTGTCCCCTCCGATCCGTGGATAAAGCTCTCCCCATGGAACCAGTCCCTGGTGCCCCAATGGTTGGGGGCTGCTGCTGTAGAAAGGAAGCATTTAGCATCCTGGTAAATCAGAATTTCTATGGGAAGGGCAGCTGTTTTTCAAAATCATCTGTAGTTCTGAAAGGGTTTGGGGCATCTGTACTAAATTCTGCTTAAAGCTAAACAAAGGACTGGTCACACCCTGGAACAGAGGTGAAATGCTACCGGTTCAGACCAGTTCACCCGAACCAGTAGTAAAAATGCTACTGGTTTGGGTGAACTAGTACTTAAAAATGCTATCGGTTCGGGTGAACTGGTATATCTGACGATCAGCTGTGCGACAATCAGCGGTGCCGCGTGATCTTTATTAGCTAGAATGCAGGATTTCCTGCTTTCTAGCTAATCTAAATCACGTAGCACAGCTCATCCCCCCCTTGCTGTTCTACTTACCTTTGCAGACTCTGGTGGCTTCAAAATACTCCTTTTTCAGCGCTGCACGGTAGTGCCTGCGGTGCGCATGCACGCGCAAAGCGCACGCGAAGCAAACCGGTATTAGACTTTAGAGAATTTTACCCCTGCGAGTGAGAGGTAGAAATAAAAGGAAGTAGAATTGGACTGATCTGGCTCAGAATTTCAGTTCCAAGGAGGTAGCCAATATGATTCCATGGCGAAACCTGGGAGTTCCTTGCTGGTCCTTAAAAGTCTTGTGCCATAAAGTCCATAGACTGCAAAGCCACTGCATTAGGTGCTTTGTGGGCAAATACAGATATCTGTAACTTATGACCACAACCAAGCCCAGATTGAGTTGCTAAGCAAGATGATTTTGCGACCTTTCTTGCCAAATTGTTAAGTTAGTAACCCGGTTGTTAAGTGAATCTGGTTTCCCTCATTGACTTTGCTTATCAGAAGGTCCCATCACCCCGGGACACTGCAGCCGTCATAAATATGAGTCAATTTGCCAAGCTTATGAATTTTGATCATGTGACCATGGAGATTGTTGCAACAGTCAATAAGTATGAAAAACGATCATAAGTCACTTTTTTCAGTGCCGTTGTAACTTTGAACGGTCACTAAATAAACCATTGTAACTCAAAGACTACTTGTATTAGAGGTAGAAATCATAAACAGCATTGCCAAAGGGCTTCAAAATGCCCATGGATTTCTACAAAAAGCTGCTCAAATAGAAGATAAGTACATGTCTGTTCCTGACTGCAGTAATTAGTGATAAGACCGGTCTTCTAACTTTGACAATCTTTTAACATATTTTGATCTTTCCCCTCCATCCTTTGTCAGCAGGCAAATAGAAGAGGTTTTGAATAGGGGTTCCACATCCCTTCTACTGAGTTAACTCTGAGTAATAAGATGGGGGTAGTCTGTAAAATGAAACTCCCGTATTTAAAAAATATATGACGCTTGCTTTAATCCCATTATTATTACTATTGATATTTTCAGTTGCCAGAAGCTGACTTAACAGTTGCATTTTGGGGTGGGCTGTTGGGATTCACATTTGGAACAATATGTATAATTAAAAAAAAATTTTTTTTGAGGAAATACTTTTGTAATAGTTCATTTTATAACTCGGGGTGTTTTTCCCCCCAAGGCTTGCAGGCATTCATGCATACATATATAAAAAGGATTAAGGGCTAAGTTTAAATAACCTACTAATTGACAGAACATCAACTACATGTGTGAAGAAGATTCTAATTTAATACCTAGCTTCCCCAGAGAAGGAAAAAGAAGAAACAGATGGAAATTGTATTTCTTGCTCCAAAGAAATTCCCTTCTAGCCTTTTATGTAGAACAGGTGGGCGAGAGACTTTGAGCATTAATTGTTATAATTACATATAATTTGATTATGAATTTGTTATACAAAAATTGTTGAATTCTTTCATAATGGCTCCGTAGTTTTACTGCAATAAATTGACTAATCTTAAATGTTGCAATACAGTTTAATACATGTTGTACATGTAGTCCTCGACTTACAACCACAATTGAGCCCAAAATTTATGTTGCTAAGCGAGACCAGTTGTTAAGTGAGTTTTCCCCATTTTACAACCTTTCCTGATGTTAAGTGAATCACTACAGTTGTTAAATCTGGCTTCTCCATTGACGTTGCTTGTCAGAAGGTCACAAAGAGGGATCACATGTCCCCTGGGACATTGCAACCGTCATAAATATGAGTCAGTTGCTATGCGTCTGAATTTTGAATCACGTGACCATGGGAATGTTGCAATGGTCGTTAAGTGTGAAAAATGGTCATAAGTCATTTTTCTCAGTGCCGTTATAACTTCAAACTATCACTAAATGAACTGGTGTAAGTCAAGAACTACTTGTAGTTACTATAATTAGGGCTTTTTCAACTTTCAATTTCCAAGCATTTAAGGGTGTGCTCAAAAGTTGTGACAAGCCTGGGGGATTGTAAAGATATTTTGGTTACTTTAATATAATTTAGATGTGCTTGGTAAGTAACTACACAAATATCATAACTTTTTAACATTTTGTTTGTTTCATTAATGTGGTGTAACTGAGAAGCCTGACAATATTGGGGTAAAAAGATCAAAGGTATTAACTGATTTGGTATTAACTGACTTCCTGTATTCCTTTTTAACTTCAAAAACTTAGATCCTTTCCTAGGAATCTTTAAATCACTAACAATTTGGAAGAAACTCTGTTATGTTCTTATGTTGGAAAGTGCATTATAATGTAAAAAGATTCATAAAAGTTTCCTTTTCTTTTCACTTTCATAGCAGCTACAAATCCCTAAACTCATGTATTATTTTGACTTGTTTGGCCTCCACCTCTTCAATTCTTGATATTTAAAATGTGTAAAATATGGGTTTATCAGGTTATATGTAGACTGTAGCTGCTTAGAGTCTTTTTAACATCACACAGCTTTAGACATATTCCCTATACAATAGGAGAATTTTGAAACGGTGCTTTTTTTTTGTTCACCAACCTGTGATCTCAGGCAGATTGGGGGTGAGAGCTGGGGAAAGTTAATTCCTTTTTGCTGTGTAGTAAACTTCCTATTTACAATTACCTTGATCCAAAAATCTTTTCCAGTCTCTTTGCCTCATTCCTATTGCAAGGCCAAGACTTAAATGACGGTTTTTGTGTTTTTGCAATACAATACTAGTTTTCACTTTCATTATCCTCGGATTTTCTACATATCTAATGTTCTTCAACGAGAAAGTCAATACAAGTAGTCCTCGACTTATGACCACAATTGAGCCCAACATTTTAATTGCTAAGCAAGAGTTGTTAAGTGAGTTTTGCCCTATTTCACGACTTTTTTTTTGCCCAGTTGTTAAATGAATCACTGCAGTTGTTGACTTTAACTTGTCAGAAGGTCACAAAAAGTGATCATGTGACCTTCAGACACAGCAAGCATCATAAATATATGCCAGTTGTCAAGCTTCCGAATTTTGATCATGTGACCATGGAGATGTTGCAACTATCGTAAATGTGAAAAATGGCCATAAATCTCTGACTGTAACTTTGAACGGTCACTAAATGAATGGTTATAAGTTGAGGACTACTTGTAATGTTGGGCAAGCAAGAGAAATCACCTAGCACTACTGATCTTCCTTCTGCTTAACTGCAGAAAAATTATGTGAGTAATTCATGGTGGCCAATTAAACAGATATTCGCATAGGAATACGAATTAAGAATTCTATGCAATTGCCTTGAGCTTCACCATGGAAGAAAATGGAATATTGAAATACAATAAATGAATCTGTTTTAAATAGGTGAAAGACAGAATGGTTTGCGTGGGCTAATCCAGCACCCAAAACATAGAACAGAAATATCCATAATGCGCAAATATTTTAGCAGCTGACCTGCAGGAAATCAATGCAGCCGAGATTTGCCAAGGCAGAAAAGCCCTTTACCCAATTCTGGTAATCAGCGCATCAACTTTAAGATAATAGAATAACAGAGTTGGAAGGGACCTTGGAGGTCATCTAATCCAACCCCTGCATGAGCAGGAGACCCTATACTATTTCAAGACAAGCCTGGCCCATTTTAAGATAATTTAAGGCAGTCCTTAGCTATGTGTACTTTGCTGAGTGTTTCCAAATAATTTTCGCTTAATTCAACAGGTTTGTAAGAAAATTGACCAGACTAGGTAAAAATTTCATACTTTGAAATGTTAGGCTACTGACAGCTTTTTTTAAAAAAATAAAAACTGTTTCAATATAAACCAGGTAAGAAGCCCTGATAATTACATATCTGGTCTCAGCCTCAAGTGACTATTTTTTTTCCCTGTCCTCCCCTTCCCTTCTTTCTCTTCTTTTCTTTCTTTCGCTGTCCTTGTTTTGCTGTCATGGTCTTCTTCTTCTTCTTGTCTGAAACTTTCCTTGTTTACAGATACATAACTGAATTTGTGGACCTGGGCAATGTCTCAGCCTTACGAACATTCAGAGTTCTCCGGGCGCTGAAAACAATCTCAGTCATTTCAGGTGAAAAAAAAAAGTTATAATGGGGTTAATCACTTGGGATGCACCCAGTAAAGCTTATGTGCCATTCCCCCATATCAAAATGGCCGCCGGTAGAATATGGTTTGGTATGGATGAGTAAAGGGAACAGAGGAACCTGTCAATAGAATGCCTTTTGATACGGCCCTCATCCACTCCCTCAAAATTTATTTTGTGGTGAGCAGAAAACATTTTTGTGGATCTAAAATATCTGGGTAGAAATTTTTCTGTGTGTGCCTTCAGGTCAGTCTTATGACTATACAGGTATCTCCATGCTGTTTTCTAGGCAATGTTTTCGAAAGTGGGTTGCCATTGTCGCCTTCCGTGGGCTGAGAGAGAAGGACTGACCCTACAACGCCCAGAAGTCTTTCATGCCCAAGGCAGGATTAGAACTCAGAGTCTCCCAGCTTCAGCCTAGGATCTTCCTCACTGCACCTCAATAGCTCTAGGCTGATAGGGCGGGTCAGGTCCAGAGTCCCCAGTCTCCTCATTTCTTGTGAATGAGGAAAAGGTTATCATTTGGTTCTCCTCCTCAAGCCTTTTTCAGCATCTCCAATGAGAGAGAGAGAGAAAGAAAGAGAGAGAGATTTAGATTTAGATTTATTATTAGACTTGGAAGGGACCTTGCAGGTCATCTAGTCCAACCCCCTGCTCAAGCAGGAGTTCCTACACCATTTGAGACAGATGGCAATCCAGTCTCCCCTTGAAGGTCGCAAGTATTGGAGAGAGAGAATGACTGGTCAAAATCATGCAGTTGATTTCTGAGACATGACTCAAACTCAAGTTTTTATGCTTCTAGTCCAGAGGTCTCCAAACCTGGCGATTTTAAGACTTGTGGATTTCAACCCCCAGAATTTCCTAGCCAGCCACACTGGCTGAGGAATTCTGGGAGTTGAAGTCCACAAGTCTGAAAGTTACCAAATTTGGAGACCCCTGTTCTAATCCAACACCTTAAACTACTAGCCCAAACTGCCTCTTTGAAATATGACTTGCAAAGATACCCCTCCAGCAATACAGTTCAGGAGTCAATCTAATATCTTAAACCTTGCACTTGTTAGGAAAAATAGAACAAAAATACTAAACTAGGTCCAATACATTGAAAAAAAGAGAATGGTTTGGAGGTAGATTGCAAAAATATGACACTCCCTTTGGAAAAAGTAAGATCCTTCAATAAAATTAATTTGCAGGCTAAAGGCTATTTATATTTATATAAACTTGCTTTTTATAGCTGAAAAAAAGAGAGATGGGTCTAGTTTTGTTTTCTCACTTAACTCTGAGATGTGTTGGACCTCAACCCTCATCATCAGTTGAGAGGATGAGAATTGAAGTCAACAATGTTAGAAGGCTGGATTCATCTTAATAATAATAACAACATTCTTTCTTGAGTACTGTTAGGCCCAGCATTTTAGATCGAAGTCAGCTGAATCTGGGCACAATCCACAAGTGCTTTTTTCCTCAGAAACCCCATTGAGACAAGTATAATAGTGCAGTCTTCTTATAAAAGTTTTTAAACTTTCCAATGGTGCCAGCTCCCCTCTTTGACATCCTCTCACTTGCCTTATTTTAGTCAAAAATGAAGGCAATTCCTTGCCCCTTCTTAGGAAACTTAGTTATGGATGCTTTCATCTTTCTGTCTCCCCTTCCCCTTTTCCCCCCTTTGGGAATGTACTCTAAAAGTGAAACAATGGGGAAAAATAAATATGCCCGGGGCTTATCTATGGACAGGGCTTCTTCAGCCTTAGTGTTTAACATCTTTCACCTGCATGGCCAGGTAGAGAAGAATGTCAAAGGAGCCAACCCTGCACATGACAAATTTTGTGTACACGGCCACAATTCAGCTCAAAATTTCCAAGACAGTAAAGTGAGTTTTGCCTCGTTTTATGACCTTTCTTGCCACAGTTGTTAAGTGCATCACTGCAGTTGTTAAGTTAGTAATCGGTTGTTAAGGGAATCTGGCTTCCCTGTTGAATTTGCTTGTCAGGAGGTCACAAATGGTGACCACATGATCCCAGGGCATGTAACCGTCATAAATACATGCTAGTTGCCAAGCATCTGAATTTTAATCACATGACTTTGGGGATGCTGCAACAGTCATAATTGTGAAAAACAGTCATAATTCACCTTTTTTCAGTTCTGTTGTAACTTTGAATGGTCATTAAACGAATACCTGTAGATGGTTATCCTGAACAGATGTTGTCAATTATAGGCTAAAAAAGGAACTGCTTTATTTTTATTTTATTTTATTTTAGAGAGAGAAATAGAGGGATGTTAGACCAGGGGTGGCAGAATCAACTCCTTTTAGTACCTATCACTAAATTAGGTGGCAAATATTCACACTGCAGCATTCTCCACTGAAACTAAAGCAATGGCACTTGTTCTGAGGCACCTGTGAAGCCTTTAAGTCAGTGGTTCCCAACCTTTTTGTGATCGAGTACCACTTGGAGGTCCCGTACAGTCGCCGCGTACCACCTGGTTCCAGAGAAACTAAATTCGATCAGATATCACTTTATTTCCATAATTGTACCGTTCCTTTTTTGGCCCCGCGCATCCAGCAACTGGATTCTCGGGCCGCTGGGACCAGGTGGGTGGCGTGTGGCAACAGTTGTGTTAGGCAGTAAACATTTTTGTGAAGTAAAAAATAACTAACTAAAAATCGTTCATGACCCCGAAAGTGTTCGCGTACCACAGGTTGGGAACCACTGCTTTAAGAGATGGATGTCATATTTTCCAGAAGGCAAATGAAAATCCATGGGAGGAAAATGCAATTTATTTTAATGGATCTGGATTTCCTTCTCCTTATCTTTCCTGATCCCGTACTGAATTGTACAATGTAAAAAAAAACTAATGGCGAGTTGTAGACAGTGAAATACTTTTGGCTTTTCTGAAAAGTTTTTTGCCTAAACATGTAGCAGAAGGTGGTTGCTCAGGTGTCAGATAAAAGAAAAAGACAGGGGTTTTCCTTTGTCCAGTCATGTCCAACTCTAGGGAGCAGTGTTCATCTCCATTTCCTAGCCGAGGGAGCCAGCGTTGGCCGAAGACATTGTCATGGTCATGTGGCTAGCATGACTCTACACCGAGGCGCATGGAACGCTGTTACTTTCCCACCAAAGTGGTACCTATTTATCTTCTCGCATTTGCATGCTTTCGAACCGCTAGGTGGGTGGAGCTGGGGCAAGAATGGGACCTCATCCCATCACGCAGTGCTTGGGTTTTGAACTGCCAATCATTCAGTCGACAAGCCCAGTGTCTTAACCAATAGTACAACAAACTTGTTTATGTATAGAAAGATGATGATGTTCGTCCATCATGTTCGAAGAGGACCTTGACATCTGGGGGGGGAGGATGTCAAGACTTGCGCGTGAATTGGATTAAAGTGAGGGAGAGGTGCGCATAGTCAGCCTCACTCTCTCTTGTATAGAAAGATAAAGACTTCCTCAATGATGCTCAGGTCTTAGCAACTCTATGTCCTGGCCGTGTAGATTTTTTCTTGCAACAATAATAGTGGCCTGCTGTTGATTTCTGGGATGTTTTTTTCAAATTCCCAATCTAGGTTATAGCCTTGGTATTTCCTGTTGGTCTTTCATCAATACACTAAATGGTCCAGTCTTGCTTAGTTCTTTTTTTTTTTCAAGAGTAGTCAAAATAGAAAAATGCTGCCACGTTTTTCTAGTACCAGTGAGCTCCAGTAGAAGGGAATATTGTAGCTCAGGGTTGAATTGTGGGGTCCTTAGTGCTCACTGAGCTTGGTTATTTTCTTACAGACATTTCATTTGTTCAATATCATCATGAGGTTACCTAGTTGATAGTGAAAGGCCTGAAAAAAAAACCCACAACCAAGCTCAGAGAGCACCAAGAATCCTACACCAGTGAGCTCTTTAAGCATTGCTCATTCCCTTGGTGAGATCAGAGTTTGTAGATCATAGAATCATAAAATTGGAAGAGATTTTGGAGGTCTTCTAATCCAAGCATCTGCCCATGGCCAGAGTCCTTACTGCTTGACCAATCTTTTCGTCAAATTCTCCAGTGATTGAGTACCCACCCCAAAACTATGGGAGGCAAGCTATTCCACTTATTTTTTTTTAAACTGGGTGTACAAATAGTCCTCGACTTATGGTCATAATTGAGCCCAAAATTCCTGTCTCTAAATGAAGCAGTTGTTAAGTGAATTTTGTTATGACTTTTCTTGCCACAGTTGTTAAGTTACTAACAGGATTGTCAGTAACAATCTGCTCAACCAGTCTCCTGCTTGATCAGGGGGTTGGACTAGAAGATCTCCAAGGTCCCTTCCAGCTCTATTCTGATTGATTGATTGATTGATTGATTGATTGATTGATTGATTGATTGTTAAATGAATCTGGCTTCCATATTGACTTTGCTTGTCAGAAGGTTGCAAAAGGTGATCACATGACCCTGGGACACTGCAACCATCATAAGTATGAATCAGTTGCCAAGTGTCTGAATTTTGTTCATTTGAACATGGGAATGCTCTAAGGGTCATAAGTGTGAAAAATGGTCATGTCACTTTTTTCAGTACCATTGTAACTTCGAATAGTCATTAAGTGAACTGTTGTAAATCAAGGACTACCTGTATTTCTTTCCAAAGAGTATATTCTCCTGCAGTCTATCTTATCAGATCCAATTTCTTTTACTTCAGTGAGAGATCACCAAATCCATTTGATAATTCAGTCTGAAGGGAAATCCAACAGTTAAGACTTTGTGAAACACGGAAGCTGACTTACTCGTACATACCCAGACATATTTCAGTATTACCAATCATAATGTAGTTTGTTGGCTTTCCCTAAATATACCCTTGGAGGCTGAAGTCCTGGACTGTCAGAAGGTCACAAAAAGGGGGATTGCATGACCCCGGGACATTGCAACCGTCATAAGTATGAATCAGTTGCCAAGTGTCTGAATTTTGATCACATGTCCATGGGGAAGCTGCATTGGTCATGTGGGTGAAAAATGGTCATCAATGACTTTTTCCAGTTCTGTTGTAACTTCGAACGGTCATTAAACGAATGGCTCTAAGTCAAGGACTACTTGTAATTTCTCCAGTACAAAATATTTATTTATTCTTAGAGTTCTATCCCCACTTCCCTACAGATGCTCAAGGCAATGTATTTATTTATTTATTTATTTATTTATTTATTTATTTATTTATTTATTTATTTATTTATTTATTTATTTATTTATTTATTTATTTATTTATTTATTTATTTATTTATTTATTTATTTATTTATTTATTATTCTTATATGTCGCCTTACTCCCTGGGGACTCAGGGCGGCATACAACATTTGAAGAACCACTAAACAATATAATTTAAAACAATTTAAAATACATTTAAAAAGAAGCATACAAAATCTTGCATACATGGGGGAAGACCAAGATGAAATTGTCTCAGAACCCCGCCTGCAGGAAGAGCCATGTCTTCACGGCTTTTCGGAAGGCCAGCAAGGTGGAGACAATTCGTATCTCTGGGGGGAGTTGGTTCCAGAGAGCAGGGGCCCCCACAGAGAAGGCCCTCCCCCTAGGCCTGGCCAGCTGACATTGTTTGGTTGACGGGACCTGGAGGAGACCCACTCTGTGGGACCTGACCGGTCGAAGGGAAGTATGAGGTAGGATGCGGTCCCGGAGATAGCCTGGTCCTAAGCCATGTAGGGCTTTAAAGATGATGATCAGCACCTTGAATTGTACCCGGAGACCAATGGGCAGCCAATGCAACTGGCGGAGTATGGGTGTTGCGTGGGTGTATCTTGAAACACCCACCACAGCATGCGCAGCTGCATTTATCTTTTCCTCTTATAGATTTAGCCACAACCACCAACCTGTTGGAAAGGAATGAGACACAGTGACTGGCTACTGATCTGTTATCTATTCTCTTGCCTGTTTGTGACTGTCTGTTTCCTGATGGTCCATTTTGCTCTTGGTTGTGTGTCTCGGGCTGGGAAAGCAACATAGCAAAACTATGCAAAACTAGGCTGTGTGTATGACATAGCCTTTCAACTGGCTTGAGACGGATGGCTTCCTTTAAATGAAGCTGAAACTTTCCCCAAATCCTAAAGTAGAACAAACATTTCACAATCCTGACAGAACTTCCAACTATTCTGCATCTCCTTCAAATTATCCTTCTGTAATCACACCCTTCTCTCTTTTGTGGAATATCTCAGGATGAAAAATTGTATTAGAGTGCATGTCTCTACATCAATTGGATTATCTCCATGGGTTAAAATAGAACAGAATAGTAACTAAATTTCTGCATGTAATGATAATTGTAATGCACCTGTCACTGTTAATTGAATAGGAATTTCTATCAGTACTGTGGGTGGTACTTTCAACCCCTCACCTTTTATTCCAGAGATACCTCTAAGATACATCATTAATTTTTGTAAAAAAAAAACCCTTAATTTACTTCCCTACATCTAGAATTATTCAGGTGGGAAATTTTGTTTAATGAATTCTTTGAAAATCAATACATTTTTTTTAATCTAAAAGGAGAATTTGTTGGCTGCTGTTATTTTGGCACAAAGCTCACATAATCCCTGTTGGTCATAATACCCTATTCCCACATCACAGTTAACTGGGTCAATGGAGGGTTAGTACATTTTGGGAGCATCAAAAAGAGATCAGTTGACCTAGTCAGATAGTCCACAAAGGATTAGATTTATCCCCAAACAGAGTTAAATTAACTCCCCCAGACCAAACTCTGCCCATGTTATACAAACCCATCCTGCAGAATTAACTTCCAAAGACTAATTTCTATGGAGGCCGAGCAAAAATGAGAGGTTTTTTTTTTACACAATTTGTTTCTATCTTTATTTCTTTTCCTCTGATCCTTTTAGCCACAATTGGAATAGGAGAAAAGTGTCAAAAATAGATAGGAAGTAGTTATAGCCCCTCAACCTGTCCATAATGTCATTAATCTAATTGTATCACCAGAGATTTCCAAAGTATTGCAATTAGTTTCAAATTGGTTGGCACCTAAGTCTAATAAAATAAATATTTTCCTGTTTCAATGAAAAATAAAAGGGAAATAGTAAGAGCTGGGCACATGAAATCCTACCAGCCTCATTCAAGGCAGTTGAGGGACATAAAAGATGAAATTAAGTGAAAATCTATACTACTGAGTATGGGGTTGACTGCAGTGGTGGGTTGCTAGCAGTTTGCCCCAGTTCAGGCGAACCGGTAGTGGCAGCAGGAGGCTCCGCCCACCCGAACATCATCACGGACAATCTGCACACTCGCAGAAGATTCCGCGCATGAGCGAAGTGAGCATGCCTGTGCATTCACAGTTCCGAACCGGTAGCGAATGTAAGTGAAACCCACTACTAGTTGACTGGATAAGATGATGAGATCAATGCAGGTAGTCCTTGATTTACAGATTACAATTGAACCCAGAATTTCTGTTACTAAGTGAGACAGTTGTTAAGTTAGTTTTTCCCCATTTTGCAATCTTTCTTGCCACATTTGTTAAGTGAATCATTGCAGTTATTAAGTTAGTAACATGGTTGTTAAGTGAATCTGGCTTCCCCATTGACTCTGCTTGTCAGAAGGTCGCAAAAGGGGATCACGTGACCCCGGGACACTGCAACCACCGTAAATATGAGTCAGTTGCCAAACATCCGAATTTTGATCACATGACCTTGGGGATGCTGCAATGGTCATAAGTGTGAAAAATGGTAGTAATTCACTTTTTTCAGTGCCATTGTAACTTTCATTGGTCACTAAATGAGTGGTTGTAACTCGAGTACTACCTGTAATTGCCGTCATCAAAATAGTGGGGGAGCCAGCATGTACACACACACATACACTAAAATTCTCATTTTATGCCCTTGAAGACCTAACCATTGCATTCAAGCAACATCCAAAGTTTGCTTAATGCTAAGTTTGGTTTATTTCTCTGTGGCTCAGAGAATTGTACCTATTCAAGCCATTTGGTTAATTTATGGTTGAACGGCTTGTGTGAACTAGAAAATGAGTTAACTCAGCAACCGAGTTAAGGTGTTTTCTGGTGCATCCAGCCAGGAAGAAGCTGTTTCCAGCACTTTCAAGAATGTGATCACAGAGGATGGGATCATTCAGGCATCCTCTGCCTATTCTTTCCCCTCTGAAATGTTTATTAGCTATTTTGTCACTGTTACTGCCTATTGATTTCATGTCAACCTTTTTGTTGTACAAAATGCTGAGCAATTTTTATTGCTTTCTCAGCCACAGGTAAGGCAGGTCACCGGTATTTGTTTCCACCAATAGGAAGATGAGGTAGTCCATGGCAGATGTGAATATTTGCCACTAAGGACCAGTGAATATCCTACTACATTGATCTGTCCCTTGTGTGGAACAATAACCTACTATTTTGCAATATTTACTATTGCAGGATTGTGCATGAAAGCCATTCCTACTAATCTGCTTGAAATCCTTCCTGCCCCAAATTCCACTTTGGCTGATACCAGCTTTTTTTTTTTAACAATTAAATCACTTTCTACAATACACAGGTGTATAATTCATTATTAGGAATCATGCTTTGCCCAAATAAAATTCAAGGATTTAAATCTAACAAACAAACATTTATGCAATGTCAAGGCTGAGGTAAACTCCAAGAGTTTTGATCTACTGTAGAAGTTTGATAGTTCCCTAGTTATCAAAGTTACAACTGAAGTACAGGTAGTCCTTGACTTACAACAGTTCATTTAGTGACCATTCGAACTTACAATAGCATCTAAAAAGTGACTTGTAACTATTTTTCACATTTATGACCATCGCAGCATCCTCAATGGGTCATGTGATCAAAATTCAGATATTTGGCAACTGACTCGTATTAATGAAGGTCGCTGTGTCCCAGGGTCAAGGGGTTACCTTTTGTGATCTTCTCACAAGCTAAGTCAATGGGGAGACCAGATTCACTGAACTAATGAACAACTAGCAGTAATTCACTTAACAAATGTGACAAGGAAACTTGTAGAATGGTGTAAAACTCACCCAACAAATTTCTCACTTAGCAACAGAAATTTTTGGGCTCAATTTTGGTCGTAAGTTGGGGAGCACCTATAGCAGTGATGGCGAACCTATGGCACGCGTGCCACAGGTGGCACGCGGAGCCATATCTGCCGGCACGCGAGCCGTTGCCCTAGCTCAGCTCCAGCGTGCATGTGCACTCTGGCCATCTAATTTTCGGCTCGCATAGAGACTCTGGGAGGGCGTTTTCGGCTTCCGGAGGGCCTCCAGCGGGCGGGGCAGGGCGTTTTCACCCTCCCCAAGCTCCAGGGAAGCCTCTGGAGCCTGGGCAGTTTGAAAAACGGGCCTACTAGGCCCACCAGAAGTTGGGAAATGGGCCGTTTCTGGCCTCCGGAGGGCCTCCAGGGTGGCCCTCCCCAG
This sequence comes from Diadophis punctatus similis, assembly GCA_023053685.1. NCBI lineage: Eukaryota > Metazoa > Chordata > Lepidosauria > Squamata > Dipsadidae > Diadophis > Diadophis punctatus. The sequence continues at coordinate 45,643,225 of JALIGW010000007.1, read as the reverse complement.
GGATTGAATTATGGGTGTGGGCACTCGCGCATGCGCGATAGCGCGCGAACACGCTCTTTCGGCACCCGAGGAAAAAAAGGTTCGCCATCACTGACCTATAGTGTCTGTCTAACAATAAGTCTTTCAGGGCTTTTGAGGAAGAGCCAAATGTGTGTGTTTTATAAGACCAACAAGGAAATCCTCACCTAATATAAACCTCTAGTGCAAATGCATCCTCCAAATGGGTTGGATTACCCAAATTCTCACCTGGCTAGGAATTCTGGGAGTTGTAATCCAACATATCTGGAGGATATGAGACTGAAGAAGTCCTAACAGAAGAGGTTGGACCTCAGAATGAAAAGGAAAAAAATATTGGTGTCCTTTTGCTGAGATTGAACGAACCAGCTCTATACCACTCCTTTGGTACCCAAGAACAACTGCATGCTTTTTGGTATGTTATCTTTGCCATATGCATGATTTTCTGACTCAGGAAGCATTTCTTAGAAAAAAGGAAAAGGGGAAATAAGGTTCATGTGAAAGATGAAACCAGATGAGGTGCCAATGAGACATCTATTTATCTATCCAAGTTACAGGAAAGAAAATATTTTATGTGTCTTGTTGTGGATTGCCAACATCTGCATGGATGTTTTAAAGATCAAAAACATGAATAATGCTGTCAGTTCTCAGAGGAGAACCAGGGTAGTGTTCAGGGATGCCCTGAATTTCCAAAGTTTGGTGTTGCTTGCTATTTTAATGCTTTTTTAAAAAAATGGCTTCTTATTTGCAGAGGGATACCTGATTGGGGCACAAAGTAACTGATAGCTATCTTGCTCTTGATAAATACTGAAACCGATGGAAATAGTGCATGGCTTTGCAAGCTGCATTTCTTTTAATGGGATTCAGTCAGGAGACCTGGAAGGATTGTGTCCTATAAGACTCGCTTCCAATGTTATTCCTTAATGCATTTGTAACGCTGTAGAAATTGTTTATTGTTTAAATGAGACACAACTCAAATGAGGAAATTGACTAACATTTATTGGACATTTTAGAGGTCTCATGGATCATTTTAGAGGTCTCATCTTGCTTACTTTGAATTTTAATTGCAACAATTCTCCTCATAAATGTAATAATAATAATAATTATTATTATTATTTACTGTTCTTGATCAGTGGGGCTGAAGTGAAGCACTTGTTGGAATGGAACACTTTTGTTTGCATCTCTATAGTTGGTAGGGCAGTGCAAGTTCAGATTCCACCAAGCTGTACTCAACTCATGCACCATAAATTGCAATCTGCCCAAATTTGGTAAAATCTCTTGTTTCTGTTGTTCAAAGAAATATTGATGATAGTTAGTGGATATATTTTTGTTGTATATGTAGCAGTCCTCTTTGGATGTATACTCCTGTTTCTATATACGTAAAGACAGAGAAAGAGAGAGAGACAGAGAATGAAAGAAGGGGAGAAGAAATAAAACAGAGAAAATAGGGAAATATATAGAGATGGGTGGATGGAGACAGAATGAGAAATAGGGAGAAAACAAGAGAGGGCAGTAAAAGAAAGGATCAGGGAGATAGAGAAAGAGTGAGAGAAAGTGGTTGTGGAGATTTAATGCTACGACCATAAAAGAAGGAAAACAGCTATTTGAAGTATGGAAGGTGATCATATGTAACCTGGTCACCAAAATAAAAATGCCCTTTCTGTTCACTCCTTGGCATCTTTTGACTTGAGCGAGAATAAAGGAATAAATAATCACCCCTCTGGGTGTGGTTCTACCTCTTCTTGTTTTAGCCTTGCCCATCACTGGCATTTGGCTCCCAAAATTAATTTTGAAATTAATTGCAAGAAATTGCAATTTGTTGCAATTGTTGAATTTGAGAGAACAAGGATATCTAGAAAGATGTTAGCACTACTTTATTGGAAGATTTCTCTAGAAATTGGGTTGCCACCTGTAATAAGGCATAGATGGCGAGCCATTTCCCAGGGATAATTAGGCATCAGTCATTCCCAAATTAGTACTTGCCAACCCTAAACATAAAATAATTGCAATGTTGTTGTTTTTTAAAAATGGCTGAAATATTTGCAGTGTTGTGTGACCCAGCAACCCCTTAAGATAATTGCCTTACTCTAGTTTCCCTGTTGTTAGGCAAAGAATCCTACAAGTTGACAAATCTGTGATGCCAAATCAGATTCAGGTAACTTATATTTGCTTGCAAGGTTGACTCAGCCTTCCATCCTTCCGAGGTGGGTAAAATGAGGACCCAGATTGTTGGGGGCAATATGCTGAACTCTGTAAACCTGTAAACCTCTCTGTAAAGAGCTGAAGTGGTGCAGTGGTGAAATGCTGCGACTGCAGGCTGACTGCTAGTTCAGCAGTTCAGCTGTTCAAATCTCACTAGGCTCAAGGTTGACTCAGCCTTCCATCCTTCCGAGGTCGGTAAAATGAGGACCCAGATTGTTGGGGGCAATATGCTGAACTCTGTAAACCGCTTAGAAAGGGCTGTAAAGCACTATGAAGCGGTATATAAGTCTAAGTGCTATTCTAAGTGCTAAACCGCTTAGAGCTGTAAAGCGCTATGAAGCGGTATATAAGTCTAAGTGCTATTGCTATTGCTATTGCTTAGATGTCAACAGAAAAAACCCCTACAACTTCTCTTTTATATAGTCCCATATTCCTGTCAGTACTCAGCAGTCCTTTCCATAGTGCTACCATATTTTTACAAATGTTGTACATAAATTATATTCATGCAAATAGCTATGGAGATTCTTAATCATCCAGGTTGTGATTGTCCCTAAGGTGCTTTTCCAAAAGGCAACTAGACTTTCTTATTGTTGTTTTTCTTTTGAAGCTTCTGTGAAGAAGCTTCTTGGATGAGAAGTGAAACCTTTTCATGGGGGAAAAAACAACCCCAAGAAAGTCCAGTTGCCTTTTGGAAAAGCACTTTTGGGACATTCCTACAAGTAATCTCATGATTGGTTTGGCTTTGAACATGCAAAAAGCCAAGAATTGAGCAAAAGACCATCCAAAGCCAATGGAACTGGAGGATTACTTGCTGTTCAGGTCTGAACTATAGGCCCTTCACCGCCCTTGTTACACATGCACACTTACTGGCCAGCCTCCATCCTTTTCTTCCATATAATTAATGTTCCTATCTGACTCATAGGAAGAATGAAGCTGCCCTCTACCCAATGAAAACCTTGGACTATTTAGACAAGGACTGTCTTCCTGGCTTGTAGGAAGTTTGAAACTGCCTCCTACTCAGTGAAATTCTTGGTCTGTTTACAATTGTCTTCCTGGCTTGTAGGAAGTGTGAAATTGCCCCTTCTTCAATGATATTCTTGGTCTGTTTAGACCAGTTATTGTCTTCCTGGCTTGTAGGAAGTGTGAAACTGTCCTCTACTTAATGAAACTCTATTTAGACCAGGATTGTTTACTCTGATCAGAAGTTCCTTCCAGCTCCCCAGCATATATTTTTCCCATTCCCTGCTGCCAATTGCTCATTACCATAGTTTAGGTGAGGCAATTGTCTCAGATGCCTAATATGAGAGACAGATTGCCGGACATACCTCCTAACATCTCTGGTTATTCTTTTCTATACTTCATGCTGCATATGCCTCACAGCCTGCCCTGCATCCCCCAAACTAGTCTGCAATTCACAGGTGTGTTCACTTGTCTCTTGAGACATATATAAAAGCAACCATGAGTCCAAAATGAATCTAGACATGAATTGGAAGATGCCATCATTGACAAAATATGTTGGGATGCTCCTGGCTGAATGTTTTATTGGAAGGTTTTCAGAGCAATTAACCTATGTCAGGGATGTCAAACTCGATTTCATTGTGGGTCGCATCAGGGTTATGTTTGACCTTGGGGGCCAGGGTGGGCATGGCCAAGATGGGCATGGCCAGCTTGACATCACTCATGTCGAGGGCGCCTGTGGCGGCCCAAGCACTCTGCCAGCAAAAACAGGCTCTCGAGCTCCGTTTTCGGCTGCGACAGCTTCATGCAATCCTCTGCCAGCGAAAACGGAGCTCGGGAGGTTCCTCCTGGACTCCATTTTCACTGGCAGAGGTATCAAGGGCCCTGTTTACAGGGCGGCCCTGTGAGACAGATCTAAGCACCTCACGCGCCAGATCTGGCCCCCGGGCCTGGAGTTTGACACCCCTGTATGTGCAAAGCCTGGTCCAGTTACTGAACAAAAGGTTCTTCCTACAAAGTCATTCTCTTGTGAACTTTAGCCTTAGTTATCAGCAGATTATGAATCATTTATAGGTCTGTCATCAACAAAGTATTTTTAATCAATTTGTATTACCTTTACTCAATGGGAGACAACATTTTTCATCCATGTTCTCCAGAAATACATACTTCCCAACTATCATATTCATGTTGGTTGAGAATAAGACTTGATTTAATAAAATGTAGATCTGACATGTTGACATGGGAGATACGAGATTAAATCTGCACTCCCTCTCTCCTTAGATGAAAGGCCCTAATGCAGTTGGAAAGTTGCATTAGTTTCATTGATGGCTTGTTGTTGAGTTGTTGTTTGAAAAAATGCACAGTTGAAGCCCTTTTGGAATACTGTGGTATCTTGGCACTCAACTGATTCGAAACTCATTGAATTTGGTACTCAATGCATTTTGATCCAAAATTTTTGTCCCAGTACTCATCATTTGTTTGGTACTCAATGAACAAGCTAGAACTTGTCTGTGTTGGCTTCCTTGTGACTCACTACATTATTCCTTATGGGAAAAATTTGTTTGGTACTCATTGTTTTTGGTATTCATCACACCTCCCAGAACCAATTAACATTGAGTACCGAAGTACTACTGTACAGAGTTTTTCTATAATTTGTGGATAGTTCAAACTCTGCCAAATATCTCCCTGCTAAAATTTATGAGGGCTCAAAATATTCCCTAGATACAGTTTTTATTATTACCGTATTTTTGGAGTATAAGACGCACCTTAGTTTTTGGGGAGGAAAATAGGGGAAAACAATCTGCCTACCAGGTATTTATCTGGCTAGCATCCTTAGTCTGGTCAGCTTCAGCACATTATTTTATCCCCTGGTTAGGACTTAAAAAAACCTTCTTCTGAGAGAGTAACAATGAAAGAGCATGCAAGCCGGTAAGAGCTGGGAAGATCGTTAGCACCTGGTTAGGGCTAGAAAAAAACTTATTCGGAGCAACTAGAGCAATGAAAAAAAAAACCTGCAAAGACTTAGGGCTGGAAAAACATTCTTCGGAGAGAGTAACAATGAAAAACCCTGCAAGGTAAGAGCTGGGAAGATCGTTAGCACCTAGTTAGGGCTGGGAAAAAAAGCTTTGGAAAAGCTACATTTGGAGTATAAGATGCACCCAAATTTTCAGCCACTTTTAGGGAGGAAAAAGGTGCGTCTTATACTCCGAAAAATACGGTATCTTTCTTATATTCCAACTTCTGTGTTGTCTTTGAGAATCCTTCTGCCTAAATGCCATTTCTACTCTAGCACTATCCTGAGCAGCCAGGGTACAAGTTTTATTCTCTTGTGATAAAACAGAAACATGGTCAGTTAGATATTGGTTACGCAACAAGATAGAAAGTCAATTCAAAGCACTGTCCTGATTCTGTCATTGAGCAGGGCAGAAAAGACAGCTTCCGTTTGAATATCAGAGTTCCTTGAAAATTCACAGAAAGGAACCCCCAGTTTGCTACCAGCAAATGGACAATGAAGGTGAAAATGGGTGTGGCATTTTAGTTCAGATTGATTCAAAAATAAATTTAAAAATACATAACATATTTTACAGGTTATAGTTTATAAATGTTTAAAGAATATCTCAGAAATACTGCATACATTCAGCTCCATTGCTCAAAATGTCTCTTTCATCAATAAGAAAGCTCAACTCTGCTTTGTTTGGTTTAATGCATTTTTTAATATCCTAACCCATTCCAAGATTCTGGGATGTAAAAACCAGTAAAACCAGAGTTAACAAGTAAGCATAAACTCAAATAATAAAATCAGGACCTGGCCACATAATAACCATCATCATAACCAGTCTCCCAAAATATACTAGAACAAAATTGCATTTATTATCTTGCAAGAAAAGACCAAGATGTTCATGTCTATGGTGATTCTCAATCATCCAGGTTATGGTTGTCCCAAAGGTGCTTTTCCAAAAGGCAATTGGACTTTGTTTTTTTTCCTTGAAAATGTTTTGCTTCACATCCAAGAAGCTTTTTCAATTCTGAACTGAATTGAAGTTCTAAACTTCTTCAGAACTGAAGAAGCTTCTTGGATGAGAAGCAAAATGTTTTCAAGGAAAAAAAATCAAGAAAGTCCAGTTGTCTTTTGGAAAAGCACCTTTGGGATAAGAGACCCATGACTACTTATTTTCCCAGAGTGTCATAGACAGAGACACAGAAAAGGTCTGCTTTGAGATGATGATATTCTCACCTCTCAAGGGGTTGGGACCAGTGGTGGGTTCCTACCAGTGCGGTCCCCTCTATAGCACCGGTAGCGGCCCCCTGGTGACGTCACAGTACCGGTGCGGTCGGTTGCCAATGCTTGGGCACCGCCATTTTTTAAAAAAAAAATTTACATTTTTTAAAAGTCTCTTATGCGCATGCCCAGAAGCCGAGCTTCCGGCACTGCGCATGCGCTGCCTTCCTACCCCACAGTGAGTTCAAACAGGGGAGGATGGCTGAGGGAGCGCGTGAGACGCTGAAAGAACGGGCGGCAGGAGCTGTCTCCATTCCCCTCCCTTCAGCAGTCCGAGAAGCCACGAACGCACGGTGATGATCCTAGGCATTTTCACACGTTTGAGGCTTCTTGAGCTGCTGAGGGGAGGGGGAATGGGCAGCAGGACCTATCTCAGTTCTCCTCCCTTCAGCAGTCCGAGAAGCCACGCCCACTCAGTCACATGGCCGGCAAGCCACACTCACCTGGTCACATGGCTGGAAAGCCACACCCACAAAATAAGCCATGCCCACAGAGTGGTAGTAAAAAAATTAGGAACCCGCCCCTGGTTGGGACTATATACAAGTCCTCCCTTACTGACTACCTAGAACCCATCTGGAAGAGAAACTCCTAAGGTATCCCAGATCTAGGATACAGATCTATGGGCTTCATAGATTAAAACCAATACTTTGAATTGGACCTGGAAGCTCCTCCATCCTTCCACATTAAAATATATATTGGTAGTTGACTTTCAAAGTATGTTAACTACTTGGAGATATAACAAACATTGTCCTATTACCTCCTATTCTTCTGCATACAAAGACATAAGCAACACCATTTAGCAATTGAGTAGGAAATCAAACCTGGATGATCTTGCTGGCCCTGTTCTCATTCTTCTAACACAGTGTTTCCCAACCTTGTCAAGTTGAAGATGTCTGGACTTCAACTCCCAGAATTCCCCAGCCAGCATTCTGGGGAATTCTGGGAGTTGAAGTCCAGACATCTTCAACTTGCCAAGGTTGGGAAACACTGTAACAGCATCTTATTGCATGTTCATTTTATTTATTTTGTCAAGCGTATATATGATTATAGAAAAAGTATAAACATGATTGTGAATAGATAAAATGTATAAACATGGTTATGCTTATATATATATATCACATTTCTCCAAATACAAGTATTCCTCATTGAGCCACCCCAGTTGGGCCATAGTTTATATCTGGTGGATTTTGCCCACAGTTGTTTCTTAAGAGGGATGAGTTCTTTTTAATGAGAAGTTTACATTTCCTACTATTTTTGAAAGTGGGTGTATAAGGGAGAGAGATTGTTTTGATACTAACACAAGATGATCCCGGATTATTATAAGACATGCAACACAAATACACAAAAAATCAAAAATTATTATCCATTTTTCATCCACAATTGATTTATTTTTTTTGGTGGAAAATCTATTTTGGGAACAAATAATAAGTGATGTTATTTTATATTCATCAGTGCAATGTTTAGGAAACTGCCTCTAAAGTTTGTTTGTACAATAGCTTTCTGCAAAATTTTCTCTCTGGGGGGAACAAAATATATGTCTCCATCTGTTGTGACCTGGACAGTTCATCTTCCCTTTCTGGGAAATTGTCCTCGGTAGCAATTTAGACTTATGGAGTCTTAACTAAATACTGTACAAGGATTGCACTTGTCTATCTATACTGTATATGGGAGGGCGGAATGAATATCAGAATGAAATATTATGATGTTTCAGAAGATTAAACATGAAAGAAAAAAACATGTAAGGATTATCTATCTATATAAACCTCCATAACTGAAAAATTAGAAGTATTGCAGTACATCTTTCAAAACCTAACAGTTTGAGGTAGTTCTTGTGGGGTTTTATAAAAAAATCTACTTACTAAGCCTCTACACTGATTTTTTTTAAAGGTTGTTTTTGTAATGATGGCATAGTTCTTTTAATCCTTAAATGCTTAAAAGCTGCTTTACTTGCTGTATTCAGCGTGGCAATGACTGTTTGCAAATGCTAGTAACAGATTTGGCTTATGACTCAAGTGATAAAAGTAATGTAAGAGTTGACAAAATGCATCTAGTAAGTTTCTTTTAAAAAGAAACGGAGGGGTCACAGTTATAAGTTTACCAGTTTATTTTATTGACACTCCTATAGCCAGTCAATCCAAGAAAGAAGGAAAATATTTACAAAACTCCAATGAGTTCAGGTCAGCTGCATTTTTCTCCAGTTGCACCGACAACAATCTTGTTGTAGGTAGATTAGGTTGATCAAAAACCACTTCATGAGATTTGAGCTTTTTCTTTACATTAGTTTTGCGGAGAATAGGCTACCAGTAATTGTGGAAGGCTAAGCAAAATGGAGAGATAGAGGTGGAGACACAAAAGGTAATTAGCACACTTTTATGTGATTTATAGTAAGAAATTCTGTTCCTGGCTTGAACAATGCTGAAATTCAACTGAGACAAAGCTCAGTCTAATAATCTGTAGTTTAATAGTTGGCAACTAATTGCAGATTGATGCTTCTCTGTCTCTACTCCAATCTCTGGTTCCATTAGAGCCATCTTAGCACATGCAATTTTTTTCAGATTCTCTATTCCAAGCTTAGATACAAGAGTGTGATCTTGAAAAGGACAATCCAACATCAGTTCTTGCATCCTGCTACTCCTACTGTCCTCTGAAACTGGAGAAGATGTACAAGGAAAGTTAATGGATGAATTGCATGTGGCTTAGAGATCCTCCCTAGTCTATAGGAAATTTATCTTGCTAGTATTTGGAGTGAATTTAAAAACCTGACCAGAATGCAGGCTGAGAAAGGTTCCAATTTATCTTTCCATTTTGACGATGTTCAAAATAAATAAAATGGCTTCAATTTTATACATATCTGCCCATTTTTTCATTTGCTAAACTTGGCAGTCTGGAGACTACATGCCCCCTAGAATCCTTGGTGCTCTCTGAGCTTGCAGATGTTTCATTACCAAATTAGGTACCATCATCACAACTAGAAGGGAGGTGGGTGCTCTTATTTTTTTTCCCAAGTTCATAAAAATGCCAGAGAATTCCTGAAAACTAGCACTCAGATCAATCAATCTTTCATAGACACACAGAGAGAAATAACATCTTCACATCATTCAAAAGAGGCAATCAAAAAAGTAAAAAGGAAACAAAAAGACCAAAACACCTCACCAGCATTGAATACTCAGGTGAGCAGAGATTAATACCAAGATTAACATTAGAAAAGTGAACAATATCCGATCAAGGAACTACCAATGGAGACAAACAAGCTAATAGTAAACAACAGCTTAATTAAGAGACCACCAAGAACACTGCCACCAACAATGACAGGGCAACCCACTAGTATATAAACAGGGAGTAAACCACTCTCCCTTCTAGGACTGATGGTGTTACCTAGTTGGGTAATGAAACTTCTGCAAGAAAACAATGAAACTCAGGGAACACCAAGGACCCCTCAGTTCAACCATGTGTAGCAAATATTCTTTTTTATTGGTACTACATATCCCAACAGTTAAATAGCAAGGGATTACCAAGGCGGAAGAACAAAACCAGCCCATGTTTCACCAACTGCAACAGGAGAAATCCCCAACTGGTCATAACTTTAGAAATTGTATCCGAAAAGATTCCCGCTTAATAAGTATTAATAAGTATTCTAGCATCTCTATTCTCATGCTGTTCAATTAAAATTCATTAGAAAACTGATCTGGCAGCTTTTTATGGTGACCTTAATGCTGTGATCTTCTGTAAGAAAAAAAAATCCTTTAAGACAGTTTTTTTCAGTGGTTGGGAAGACACTTCTAGCATTTTTTTTTCCTTTCAGCAGATTGTGAGCCATACTCATTATTTTAGTGACAGGCTTTCATGGATTTTCCCACTTTTTTATATGAGCATTTTGGGAGGTTGGTTTTTCCCCCCTTTCCTTTTTAGTTTTAAGTATATTAAGCTTAGCTGCTGTTTGAGAAATCAGGCTAATTGCAGAGAAAGAGGAGAACTCATAAGCATGGCATGTACCTTACATACAGAAAAAGGTAATTTTCAATCCAATATAGTTTTTCAAAATTCCTATGATTTGTCTACAATTCCCAGGTTACCATGGGTCAATGTTTGTTGAAACCAAATTGTGAAGGACTCATTTGTTTATTTGTTTATTTGTTTATTTATTTATTTGTGAGATTTATATACCACCTCATAGTGCAAGCACTCTCTAAGCGGTTTACATCAGTAAGCAATGTATATTTATATTGCCCCCAACAATCTGGGTCCTCATTTTACCTACCTCGGAAGGATGGGAGGCTGAGTCAACCTTGAGCCGGTGAGATTTGAACCCCTGACCTGCGGATTACAGTCAGCTAAACTGGCCTGCAGTACTACCTCTAACCGCTGCGCCACCTCGGCTCATTTACATTTACAGCATTCCGAGCTGCAAAGGAAGTTGTAGAGCCAGGAATGCGTAAGACATTGGACTGATAATATATGTAATCAGGGGTGGGTTCTACTTACCTTCCCCACCGGTTCGCATTGCGACGGAAGTGCATGTTTTGCGCTCTATTTTGCTTCCGTGCATGTTCAGTAGCTGCAAATCAGCCCGAAACACAGCTGAGGAGCTGATCAACTGGGCTTCAGAAGAAGGAGTAAAGGTCAGTGTAAACCCGGGGGTAGGAGGGGAGGCCCTCTTTCAAGCAGCAGAACAGGAAAAACCTTCCAAAAAATAAGAAATTCACAAAAAATTTTAAAAAAAGATGGCGGCGCCCATGAACCGGCACCGACCGATCCAGTTCAGTGACGTCACCAGCGGGTCGCTACCGGTTCAGGCGAACCAGTCCGAACCGGGAGGAACCCACCTCTGTATGTAATCCTTGATTTGCAACCATTCGTTTAGTGTCCGTTAGAAGTTATAATGGGACTAAAAAAAGTAACTGACTGTTTTTCACACTTATGACCTTTGCAACATCCCCATGATCACTTGATCAAAATTCAGACGCTTAGCAACTGGTTCATATTTATGACGGTTGCAATGTCCTGGGGTTATGTGATCATGTTTTGTGATCTTCTGTCAAGTGAAGTCAATGGGAAAGCCAGATTCACTTAACAACTGTGTTATTAACTTAACTGCAGTTATTTACTTAACAACTGTGGCAAGAAAAGTCATAAAATGACTCATTTAACAACTGTCTTGCTTAGCAATGGAAATTTTGGTCTCCATTGTGGTCGTAAGTCGAGGACTTCCCGTACTGTACAAGCAAAATGGTTAACTGCAGTGAACTGGCTTCATATTTCTGTCATTATTTATCTTCTCCCTTTATGTTCCACAACAAATTTTCAGAAAATCAGATTTTTCTCCCCAAAACTTTGAACTTTGAACTCTGCTTTAAGGAATATAAATTCCTTAATGTGCATGGCAATGAATTATAAAAAACATAGATAGATAAATCAACCTTGGCTTTGAGAACCGAATGTCATTCTCCATCACATAGCCAGACTTGGATCAGCCCAGATCAATTCACTGTGGATCTCTCACTCACAAGCGCTGCACAGAACCATTATCTCATGCCTCTTCAAAGGTTAATTATTTTCCCCAAAAATTTTGTTTATTTATTTATCGAATGTATGTACTCACTCATAAGAAATGATTCTGGGTGGCATAAAATGGTTAATAATAATATTCAATAATAATGACTTTTAAAGTTAATTTTATTAGCTGTTTATTTATTGATTATATTGTGTACCATCCCAGAGCACCCCTCTGAGGGAAATGGGTGGTTTAGAAATATGAAATATAAATAAATAAATGAAGCAAAGAACAATATATACAGTATATAGAAACAAGCATTTTAAAAAATAGATTAAAAAACCACATTAAAAAAATTAAAAGTAAATTAAAAGTAAAATAAATAAATTCAGTATTTACCTCAAACACTGAATTGTGAAATTCTGTCGATACAGAATTGCAAATCTTCATGTTTCTAGGATTTGTCTGAAAAAAAAATCAGAAAGGAATTCCAAAATGCCATTTTCTTTTATCTTCTTTGAAATAGGTCAGGAATACAAGGCAAAATTGATTAATAGATATAAATAGCCACTAAGCCGGTGGACTTTCCTTAGCAAAGAAATTCACCTAAGTTAAAGCATGGTAACTTAGTTCGTACTGAAGAGCATTAAAGTAGGGCTGGACCATCTTAATTAGTTCCTTAGCTTTAATGGAAGTGGCTTCTGCAGATATGCAGAAACTACTTTTAACAATCAGAGCCAGTTGAATGTCTATGGAGATTCTCAGTCATCCGGGTCATGGTTGTCCCAAAGGTGCTTTTCAGACAGACAGATTAACAGAGTTGGAAGGGACCTTGCAGGTCATCTAGTCCAACCCCCTGCCCAAGCAGGAGATCTTTACATCTGCCTCTACCTAGGATTGAACTCACGATCTCCTGATTGTGAGGCAAGAGCTCTACCTCCAGGCCACAGCAGCTAGGTCTTTTTCAAAAGGCAACTGGACTTTCTTTGTTTTCTTTGAAGACATTTCACTTCTCATCCAAGAAGCTTCTTCAGTTCTGACTTCAGAAGTGAAGAATCTTCTTGGATGAGAAGCAAAACGTCTTCAAGGACAAACAAAGAAAGTCCAGTTGCCTTTTGAAAAAGCACTTTTGGGTTGCCTCTTTGAAGAACAAAAAACCCCAGAGCCAGTCAATCATGAGGCTATGATATTCCTCACCTACTTTTGTTGTACTGTTTTCCATTGCCATAATTTCAACATGTTTTGCCTGGGCTAGGCACTTGAAATCTTTCATTGGTGGTGATAGGGTTTGGGAATTGTTTTATTGGGGATTTCTTTAGCTCTTGTGCTATCATAGGGGAAAATGCAGCTGCGTAAAAGAATTGCAGTCAGGTGCTATGTTCTTGTCCCACATGCTTTGTGGTGCTGTATTGCCTATGGATCTGAACTTTGGACAGCCATACTATCTGTATCGTAGGTTTGAAAGTGGGAAATGTTTGGGATGGGTGTCTGTCAGGGAATGGCGCAGCAGGTGTCCAAATGAAGCCGGAGACGCTGACATGAACGTGTCGTTTTATATCAATTTATATCAATATATGCAGCGAACAAGATAGGCAAACAAGAGCATGATGAGGTAAATCACAGAGCCCACAGAAGAAAAAAGGCGGGGAAAAGGGAAAACTCCCCCTCCACACCCACAGCAACCAATCACAGTGCAGATTGCCTCACGCAGGAGCCAGCCCTCTCCCATCAATCAACTGTAACTGTGCGTTCTGGCTCATTGTACAACCCCACTGTCCCAGCTATTAAATTTAAATATTTTTACAATGTCTTATAGTATCTTGAGGTTTAATTCATGTATAGGTAGTCTTCGACTTACGTTCTTTTAGGGACTTTTGAAAGTTACAATAGCACTGAAAAAACTGACTTATGACCGTTTTTCACAGTTACAACCTTTGCAGCATTCCCCCTGGTCATGTGATCAAAATTCAGAGGCTTGGCAACTGGTTCATACTTATGACCATTGCTGTGTCCCCAGGTCATGTGATCCCCTTTTGTGACCTTCTGACCAACAAAGTCAATGGGGAAGCCAGATTCACTTAAGAACCGTGTTATTAGCTTAACAACTGCCGTGGTTCACTTAACAAGTGTGCCAAGAAAGGTTGTACAATGAGGCAAAACTCACTTAAGAAAAGTTTCGCTTAACAACAGAGGTTTTGGGCTCAATTCCGGTCGTAAGCCAAGGACTACCTATACGTGTAATTCATATGTTGGCTGCTTTCACCTGCTAGCCTCTTAAACTCTTCATGGTTGTCTCCTTAGGTTTGAAGACCATCGTTGGAGCTCTCATCCAGTCAGTTAGGAAACTTGCAGATGTGATGATCCTGACCGTTTTTTGCTTGAGTGTTTTCGCCCTCATAGGACTCCAGCTGTTCATGGGTAACCTCAGGAACAAGTGTGTCCGAGACTACACAGAGTTCGAATCCTTCAACGGCACCTTCGCTTCAGATGAGAAGACCTGGCAAACCTTGAATGAATTCATCAGCGATCCAGGTAAGTTCATTCCTTTACTGCTCTTTGTGAAGTCCAAGTTTACTCGCCTATGGTGGTCAAAATGGATATGGTTAATAAAAATCCTAAGACAGGTCCCCGTTTTTTGCTATGCCAACTGAAAATAGGTGTGTAAAACTGTAAAATTGCCAGTTATGGCAGATACAGGTAGGTAGATACAGACATACAATAGTTCACTGAAAGAAGTGAATTATGATCACTTTCACTTTTCACATTTACAACCATTGCAGCCTCTCCAGATGCTTGGCAACTGGTTCATTTTTTAAAAACAGTTTATTTACCGGTAGTTAGCGTAATGAATTATCTCACAAATGAGTTCCGGAGTTTTGCTTCATTCAGTTTCTAAAATTCTGTATATTAACTTCTTACTTTCTTGACAATATACAGGAGCTAATAAAGCTTTGGGCTCTACTTTGCTTGACACTCTAGAGCAGTGTTTCCCAACCTGGGGGAATTCTGGGAGTTGAAGTCCAGACATCTTCAACTTGCCAAGGTTGGGAAACACTGCTCTAGAGACTATGCAAAGATTTGATTTGGAGATGCAGTTCAAAGATGGTTTAATTGAAACTCCAAATTAACTGCCAATTTGGATTGAATTGGATGCCCCCAAATCAATTGATTGATTTTGAAAGCCTCATGAACAAAAGCCCTGCCTTTAATAATTGACCTTTTTTTAAATAAAATCAGTTGAATTCAATGATTTGAGTCAAATAATCAATTCTGGATCAAATCATTTTTCTTAATTAAATTAAATATGGTTCCCCAAAGCTTAAACTTGAAAATTGTTCTGCTCTTCTCATTGTGATGCTCAAGCTGAGAAATTTAGTCGGTAATTGTTCTTGCCCATTGCTTATTTCAACTTCAGCTTCACTAGCATGAAGCTAGTGTGGTTATTGCTTCAGGCAGCAGATACCAAGAGGTGATGGCAAAGTATTGTCCCTTAAGTTGCTTAGCTGCCTTCAAATGTAGTGGAGGATCCCAAAAGTACTTTTTCAAAAGGCAACTACACTTTGTTCTTTGCTTGAAGACATTTCGCTTTTCATCCAAGAAGCTTCTTCAGTTCTGAATGTCTTTGTTCTTTGCTTGAAGATGCTTCGCTTCTCATTTTATTAATTTTATGTACAGTATTTTATTTGGAGGTTCTTCTATGCCGCCCTACTCCCTGAGGACTCAGGGCGGCGTACAACATTTTAATAAAACAACCAACCAAATCATTAAAAGGCAATTTAAAAACAATTTAAAACATCTATATCACACAAGCAAACATGGGGGAGACATCCGATGTAATGTTGTCTCAAAATTACCCTGCCTGCAGGAAGAGCCATGTCTTGACGGCTTTCCGGAAGCCTAGCAAGGGGGGGTTGCTGGGTCTCTGGGGGAAGTTGGTTCCAGAGCGCGGGGGCCCCCACAGAGAAGGCCCTCGCCCTAGGGCCCGCCAGCCGGCATTGTTTGGCTGACGGGACCTGGAGGAGGCCCACTCTGTGGGACCTCACCGGTCGAAGGGAAGTGTGTGGGAGGATGCGGTCTCAGAGGTAGCCTGTTCCTAAGCCATGTAGGGCTTTAAAGATGATGATCAACACCTTGAATTGCACCCGGAGGCCGATGGGCAGCCAATGCAGCTGGCGGAGTATCGGTGTTACGTGGGTGTATCGTGAAACACCCACCACAGCACGCGCAGCTGTATTTTGCACCAATTGGAGTCTCTTCAAGGGTAGCCCCATCTAGAGCGCTTCTTCAGTTCTGAATGAGTGGTGGAGAAGGAAGCAATAGCAATAGCACTTAGACTTATACTTCACAGTGCTATACAGCCCTCTCTAAGCGGTTTATAGAGTCAGCATATTGCCCCCAACAATTTGGATCCTCATTTTACCCACCTCCGAAGGATGGAAGGCCGAGATGCTCAGAATTGAACTCCTGGAATGAGCAGTGAGTTAGCCCTGCAGTACTGCATTCTAACCACTATTCTATGGCTCTTAGAAGAGGCTTAGAAGAGTCTGCAAGGTTATATTCCTTGCAGTCATCTGGCTGTGAACCCTCTTTCTGGTTTGAAAGAGGGGTCAAAGAGGCCATCTACCTTAAGAATGAATAGCTCTCTCTCAACAGAGGGATAGGACACAAACTCTCTCCTATTTACAACATAGTCCTTTCAGCAGTTCCAAATTCCACAGTTCCACACCAATTTGCACTATTCAGGTGGCCCTGAGAGCACAGATAAACCTCCAAGTTGCCTCAATGACTCTCAGAGAGCGTGCTAACAACCAGATGACTGCAAGGAATATCAATCCTCCTATCCTCCTCTATTCATTCAGAACTGAAGAAGTTCTTGGATGAGAAGTAAAATATCTTCAAGTTAAACCACTTGCCTTTTGGAAAAGCACCTTTGGGACAACCATGATCTGGATGACTGAAAATATCCATAGACATGTAGTGGAGGATGTTGTCCTTTGCAATATTAACGAAATATTTAATCACCAGTCAATTCAGATTCTGTACAAGGACCAGGAATGATATCATCTTGTCCTTTGGTTCAGAGACCAAAACAATTTTAACAAAGTTGTTATTAAAAATATGTTAAATTGTCATCCTTATTATGATTTCTTGGCAGCTGTATAGAATTGTCTTTTTGTTTTTAACCACAAGATACCGATTTAAATGTGTGTTGTACTTATCAGAAGGATTTTCTTAGAATCAAGAACTGGAGGTGGTGATTTAAGTTATAAATCCCAACCAGTGTGTGAATCCAGATTAAAGCATCCACAGCAGTTGCCAAGCCTCTGCTTGAAACGTATCTATTGAAGGAGAAAACAGCACGTCTATGGATGATTGATTCAAATAGGCTACTTGTGTGGCAGAAGCTGGAGAATTATACATAAAATCAGTCTGCAATCTTTTGGAATTTTTGAACTGAGAACTACCGGTAGGAGAGGTAAAATTAAGGAAGAAAGGGAATAGAATAACAGAGTTGGAAGGGACCTTTGATGGTCCTTTCATTTAGGACTACCTGTATAGTGATGCTTTGGTCAGTTGAATAGTTTTATATTTGCTCACTTCCCCCCCCCCCCCAGCAATGTTTTGCTTGTCAGTTTTGCTGGTTAGTAATTCCTAGTTGTATGAAGATCTAGAATTTCTATATCTTAGTTCAACTATTTTATTTCTCAGTAATCACTTTGATATACTTATTAAAGTAGAACTCTTTTATTCATTGTTATCCTGGTGGTGGATTTACACTAGTGCAGCATATTGCAAATTTTTTGAAACAGTCACCTGGATTAAAGGGGGAATCTGACCCCATTTAATTCAAAGTCTTGCCTCAACCAGATTCCAGGTAAATCTATCCCCTCAAGAGCAGGCAGCAGCAGCTTAATTATCTTAAATAGCTTTGTTATTTAACTAATAACTCCATTTTAGGAGGTGAGAGTCCAAGAAATGATCTGGCAAAAATCTTGTAGATACTTGTAGATACTTGGGACTACAGTATATCCTTTTGCACATATGATAAACTGGATTTTATTTCTTAAGACACTAAAATGTGTCATTATGACAATTCAAGTGCCATGATGAGTCATATTATGTTATGGAGATGAAAAATTAAGACAAAAATCTGGTGCAAAAGAAGGCTTATTTCCTATTTATAAGGGTGCAGAAGTGGACAATTGCAAGGCAGATCTTGAAATAGGGTCCTTTTGTAACCTGATGTAATCAAGGTACTGCAGGGCTCTGCAAAATAATAATAATAATAATAATAATAATAATAATAATAATAGAGGAAAAGATAATCAGCTTCCTTGGTTGAGGTTAGATCACTTTCAGAAATATTTTGAAAAAGAATAAAAATGAAAGTATAGCAAAAAGGAGATTAAAATGTTTCAGAAATTGCAAGGCAAATACAATTCAGAAATCCAAGATAACATCTTTTTGGAATCCAAGATATACGGTAAATTTACTTTTGCTTCTGTGATCTACCTGAATTGATTCATTTTTCCCTATGATTTATCTGTCTGAAATTATTTAATGTAAGAAAGTTAGAATAACAGAATAACAGAGTTGGAAGGGACCTTGGAGATCTAATCCAGCTCCCTGCTCAAGCAGGAGACCCTATACAATTTCAGGTAATGGCTGTCCAATATCTTCTTAGAAACCTCCAGTGTTGGCACCCACAGCTTCTGGAGGCAAGTTGTTCCACTGATTAATTGTTCTGACTGTCAGGAAATTTCTCCTTAATTTTAGGTTGCTTCTCTCCTTGATTATTTTCCATCAGTTGCTTCTTGTTCTGCCTTCAGATGCTTTGGAAAATAGGTTGACTCCCTCTTCTTTGTGGCAGCACCTGAGATATTGGAAGACTGCTATCATGTCACCCCTAGTTTTTCTCTTTGTTAGACTAAAAGTGAGCATTTTTAATTCTGTATAAACCAACCACCCATACCGTGATTATTCACTTCTGTGGCTCCTCTGATTCTATTCATTTTCCCCAATCCCAGGACTGGAAAGCACTTCAAGATCCAAATGAAGATAGGGATAGAGTTAAACCATGTAGAGATCCTTCACCAAGCAATGTCCTTAGCCAAGATGCAACCATGAAGTGTGGACATTGCTATTTTTGCAAATAGTTCTTGATTTATAACCACAATTGGGAACAGAATTACTGTTGTTAAGCAAAATGGCTGTTAAGAGATTTATTCCTGATTTTATGAGCGTTTTGGCCACAGTTGTTAAGCGAATCAGGGTATTTATGTGAATCACAGGGTTGCTAAGCATGTCTGGCTGTTCCCATTGACTTTGCTTGTCAGAAGCCAGCTGGGAAGGTTGCAAATGGTGCCCCTCCAGGTCGCTGTAACCACATCATAAATACATGTCTGTTACCAAGCACCTGAATTTTGATCATGTGCTCGTGCTATGATGGTAAGAGTGAGCATATGTTGTAAGTGACCTTTCAAAATGAACTTCAAACGGTTGCTAAACAAATGGTTGTAAGTTGAGGACTATCTGTAATGCAAGGCAGCTGCCCTCTTGAGAACCAACCAGAATCACATGTGCGAGATGGGCAACGGTATAAATTGAATACATTGTTACTTTTTCAAAAACCTCTCACACCTTACCTACTGTCCTTAGCAGTAGGTAAGGTGTGAGACTGAATACCTGGAGGCTGGAGTTCATCAACCAAGTAATTTCATGGGTCAGTTTGGCCTAAAGCTGATCTGAAATATAGGTAGTTTAGATTTATTATTAGAGTTGGAAGGGATCTTGTAGGTCATCTAGTCCAACCCCCTGCTCAAGCAGGAGTTCCTACACCATTTGAGACAGATGGCAGTCCAGTCTCTCCTTGAAGGTCGCAAGTGTTGGGGCTCTCACGACCTCCGCTGGCAAGCTGTTCCACTGGTTGATCGCTCTCACCGTCAGAAAGTTTCTCCTCACTTCCAGGTTGAATCTCTCCTTGGTCAGCTTCCATCCATTATTCCTTGTTTGGCTTTCTAGTCCTCAACTTATGACCACAAATGAGCCCAAAATGTATATTGTTAAGTGAGACATTTGTTAAATGAGTTTTGCCCCATTTTTTATCTTTCTTGCCACATTTGTTAAGTGAATCACTGCAGTTGTTAAATTGGTAACATGGTTGTTAAGTGAATCTGGTTTCCCCACTGACTTTGCTTGTTCAAAGATTGGAAAAGGTGATCATGACTCCAGGACACTGCAACCGTCATAAATGTGAGTCAGTCGTCAAACATTTGAATGTAAATCACGTGATGATGGCGAAGCTGCCATGGTTATAAGTGTGAAAAATGGTCATAAGTCACCTTTTTCAATACTTTTGTAATTTGAATGCTCACTAAGTGAACTGTTGTAAGTCGAGGATTACTTCACAGGTTTGGGGGACAAAATGAAAAGATTCTTCCTGATTTGTGCCACCTTGTGTCAGGTGCAAGGGATCAGGACTATATGTTAAGTTTTAGTTCAAAAGATTTATTGCTCAAGCCTATACAGATAGTCCTTGACTTACAACCACTGATTTAATGACCATTTGAAGCGACATATGACCAGTTTTCACACTTACAACCATTGCAACGTCCTTGTGATCATGTGATCAAAATTTGGACCCTGTCCAGTGATCATGTGATCACGATTTGTAACCTTCCCAGCGGGCTTCCAACAAGCAAAGTCAATGGGGGAAGCCAGATTTGCTTAATGACCAAATGATTTTCTTAACAACTGCAGTAACAACTGTAGCAGGAAAGGTTGTAAAATGGGACAAAATTCACTTAACAGCTGTCTTGCTTAGCAAAAGAAATTTTGGGCTTAATCGTGGTCATAAGACGAGAACTACCTGTACACAAGAATTACCTAAAATTGAATGCTAAATTGGCAGCATTTAAGAATCAACCAAATTCAAAAGGGGTTGGAGCATTTGTGGCAATGTAATGACTCTAAGTTGATGACATGCTTAACTCCACCACCACCCCAGCTGTGCCTGCTCTTCTCTTACATCTTGTGAATAATAACCACAACAATAGAGTATTAGCACAACAAATTGGAATTATTCTTTGATTAGCTGCACAGCAGGACAAAATTCAATAGCTGCCTCTTTCCTGCAGTGTCAGGAGGCATGTGTTTTGTTGAACATTTTCCAACTGTTCAGGGATTTAAAAGTAACTAGGCTAAGCACGTGCATCTGTAATGGATGGAGTGTACCAAGAATTGGATGATGCTATATTCACTAGACTAGATGGATTGCAGAAGTACTGTTCCATACTTGGTGCTGTTATGGATTTTTTTTAAAAAAGCCAGATATGAATGGCATTTTGTAAGTATTATGCTGAGGAGAATGACTTAAGATTGTTTGAAGGTTATTGATCACGCTACATAATAACATTGTGCATTTCAGAAGTTGGAAGATTGATGTGGCAAATGCAGAGAGTGAGGATAAGGATGCTGAATTCAATCAAAGTGAGACTAGATTAAGTAAAAGCCCATCATTGTTCATTAGGAAGCAGCATTTCAATCAGAATCTCAGTGCAGTAGTTGCATTTGCTTAAGGAGTTACACGACACTGAAGAAATTTTGTATAAAACTATGGCGTGAACAGAAATATAACAAGATGGTATCTAACAAGATAAAATCTAGCATCTTCTAATACCATGTAGTTCAGAACCAGATATCTTTGACCCTTCAGGAGTTGGCACTTGGTACAGGCTAGGAACTAAATAAAACAAGGATTAATGTTTTGGGCAGCTATGGTGACTGGGGAATTCTGGGAGTTGAAGTCCTCATATGTTCAACTTGCCAAGGTTGAAGAAACAATGGTTTAGGACTTTAGGTGTTTTTGGTCTCCTTTCTCCTTCCACAGAGAAAAGAAGACAAACAACAAAGTTAAACATGATGGGGAAAGATTTGCCCCAGGCAGAGAAATTATCCTGCATTTTCCCTCAAATTCTTATTCAAAAAGATGATAATATTTTTTTCCCAATGTCTTTGAAAAGAGAACAGCTTTGATGGAAATATCCTAAGTAATGTATTACATCCTTGTACTTAAGATATGAAGGACTGTCCTTAAAGCAGTGGCTATGATCTTCTACAGGTAGTCCTTGACTTATGACCACAATTGAACCCACAATTTCTGTTGCGAGACAGCTGTTAAGTGATGCTGCGACTTGTAAATATGAGTCGGTTACCGAGCGTCTGAATTTTGATCAGTGGACCGTGGGGATGTTGCAATGGACATAAGTGTGAAAAATGGTCATAACTCACTTTTTTAAAGTGGCGTTGTAAATTCAAATGGTCACTAAATGAATGGCTTTTAAGAAGAGATTGGAAAGCCATTTGTCTGAAATGGTCAAGGGTCTCCTGCTTGAGCAGGGGGTTGGACTAGATGACCTCCAAGGTCCCTTCCAACTCTGTCATTCTATGATCTTTGGGCTTAGGTCTGACAAATATCCCTGTACTTTCCAAAACTATGCAAAAACTGCCTGGGATATTTTTATAAATAGGAAGGGCAATGACTTTCTGAGCAGGAATGTAATTCCTGCTAGAGGAAATGACAAAGTCATTTGAACAATGAAAAATTTCCTTTATTTAGGGGTAGAAAGAAGCCAGCCCAGTATCCTTGATCAATAAATGATCACACATTTATTCTTACCTCTTTTACTCTTATTCATGCTTGTACTATTACATATATATTCAATCATGTTTTACTGTTTATACTTTGCTTATAATCATATATGCGTGACAAATAAACAAATACAAATCATGTAGGAGAAGAAAAGGCAGAGCCAGAGGGTGGAGTAAAGAGAGGAATCAGCTTGGAGTCCTTACATTGCCACAAACGATTCAAATGCAATCCTTCTTGAAATCTGTTGATTTTTATCTAGTGCCAATTTAGTGCTGACCCTTAGTTGACTAGATTCTTGTGTATAGGCTCAAGCAATAAATCTTCTCTACTAGAACTTAATGTTTGATCCTGATTCCCCACACCTCGCAGATCAGTAGATACTCAGCATTGACCAAAAACGTTCACGGAAGAAGCGTATACCAAGCAGACTCTTTCTAAATAGTTTGTCCTCTTGTTAAGCTTGCTGAGAAGTCTAAAGTTACCTTCCCCAATTTCATCCCCAGCAGACATGTCTGCCTACAGCTCCTACATCTTTCAGTATGGCTAATACAGGTAATCCTCGACTTACAACGGTTTGTTTAGTGACCGTTCAAAGTTACAGTGGCACTGGAAATAGTGTCTTATGACCATTTTTCACACTTACAACAATTGCAGCATGATCCCAATGGTCACTTGATCAAAATTCAGATGTTTGACAACTGACCCACATTTATAATGGTTGCAGTCAAAGATCCCCTTTTGTGACCTTCTGACAAGCAAAGTCAATGGGGAAGCTAGATTCACTTAACAACCATGTAACTAACTTAACAACTGTAGTGACTCACTTAACAAGAAATGTTGTAAAACTGGGCAAAATTCACATAACAAATGTTTTGCTTAGCAACAGAAATTTTGGGGCCAATTGTGGTTGTAAGTTGAGGACTTCCTGTGGTCACTGATGGCAAATGATGGAAGTTCAAGTTTAAGGACTCTGCAGCAGAGAGTTTTACTTTAGAGCTTTAGGAATTATGATGTGAGGATTTTGATGACCATCTGACTATTGAAAATGTAAGGATTCTAATAAACTGTATTAAAATCAGATACTATATAACTTCAGTTCCTCATGAAACTGATGAATTATGTATGTTTATGGCAAATGTGTAACAGTGGAAGAATATTTTACTGATCAGAAAAAAAAATCCCCCGTATATGATTTTTTAATGTGTCTTTCTAGGAAAATAGAGTTTCTAGGAAAGAAGCCTAGGATTTGGCAGAGGAAATATATCTTGATGGAGATATTAACAGTACATTTAATAATAATGTGCCATTTAAGAATTATGAGTCATCCTAGAATTTTAAGAAGTAAATAGCAATAAGAACATTTGCAGGTCAGTCTTCTTTTTTGAAGAAAATTAAGGAGATTTTTTTTTTGGGTGTGTGGGTGAAGGAGTAACACTTGCTCAATCCATTTCTAAAGCTGGACATTTTTGAGAATAATCTAAAAAATCTGTTTTGGATCTCACATAATTACAAGGTCTGTTTTCATAACAAAATTAATGGTTCTTCAGGTATCCATGAGCCTGAAAAATAGCTATGACTGTTTAAGACATATTTATTGTATTCTTAAAGGAGTTGCAACAACTTTTTTCTACATTTGAAGAGTTAGTTAATGTTTTAATGACAGCCTATCCCAACTAGACTATTCCTGCATGGTACTAATGGAACCAGTTTCACAGATTATATATAGTTACTTATAAATACATTTTATATAGATAGTCCTTGACTTGCAACCACAAATGAGACCAAAATTTCTGTTGCTAAGTTTGTTAAGTGAGTTTTGTTCCATTTTATGTGCATTCTTGTAACAGTTGTTAATTGAGTAACACAGTTGTTAAGTGAATCTGGCTTCCCCATTAACTTTGCTTGTCAGAAGATCACGAAATGTGATCACATGATCACAGGGAATTGCAACCATCATAAATACATGCCAATTGTCAAGCGTCCGAATTTTGATTATGTGACCATGGGGATGCTGCAATGGTCATAAGTGTGAAAAATGGTTTATACTGTAAGTCATGTTTTTCAGTGTCATCATAACTTCAAGTAGTTACTAAACAAATAGTTGTCAGATGAGAGATGAGATGAGAACTGCAGTGATACAGATTGTGAGGGAGGGAGATAGAACTGCTTAAAGTCACCTCTATGTGAAATGGGTGGCATATAAGTTTAATAAACAAACAAACAAACAAACAAACTCCCTTTTAAACCCTGTAATCCTTTTATTCGGGATAGAGTCAGGGTGACTAGATGGAGCTGAGCATTTACTGGCTGGATACCCTTCCTGACTCCTACATGGAGTTCACAGCAGATATTTTATCTGCTGTGAACTCCGCTGCCTAGGTTTGAACTCTCAATTTTCCAAGTGGGAGGTGAGCGCCACCATGCCACTGTAAGTAAGTAAGTAAGTAAGTAAGTAAGTAAGTAAGTAAGTAAGTAAGTAAGTAAGTAAGTAAGTAAGTAAGTAAGTAAGTAGATAAATAAATAAATAAATAAATAAATAAATAAATAAATAAATAAATAAATAAATAAATAAATAAATAAATAAATAAATAAATAGCCTATTAGCATTTTTGCCTGAAGATTGCTATCTTGCAAATGACCAACATGCTGAATCTGTGGACATTTACTAATTTGCTGGAAACCAAGATGTCAACCTTCAGCAAAACTACTTATCCATGTTTTTAGCGGCATAAACATTCCTGCATATTTTCTTCAGCTGAACAAAACGGCTTTTAATCTTTATTTACCAACAGAGGTGGATTAAAAATAAAGCAGACCCTGTTCGTGGATTTATAATCTCACCCATCCTGATATATCTTATTCCCCCAATGATCCTTACAAAAATTCTGCAGGGTGGGTAGCATTATTAAATTCGATTTATAGATTGATGGGAGTGATTTAAGAATGAGAGCCAGGAGACCTAGAGAATATGTATGTGTTATAGAAAAAGTAGATAAAAATAGTTATATTTCGGGCATCTCCTCATCTCTGTTGTTTTCTAGCTTCCTCTTCGTTGCATTGGGCAGGTAGAATATTTTTTATTTTTTATTGTTTGTTTGTTTGTTTGTTTGTTTGTTTGTATTTATTTATTTATTTATTTATTCATTTACTCATTCATTTACTCATTCATTTACTCATTTATTTACTCATTTACTCATTTACTCACTTATTTATTTATTTATTTATTTATTTATTTATTTATTTATTTATTTATTTGTTTATTTGTTTATTTGTTTGTTTGTTTGTTTGTTTGTTTGTTTGTTTGTTTGTTACCTGCCCAAGGTAAATGCATCACTCTGGGCAGCAAACAATCCAACAGTATTTAAGAAAATAAATAATCAATAAGTAATCAATAATAATTTATTAATTTTATATGCTGGCTGACTCCTAGTAACTCTTGAATAAGAGTCCAAAAATAATGCAAGGGACAAAAATAACTGAGGCACTACGTAACAATTCCATCATAAAACAAAGACTGTGATAATTAAGGATCCTTTGTAGTTTTGAAAGACTGACTTTCAAACCTAGTTATTTGTAACCCCAGAGTTAGTACCTGCGAGATAAGGTCCACTTACCTGCCCAAAGGAGTGTATGCTTATTGATCTGTGGGAAGCTGATTTTGGATAATAGCCATGGAAAAGTTGGTAGTTTTCAGAAAATTTGAAATGTGGAAGGAGGTCAGAGGATATCTTGCAAACTATCTTGCTGAAATAGCATGCTAGGCTGGTAATATTTTTCAGCGCTCACAGGCTCCTATTTTTTCACGCCTTGGCTGCAATCCCTGTAAATTCACTGCGTTTCTTTTGCCCTTTGGAATAGGATTTTAGGGATTACTTTAAAGGAGGGCAGGTAGCTTGGGCTGTAATTGCTTCTGCAGAATGCAAAATGGCTTTGCAGAATTGTTTCCATGATCTAGCTTCATGACTAGAAATTCAGGACAGAATTTATGAAATCCTGTGAAAGTTTTGACTGACTTTGACCTGAGTAGACTAGAGAATTCATTAAAAGAAGCAAAGTTTGCTTAAATTCTCTCTTTGACTGTGGACTGCTGATCTAAAACAAAATGTACATGACTCCTGAGAAGACATTCTGCTTTTAGGGAGGAGGGATGTTCATGGATACATATGGGGCATTAATAAAAAATCAAATCTATGCCTGTAAAAAATTAGCACATGATACCTCTCAGCTCAACATTGCCCAGTCTCTAAGATTTTGCTTTACCACATGCAAAGAGTTTGTTGCCTGTGATTCAGAAGACGCAAATCAGTTCCTGGGTGGGCAACTGAACATCTAATCCTATTCTGCATCATTGAGCTGTGATGGCGCAGTGCAGTGGTGGGTTCCTACCGGTGCGGTCTTGCCTGTTCGTTGCCGCAGAGCCGAAGAAGCTGTTGGCGTTCGCGGCGCGGGGCTTCCCCCGCCCGCTTTCCCCGCCCGCCGGGACACCGTTCTTTTGCCCTCTGCGCAAGCAGAACGCTTTGTGCATGCGCAGAGGGCAAAAGAACGCAAATGCCAACAGCTTCTTCGGCTCTGCGGCGACGAACAGGCAAGACCGCACCTGTAGGAACCCACCACTGGCGCAGTGGTTAGATTCAGCAGTGGGTTGCTCCTGGTTTGGCCCGGTTTGGCGAACCGGTAGCGGCGGGAGGATCTAGCCACCAACCCAGGACGCTTCTGTGCATGCGCAGAAGCATCACATGCGTGAGTGCACATGAGCGCACAAGCGAACCGGTTGCGACAGGATTTATGACCCACTACTGATTAGAATGCAGTATTGTAGGCTGATTCTGCCAACTGCCAGGTGTTCGATCCTGACCGGCTCAAGGTTGACTCAGCTTTCCATCCGAGGTTGGTAAAATGAGGACCCAGATTGTTGAGGGCTATATGCTGACTCTGTAAACTGCTTAGAGAGGGCTGTAAAAACATTCTGAAGCAGTATATAAGTCTAGGTGCTATTGCTACAATCCTGGTTTATTCATGGGGAGAATGAAGAGGTAGATTCTTATAGTGGTTTCTCCTGGATATCAATCTGCAGATTCAGATGCCATCCCCCAGTTTTGGCGAGCTCAGAGAGAGTAAAACCTTCTGAGTTAACTTTCTATTTTCGGATAAAAATATTTTATAGCAGTCATAGTACAGAAAAAACTATAGAAATTGGAGGAAACTACTGTACACAACACAAATTATAGCGCGGACTATTGACAGTCATTCTCAGGAGTTCTGAAAGTTCTTAAAATGATACTGCAAATTCTGTAATCCTGTCACAGATATTGTAGTTATGCCCTATAAGCGTTTTCTTGCATTATTTTAAAAATTAGCATTCCTTTTATTGCTGCATATTTCAGCTCACCCCTTAATCAGCCTATAAAGAGTGCCTCCAACACCCTTCTCTTTCTGTCACCTATGCTGTAGTGATTTTGCCTTGCACAGGCTTGCTGAACGGGGTGAGCATGAAAAGATAGCTGGCATTGCTTTTTTATCTTTTATCTATCCTGTAGAGGCATGAGATGGCTCGTTGCACATTCCTTTCTGCCACAGTCATGCTGTTTTGCTTTATAAGCACCTTGTCACATCCAGAGATAGCTAAGTTCTACTCAACACCATCACACCCAACGTGAGGAAAGGGAAAAAAATGGACGGGAAGAATGCTTGAAAGAAAAGTGGCTACTTATCGGCTGCAAAAACAGTGCATCATTTCTGGGCATAATAAATGCTTCAGACATTCTTTGGTTATTCTAAGCTGAGACGGCCAAGTTTAGCAGAACTTCCTGCTTTGTAGGAAAGTAGAATCCAAAATGTAAAGAGTTCCCGGATCTCTCCCTTTAGTGGTCTAGACCAGGAGTCTCCACACTTGGCAACTTTCAGACCCAACTCCCATAATTCCCCAGCCTGAATGGGGATGGCGGTGTCATCTAAGGGGAAAGGAGAGGCAGGTAATCTTGATCTCATCCTGCCCGATTCCAGCGTGAGGCCACAGACTTCTCTAATGGGTCGGTAAGACCACAAGAATAGCCTGACTGGGTCGAGCCAAGATCTCTTTTATCCCAGCCGTTTGTTTACAGATGTTCCTCGACTTACGACCACAATTGAGCCCAAAATTTATGTTGCTAAGTGAGACATTTGTTAAGTCAGTTTTGCCAACCTTTCCTGCCTCAGTCGTTAAGTGAATCACTGTAGTTGTTAAGTTAACAACACGATTGTTAAATGAATATCTCTTCCCCATTCAGTCTGCTTGACAGAAAGTCGCAAAAGAGGATCAAATGACTAACCATAAATATGAGTCAGTTGCCAAGCGTCTGACTTTTGATCACATAACCGTGTGGGTGCTGCAATGGTGATAAGTGTGAAAAATGTCATGAATCACTTTTTTCAGTGCCATTGTAACTTAGAATAGCCACTAAGCAAACTTATAAATCAAGGGCTATTCAATTCCCATAATCCTTACCAGTATATGTCATATTTATTTTTGCCTATTACTATATGCATAAATGTTAAGTTACTTTAAGTTTATATACATTTATTTTATTTATTTATTTTATTTTATTTGGAGGTTCTTCTATGCCGCCCTACTCCCTGAGAACTCAGGGTGGCGTACAACATTTTAAGAAAACAACCAACTAAATCATTAAAAACAATTTAAAAAAACAATTTAAAAAACAATTCAAAACACATATAACACCATCCATACATGGGGAAGACATCAGATGTAATATTGTCTCGGAATCACCCCGCCTGCAGGAAGAGCCATGTCTTAATGGCTTTTCGGAAGGCCAGCAAGGTGGGGATAATACGGATCTCTGGGGGGAGTTGGTTCCAGAGAACAGGGGCCCCTACAGAGAAGGCCCTCCCGCTAGGCCCCACCAGTCGGCATTGTTTGGCTGACGGACCCGGAGGAGGCCCACTCTGTGAGACCTCACCGGTCGAAGGGAAGTATGAGGTAGGATGCGGTCCCGGAGGTAGTCTGGTCCTAAGCCATGTAGGGCTTTAAAGATGATGATCAACACCTTGAATTGCACCTGGAGACCAATAGGCAACCAATGCAGCTGGCGGAGTATAGGTGTTACGTGGGTGCATCTTGAAACACCCACCACAGCACACCACAGCACCATATACTCCATGTTGCCTTTCGATCCTGATGCTACATGAATGCACCCCTGATACATACTAAATAATCTAGAATTTCCCGTTGGCCTCCTGTCCTAGTGTCCAGATAATATCATCGGGGTGCTGGGGTCTATTTATCCAGATGTAGAAAAAAACCATATAGGAAGGATGGATTCTAGCTTAGACCCAACTGCGCCAAAATATCATACATCCAGACAATTTTGAACAATTCCCCATTTAGACTGATAAAGGAAATCACATTTTTTTCAGTTTGCACCTTTTGTTAATTAAAAACACTTATTGATTGCTGCATTTCTGTTACAGAAAACTATTTCATTAAAGAGGGCACAACAGAACCGTTACTGTGTGGCAACAGCACAGATGCTGGGTAAGTTTGATTTGATCTTATTTTGAGAAAGAGTGACAAACCTCTGTTGTTATAACTAGATCTTCTTAGTTTTCCTAATGTTGTGCAGAAGCCATGATTACGTCATATATGTTGCAATGTCATTGTGCAAATGATGTAAATTATATAATTTGAATTATTTGGACAGTGATATCTCAATATGTGTGATCCCACTTCTCCCCTATCCCTTTACAGATGTACTTGATAACTTCTTTGTTGGTATTTTTGCATGGAATACGTTTCTGAAACAAATTTATTTATTTCTTTACTTATAAGTAAAACAAGTTCCTGGGTATTTCATAACAGGTCTTTGGAAACTTGGTTAGATATTTTATTTATTTTTATTTATTATTAGACTTCTATGCTACCCATAGTCTGTACACCAAGGCGACTCTAGGCGGCTTACAGTCATATAATTAAAATACCATGTTAAATATTAAAATGTTAACACATTAAATAAGAACCACACAATTAAAAATTCTGATAAAAAGTGTTTAACCATGATGGAAAGAAAAGGATCAAAGACCACAGGGCGGGGAGATGGGTCTGATTACAAGTAGTCCTCCACTTACGACCACAATTGAGCCCAAAATCTCCATTACTAATCAAGACAGTCGTTAAGTGAGTTTTGCCCCTCTTTACAATCTTTCTTGCCACAGTTGTTAAGTGAATGACTGCAGTTCTTAAGTTAGTAACATGGTTGTTAAGAGAATCTGGATTTCCCATTGACTTTGCTTGTGAGAAGATTGTAAAATGTGAACACTATAAACATCATAAATATGAATCAATTCCAAGCGTCCAAATTTTGATTATGTGACCCTGGGGCTGCTGCAATGCTTGTTAAGCGTGAAAACCAGCCATAAGTCACTTTTTTGAGTGCTGTTGTAACTTCAAACAGTCACTAAACCAATGGTTGTAAGTCAAGGACAACCTGCAGGTTATGTTTCTCCATCTCTCCAGTTCTCAGAAATTTTAGGTTGGATCCAAACTACTGTAGCTGAGTTGATCCAGACTAAATTAGTTGAATTTAATTGCACTGAAATGTAATTTAAATGTATGCATAACTTATTGCATGAATTCAGCAGTGAGATCTACTTACCTTCCCTACCGGTTCGGAAGCTGCACGATTTGCACGCATGCACACGCACGATTTGCGCGCGCCCCTCATTAAGCGCGCCTTTTCACCCTCTATGCATGCGCAGAAGGCTTTGCGCATGTGCAGAGGGTTAAAAAATGAAAATGGCGGCGTCTGGGCAGGTGGGCGGAGCCTCGTGCTGCCGCCGCTACCGGTTCTCAGAACCACCAGCGGCCGCTGCTACTGGTACACCCAAACTGGGCCGAACCGGTAGCATTTCACCTCTGCATGAATTTCAGTAAATAAAATACAATACAGTCTGATGGCTGTTTTCTTGGAAGTAGAGTTCGCTAAGTTCAATGAGTCCTACTTTCTATATTGATTTCCTTGGAAAGTACAACATTATGTATGCTCATTTGAAAGTACTTAAAAATTTGAAGTCCAGTAAGACTAATGGTTAATTGTTGTATTTCTGACTGCTTCAATTCAGTGGAGCAATTCATGATAGAGCAGTTAAGCTGTAGATGGCAGTCACACTTCAGAGGGTCAATGCAAATGGCAAAGATGGCCATCCAGTCATGAAAATAACATTATCTGCAGAAAAAATATCAGGTTAAGTTGCTAATATTTTTTCAAAGTCTATATTCCTAGTATTTTTCCCATGTATTATCCACCTCTTCCTCCTCCACCAGGAACTAGTGAATATGCTTGTCCTGGCATTCAATTAATAATTAAAAAAGGAGAATGCTAGAAAAGAGAAGGGAACATAAGAAAAAAAATTGAAATAGAGACATGAGAGAAAAGCAAGAATGAAAATGATGCATGATTAATTCCAGTGTTGTTGTTTTCAAGAAACAGAGCATATTTTTAAAGGTCTTTGAAAAATATGTCTATGATGAAATTTCAAAAGAATTTCCGTGGCAGAATTTTAAAGGAATTTCTAAGGAAATCTAAATGCCACAGTTGCCTTGAAATAAAAAATAAAACTGACATAAAACTATACTGAGGTGTATAAAAAGCTTCTCCATTGTGTAGAGTTTGAATTAAGGAGGTTCTGATGAAAGATTAAAAGGTGCTTCAGAGCAAGGGTAGGCATATTACTCAAGTACCGGTATGTATTTTTGTGTACAGATAATCCTCGACTTAAAACCATTTGCTTAGTGACCATTCAAAGTTACAACAGCACTGAAAAAAGTGACTTGCAATCGGTTCTCGTACTTACAACAGCATCCCCATTGTCACATAGCAATAGCACTTAGACTTATATACTGCTTCACAGTGCTTTACAGCCCTCTCTAAGCGGTTTACAGAATCAGCCTATTGTCCCCAACAATCTGGGTCCTCATGTTACCCATCTTGGAAGGATGGATGGCTGAGTCAACCTTGAGCCTGGTGAGATTTGAACTGCCAAATTGCAGGCAGCTGGCAGGCAGCAGAAGTATCCTGCAGTACTGCACTCTAACCATAGCGCCACAGCGGCTCATGATCCAAATTCAGACGCTTGGCAACCTGCATGTATTAATGATAGTTGAAGCATCTTGGGGGTCATGTGATTGTCATTTGGGATCTTCCCAATTGGCTTTTCCCAAGCAAAGTCAATGAGGAACACTGGATCTGCTTAACAATTGTTTGATCCATTTAACAACTGCAATGATTCGCTTAACAACCATGGCAAGAAAAAGTATAAAATTGGGCACTATTTACTTAACAACCTACTTAACAACCGCCTCGCTTAACAATGGAAACTGGAAACTCTCAGTTGTGATTGTAAGTTGAGAACTACCTGTAGTTACTGTGCAAGCCTTAGAAAGAAATGCTGTTTTTTTTAAAGGAAGATCTAACTTGTATGATACCATTTTGAAGCATATTTTTTTGGCATAAGTTCTGAATGGTTTCACATCCCTATTGGGCATTATGAAAATACATTTTCAGTAGATTGCTAATTGGCTGTGACATTGCCAGGGTCAAGGGGACAATGGAAAAATGTGCCCTCTGTTCTCATGGAAGCTCTGTTCTTCTTAACCTTTCTTCCGAAAAATTTTCTCCCACTTTAAATTTAGCCATCTGTGGCTCTTTTCCTCCCCAGTACCTTCTGTCATTCTTTTCCACCTTACTAGATAGCAGAATTTTGGCTTGTTCTTCTCTCTTGACACTGTTTTTAAAGGAATTGGATGTACAGATAGTCATTGATTTACAGCTATTCATTTAGTGACTGTTCAAACTTACTACACTACAGCATGAAAAAAGGGACTTACGACCGTTTTTCATACTTATGGTCTTCCCAGCATCCCCAAGGGCACGTGATCAAAATTTGGACGCTTGACAACTGGCTTGCATAGATAGTCCTCGACCTATGTCTACAAATGAGCTCAACATTTCTGTTACGAAGCAATATAGTTATTAAGTGAATTTTGCCCCATTTTATAATCTTTCTTGCACACAGTTGTTAAGTGAATCACTGCAGTTGTTAAGTTAGTAACACCATTTTTGTGAATGTGACTTTGCTTGTTAGAAAATTGCAAAAGGTGATCCCATGACCCGGGACATTGCAACCGTCATAAATATGAATCAGTTGCTAAACGTCTGAATTTTGATTACATGACCATGAAGATGGTACAGCAAAGATCATAAGCGTGAAAACAGTCATAAGTCACTTTTTTCAGTGCCATTGGAACTTTGAACGGTCACTAAATGAACTGTTGTAAGTCGAGGGCTACCTGTATTTGTAATAGCCTCACTGTCCCAGAATCATGTGATCACTATTGGTAATCTTCCCAGCCAGCTTCCGACAAGCAAAGGCAATGGGGGGAATCTGATTTGCTTAATTATCTCCCGATTCACTTAACAACTGCAATGATTTGCTTAACAACAGTGGCAAAAAAGGTCATAAAATGGGGTGCAACTCATTTAGCAACTGCCTTGATTAGGCACAGAAATTTTGGGCACAATTGTGGTCATAGGTCAAGGACTACCAGTGCTGCCATAAAGGCTGACATTCTTTTTTACAAAAACATTCTAGGCAGGGGAGGGTTCCTAATTTTTTTACTACCACTCTGTGGGTGTGGCTTATTTTGTGGGTGTGGCTTGCCAGCCATGTGACCGGGTGAGCGTGGGCCTCTGGAGCTTGGCAGCGGCCGGAGAAACGGGGGGCATTGCCCACCTGCAACGCAGCCCCCCGCAGCGGGAGCAGCAAGACTGCGGCAGCGGTTCTTCTAGGAGGCTCCGTCCGGCCTGAATGCTTCTCCCCATTCGATGATCCTAGGCTCCTGCCGCCCATTCCCCCTCCCCTCAGCATCTCGAGAAGCCTCGAATGTGAGAAAATGCCTAGGATTATCACCGCGCGTTTGTGGCTTCTCGGACTGCTGAAGGGAGGGGAATGGAGATAGCTCCTGCCGCCTGTTCTTTCAGTGTCTCACGCTCTCCCTCAGCCATCCTCCCCTGCTTGGACTCACTGTGGGGTAGGAAGGCAGTGCATGTGCAGTGCTGTAAGTTCGGCTTCTGGGCATGCGCAGAAGAAATTTTTTTTAAAAAAATTTTAATTTGTTTTTAAAAAATGGCAGTACCCAGGCACCGGCAATTGACCGCACCGGTATTGTGACGTCATCAGCGGGCCGCTACCGGTGCTATAGAGTGGACCGCATTGGTAGGAACCCACCACTGATTCTAGGAGAAGGAAGAAAAATGGAGGGACATAGAATCTGGATTCTGGAACCTACATATGTTGTTGACTTTAAATTTTCTCCTAGTTTGGTCCAATGCTGTTTTGGCAAATACAAAGAAGAGAAATTGAGGCACCCCAACAAATGGCAGATGTACCAAAACACCTTTGACAATTGCATCCTAATGATAGTTAGTTCCTATAGAAACCTTAATTACCTTTATTCTCTCTTGAACTTTAATTTTCATTTATAGATTTAGCCAAAAGTAATTTTTATGCTCTATAGGGAGATGCATTTTTCTTCCTTTGGTTTCCAAGTTCATTGTTTTACCTCGTCTATAAATGCAAGTAATTTAGAAAGAGAATGAAGCCTTAGAAACTTATCTGTGAATTTCAGTGCAATTTTAAAAGAGAACTATTTCTGCTGTTGTTGCCAGGGCTTTTCTTTAGAAAATCCCTCAATGTATTTTTGTTAAAAAAAACAAGCAAACAAACTTTAGGACACCTGTTAGACACGATGCAAAAGTGGCCATACTTTTTTCCTAACAAAACAAAAAGTTTTGCATATAAATTATTTCTTATTTAATTGCTGAAATGTTTACCACAAACGGGGAGATATAAAAGACGACAGTTCCCCCCCCAATTGCAATCATTCTTTTTTCTAAGATTGTAGTGATTAAATTCAGAAGTTGGCTGGAAGACAGATCTTGACAATGTTAGTTAGGAGTTTGAACAAAGCTAGTAACAAACATTTGGTAATTGTTCTTTTGACTGGTGACAAAAGCAAAATTTGTTTAGAATGGAAGAATAGGATTGATGTCGTCAACACAGTTTTTCCTTCTGGACCATTATCTGTTGGGACCTGGGCATGAATGGTAGAGAAAATGTAGGCTGAGATTAATTTTATTTTTTGCTTGCTTTAACAATTTGAAAACTCTGAAGAACTCGTTGATCTCAAAAGTGGTGATAGTTTTAAAAGAAAGATTGTGCAGAATCGATCTATGAACAACTGCCAATTTTGATGGTTGCTTACTGGCCTCTAAACTACAAGCAGCATCCACTGAACATATTGAATACAAGCAGTCCTCGACTTACAACCATTCGTTTAGTGACCATTTGAAGTTACAATGGCATTAGCAAAAGTGACTCATCATCATTTTTCATACTTTCGACTGTTGCAGCATCCCTATGGTCACGTGATCAAAATTCAGATGTGTGGCAATTGATTCATATTTGTTTGTTTGTTTGTTTGTTTGTTTGTTTGTTTGTCTGTCTATCTATCTATCTATCTATCTATCTATCTATCTATCTATCTATCTATCTATCTATCTATCTATCTATCTATCTATCTATCTATTTATTTATTTATAAAGTCAATGGGGAAGCCAGGTTTACTTAACAACCATGTTACTAACTTAACATTTGTAGTGATTCACTTAACAACTGTGGCAAGAAAGGTCATAAATTGAGGCAAAACTCAATTTAACCAATGTCTCACTTAGCAATAGAAATTTTGGGCTCAATTGTTCTATTCTATTCTATTCTATTCTATTCTATTCTATTCTATTCTATTCTATTCTATTCTATTCTATTCTATTCTATTCTATTCTATTCTATTCACATTCTGAGTGACTTCTTCAGTACTGTCTTGGACTAGGTGAATGGAACCAGGGGTGAAAAACAGCCAGCTCTAACCAGCTCGCGGGGGCCAGTAGGGCCGACTGTGCAAAGCCCCGCCTACCCACGTCAACATCATGACGTCCCTTTTTTGGGACGGTTTTCACATTCTGCGCATGCGCAGAAGGTGCATGCACATTTGCGAGCCGGTAGGGAAGATAAGTGGATTTCACCCCTGGATGGAACCCAAAGCACCATTTGAATTTCCCATCATGGCTCTGAGTGATGCTTCATCAGGAGCATTGTGGGAAAATAAAATAGCAGTTCAAAGATGCAGATCCTGGAAGGGGCAAAGAGAGGAGGAAATGGGTATAGGAAGGAACCTCCCAAATGCTGTGAGCCCACAACCCATCTTACAAACACAACCTGAACCCAAAATTGAGCAGAAAAATATTCATCCTATTTCAATATGTTATGTCTCTAGCTGAACGGCCATGAAATCTGTGTGCTGGTTCCTCTTCTTTGAGATTAAAACCTACCCAGATGCTTACGATATCTGCCACATTTTTTTGCTGGTCGTTCACCGTCCTTTTATTTCTTAGCCTATCATCTACGTTTATCTCACTTGCTTGTAGAGCAGAATGTATGTAGGAAGACGGCTGTCACAATATATGTATTTTGCAATTTCATTTAACAACTAGGTCTCCAGTTAACCATTTTGCTTCAGTAGAATTTCTTCCGTTTTCATTTAATGAGGTCAGTCCTGAATAGATTCAACGAAGAGTGCAGGTTGCAGGTCCTGTCAGCTAAGGAGTGTCATCTGGGCTCCAGATTCTGGGGGGGGGGGTGTCTTAAGTGGTGGCCCCTTTTTGCTGTGGCCTCTGCTTTATGATCATCCTTTCCACTTAAAATGAGATAAAGTTTGCTTTATTTCTTCTGACTTCTCTCAAGACCTGGTTGGGTCATTAGGCCTGAGACCCTGTTTACAGACCCGCAAAATGCTGAAATGGCTCCAGCATACAGGTAGTCCTTGATTTAGGACCACGATTAAGCTCAACATTTCTGTCACTAACTGAGACATTTGTTAAATGCATTTTGCTCCATTTTGCAATCTCTCTTGTTACAGTTGTTAAATGAATCACTGCAGTTGTTAAGCAGTAGTGGGTTCTAAAACCCGTTGCTACCGGTTTGCGCGTGTGTGCACGTGCACACACGATGCTTCTGCACATGCGCATAAGCATCCCGGGTGGGTGGGCGGAGCCTCCCTCCGCCAGCGCTACCGGTTCGCAGTACCGGGCTGAACCGGGAGCAACCCCCCGCTGTTGTTAAGTTAGTAAACGGGAGTTGGGCGGCCTATAGCAATAGCACTTAGACATATATACCGCTTCATAGTGCTTTTACAGCCCTCTCTAAGCGGTTTACAGAGTTTAGCATATTTTCCCCCAACAATCTGGGTCCTCATTTTACCCACCTCGGAAGGATGGAAGGCTGAGTCAACCTTGAGCCTGGTGAGATTTGAACAGCTGAACTGCTGAATTGCAGTGCTGCACTTTAACCACTGTGCCACCTCGGCTCTATAAGAACGCATAAATAAATAAATGAATGAATGAATGAATGAATGAATAAATAAATAAATAGATAAATAAATAAATAATAAACAAACAAACAAATAAATGGTTGTTGGGTGAATCTGGCTTTCCCATTGACTTTGCTTGTCAGAAGGTTGCAAAAGGGAATCACATGATCTTGGGACATTGCAAAAGTCATGACCTTATTGCCAAGTATCTGAATTTAGTTCACATGATCGTGGGGTTGCTACAACGGTTGTAAGCATGAAAAAAAAGGTCATAAATCCCCCTTTTTCCAGTGCCATTGTAACTTTGAATAGTCACCAAATGAGCTGTTATAAGTCAAAGACTATCTGTAATTAACTCTGCTCCTTGCCCAGTGTCTTTTTAATTTTTGTTACATGCCTTTTCTAATTTTAAAGTTTTTAATAATATAAATATGAATTTGTACATATTGTTTTTAACTTTATTATAGGCCACCCACAGTCATTTGATTGTGAAATGGGCACTCATATAAATAGAATGAGTGAATAAATGAATAGCTGTACTGAATAGCTTTAATATCTGCTCATGACTAACCGTTTATTTAACAATCATGATGCATTATCCATTATTTCATTTATGAGCCAATATACCTCGTAGTTGATGGCCTTGTATTTGACTATGATTCAGAGAATATTTTTCTTCCTTTTCTTTGTACTTCAAAATTCAGGCTATTTAATTATAATTAATTAACAGGCGGTTTGCTTTGTCTAGACTACAGTGGTGTTTCTCGAACTTGGCAACTTGACAATGTGTCGACTTTAATTCTCAAAGTTCCCAAAGGAATTGAAGTTGGCATATCATCAAGTTTTCAGTTGCATTTACATTGCAGTTTCTTGGGTCCCCAAAATTTCTGTTGCTGACTGAGACAGTTCTTACCGTATTTTTCGGAGTATAAGACTCACTGGAGTATAAGACGCACCTTAGTTTTGGGGGAGGAAAACAAGGAAAAAAGGCCTCTGCCTCCCAGCAATTTGCCAAACAGCAAACAGCAAACAGTACAGATGATATACACTGCTTGCTGTGTATTTCTGTGCATGTGTGCCTGACCCATAGAAATGGCAAAGAATTGGAGAAATGTACATTTATGGCAGTATATTAATCCCATAAAGTTTTCTTAAATGTAATCACACTAACTCCTCCCAATTATTTAAATAGATCTACTCCAAACATGACTAAGTCAGGGTTTCTCAGCTGCCTTCTTTTAATACTAATACTTAATACTAATACTTAATACTAAAACAGGACATTTCAGATTATACTTTTACAGATCTTTAAAATTGATGTGGCTTTCTGGAAGTATTCTCTGCTATTTAAAAGAAGATACAATAGCACTGGGCCTCTTCAGAGCAAGCATTTATTTTAAAAAGCTTCTTCATTTTGTTAAGTTGTCTAGAACAATAATAAAGCAGTCTTTAAAAAATAAGTCTAATAATTTGAACACTCTACAAACATTTAACAAAATAACATATTAACAGAATCTGCCTCTACCTAGGATAGAACTCACAACCTCCTGATTATGAGGCAAGAGCTCTATCTTTGAGCCATAGCAGCTATAGCTTGCCTCCATTTGATTTCAGCAGCCTAATACTGCCAGCAGTTTATCTCCCAGCAATTTGTCACATTACAGCCACCGTAGTTAGTTTCATTTTACCACGGTGGCTTGCAAGCCTCCATCAGCTGTAGGTCGGGAGGCAGATCATCTCTTCTTGTGCTCTTCTTGTGCTTTGCCCTGTTTGCTGCAAAGAGGTAAATTGCTGGCAGGCAGAGGCCAAAGGGTGGGGGTGGCTGGGTGGGGCTACATTCGGTGTATAAGACGCACCCAAGTTTTAACCCTCTTTTTGAGGGTAAAAAGGTGCGTCTTATACTCCGAAAAATAGGTAAGTTATTTTTTGCTCCATTTTATAACTTTTCTTGTTCAGTGAATCGCTGCAGTTTTTAAGTTAGTAACATGGCTGCTAAGTGACTCTGACTTCCTCATTGACTTTGCTTGTCAGAAGGTCGCATGACTCCTGGGACTTCGCAGCCATCATAAATACAAGCCAGTGGGCAATTGTCTGAATTTTGTTCACATCATCACAGGGCAACAGTCTTGAGTGTGAAAAATGGTAATAAATCACCTTTTCAGTGCTGTTTAGAGTGGTCACTAAACGAATGGTTGTAAGTTAAGGATCTGTACAGGATAGACTTGTCTTTCTCTGCATTGCCAGGTTCTTGAATACAGGAAGCTATGCATTGTTGCTTCCTGACCTATTTATAGATTTTGGATAAGATCAAGGGTAGCATATTATGGACTAGATATTGAATATATTAACTGCTTTTTTAAAAAATAGCTTCTCTGTTTTTTTGTTTGTTTTTTATTGGGGGAAGGGGAGATGAATATTCAATAACAGAATTGGAAGAGACCTTGAAGGTCTTCTAGTCCAACCCCTGCTCAAGCAGGAGACCCTACACCATTTCAGACAAATGCCTGTCCAATCTCTTCTTAAAAACCTCCACTGATGGAGCACCCACAACTTCTGGAGGCAAGCTGTTCCACTGGTTAATTGTTCTCACTGTCAGGAAATTTCTCCTTAGTTCTAGATTGGTTCTCTCCTTGATTAGTTTCTATCCGTTGCTTCTTGTCCTGCCTTCAGGTGCTTTCCATTGGTAAGCAGGTAGTTAGTGTGGCTGACCAGATCTACTTTGTCTTCTGCAGCACATGTCCAAATGGCTACAGGTGTTTAAAGGCTGGAGACAATCCTGACCATGGCTTCACAAGCTTTGATACTTTCGGCTGGGCTTTTCTCTCCTTGTTCCGTCTCATGACTCAAGACTGCTGGGAACGCCTCTACCAACAGGTAGCCTCCTTATTTATTGTCATGTTTACTCGTTATAGCTTGGCTTTCCTGCAGGGTCTCAGCAGATGGCAACACTTGGTTGATCTTGTCTCAGCTTGGAAGATAATAAGCTCGGTTAATACTTGGATGAGAGATGACCAGGAATCTCAAAACTAAACACAAAAGTTGAAAACATATTCTAGACAAATGCAATGGCAAACTGTTTCTATGTGGTTGCAAAATGGGCAGACATGTTTCTGTCCAGAGTCTATGGGAGGTGTTGACTATGAAGAACCAGTTTGGTCTAGGGATCAAGGTAATATGCTAAAACCCAGGAAACTGCGAGTTCTAGTTCCATTTTAGGCCTGAAAACTGGTTGGCTTTGGACCAATCATCATGAGATAATGACTTCTAATCCTGTCCCAGGCATGAAAGCTGATTGGGTGACTTTGGGCCAATCACCAGGAGACAGTGAGTTCTTATCTTGCCCCAGGCTTGAATGCTGATTGGGTGATTTTGGGCCAATCATCAGAAGATTGTGAGTTCTAATGCCGCCCCAGGCATGAATGCCAGCTGGGTGATTTTGGGCTAATCGCCACAAGACTATGATTTCTAGTCCTGCATTAGAGATGAAAACTGTCTTGGGGGACTTTGAGCCAATCCCTCTCTCTCAGCTCAAGATCTTATCGGGTTGTTTCTGTGGGGAAAATAACTCAAGATGACAATATATATACCCGTGTTTCCCCAAAAATAAGACCCTGTCTTATATTTTTTTGAACCCTGAAATAAGCGCTTGGCCTTATTGCCATGCACTCTAAAGCCCGATTGGGCTTATTATCAGGGGATGTCTTATTTTTGGGGAAATAGGGTATATCTCCATCCATGAAGACATCTTTTCTGTTGCTGGTCATCTCTGGAAAATTCAGTGAGATCCACAAATTTTATGAGGATTCTCAAATGTTTATGATGAAGCATGCATGGTTCTAATAACTCTTGACTATCTCTTCTCCCTTCCATTTTTTCTTCTCTCCCCGCCCCCCTCTCATTTATATAGACTCTGAGATCTGCTGGAAAGATCTACATGCTTTTTTTCATGCTGGTCATATTTTTGGGGTCCTTTTACCTAGTCAACTTGATTTTGGCTGTGGTGGCCATGGCTTACGAGGAGCAGAACCAAGCTACCATTGCAGAAATGGAGGCTAAGGAAAAGAAATTCCGAGAAGCCATGGAGGCACTGAAGAAAGAGCAAGAGGTTTGTAAACTTCCCAACTTGGAGCAGCTTTTCTTTGCTTTAGGGTAAAGCAGAGGTGGGGATCAATGGCCCCTTTATGACTGGTGGACTTCAACTCCCAGAATTCCTGAGCGAGCCATGCTGGGTCAGGAATTCTGGGAATTGAAGTCCATAAGTCATAAAGGGGCCATTGTTCCCCACCTCTGCACTAAAATGTTGGGTTGCATGATCAGAATAAGCATCTCATTGGTTAAACATGGGGGCCATTACTCCATAGTTACCTATTCCAGGGTAACTTTGTAATAAAGCTGTAGTAGCAAGCTACTCAATTAAAGATGTGATAGGGAGCTCCAACTTCTCAAAACAGTAGTAAGGAACCTACACAGTCAAAAGCCAGCCTGGTGTGACCAGACCCTTGAGGGCCAACATAAGTAGTCCTCAACTTACGACCACAATTGAGCCCAAAATTGCTGTTCCTAAGCAAGACAGTTGTTAAGTGAGTTTTGCCCCGTTTTACCATCTCTCTTGCTACAATTATTAAATGAGTCCCTGCACTTAAGTTAGTAAGTTGTTAAGTGAATCTGACTTTCCCATTACTTTGCTTGTTAGAAGGTCACAAAAAGGGGATCATATCCATAACACTACTTGGTTTGGTTGTATGTAGAAAAACTGGGCATGTTGCATGCAGGATCTTCAGTTAATTGTCCCTGCCAACATCGATTTTGCCAGAGGAATGGTTGCTGTGTCAATCAGGGTACTCCAAATCATGCATTTCATCACATGACCGCAAGGATTCTGTGTGCTTATTTCATCCCAGCTGGGACCAAAAGTCACAGGTGTTCTGTTACTCTCAGGATTCCCCTTACAGCACCATTTACAAAGCACTTGTTAGAAAAAGTCTGTTGGTATTCTCTACCTTATCATCTTCGATGTTATTCTGTTGCATATTAGCACTAGAGGGAATTAATAGCTTTTCGTTCAATAATGGCAG
Source organism: Diadophis punctatus similis (assembly GCA_023053685.1). Classification (NCBI taxonomy): domain Eukaryota; kingdom Metazoa; phylum Chordata; class Lepidosauria; order Squamata; family Dipsadidae; genus Diadophis; species Diadophis punctatus. Next base: position 45,600,079 of record JALIGW010000007.1, on the reverse strand, counting down.
TCTTAGCCATCCATTCCAGTTAATTAATTGGGTTTTCCCCCCCAGATTTACTGTATTGATCTCCCAACTTCAAACAGCCATTAGGACCTCATTAGTCAACAAGCGAATTAATAGAAAGGGTCAGTTGTTCAAACAGCACCAAGCTTTCCCCTGTGTAAATAAAACAATTCGTAGAACAAAAGCCAAGGATATGCATGACAAGAGGGAATACATAATGCTGACTAGCATGAGCCTAAGTGTATTTGAGAGACAGTCTGGTGTAGTGGTTAAAGAGAATGTGCTAGAAAGTGGGGGACTGTGAGTTCTAGTTCTGTCTTAAGCCCAGGAAGCAAGTTGGGGGTAGTTTTGGACCAACCCCTCCCTTTTAATATCAATGGCTATTTTGCGAGAAAGGTACACTATTTTTTTTTCACATTTTTGGATCATCCAGGTCCTCAGGTAGGTAGGTAGGTAGGTAGGTAGGTAGGTAGGTAGAAAGAAAGAAAGAAAGAAAGAAAGAAAGAAAGAAAGAAAGAAAGAAAGAAAGAAAGAAAGAAAGAAAGAAAGAAAGAAAGAAAGAAAGAAAGAAAATTGCAGTAGACAGAAGGCAATATTAGAATCTGGTAAATCTGTGTCAATTGAAGCTGCATGCCTGAATGTATAAAATAAACAATTTGTTTTACACATTGCACATCATAATTTGCTCTGTCCAATTTATAACCATCATACAGGATAATGGATATAATTATTGCAGGATAGAGTAGGAGACTGAGTCTAGATAAAATCACCAACTGTTTGGCCAGTTTAAACCACTCAAACATATACCCTGGCAAAAATCTCAAATCTCCTCTGAAGTAAATAAGGACTAGGGGAGACATGATAATAGTGTTCCAATATTTGAGAGGCTCCTACAAAGACAAGAAGGTCAAATTATTTTCCAAAGCACCAAAAGGCAAAATGGGGAGCAATGGATGGAAACTAACCAAGAAGAGAAGCAACCTAGAACTAAGGAGAAATGTCCTAACAGTGAGAACAATCAACCAACAGAACAGATTGCCTTCAGAAGTTGTGGCTGCTCCATTACTGGAGGCTTTCAAAAAGAGTCTGGACTGTCATTTATCTGAAATGGCATAGGGTTTGCTGCTCGAGCAGGGGGTTGGACTAGAAGACCTTCAAGGTCCCTTCCAACTCTATTATTCTATGTTCTATGTGGTGCATTCTGGACAAGAAGGCAAAAGATGCTTTGGGTCATGCATCAATATGCAGAAAGCATTTGTCTGCAGCTACTAAAACCAACTGTCTCTCTTCTGGTTTTCGGTTAAGGCTGAGGAGGAGGAGGCAGCTGCTTTTAGGAGTCGGAGATGGATGCTGAGTTCACACTGCCATGTGCTGCAAAGAACTTCAAAATCTGAAACATCACAAACTTTAATAGGCCTCATATTCCACAGACATATTGAAATTAAAACATGTGCTGACCATTAAGAGAGTTATAATGGCTTAGCATGCATATTGGGAGAAAAAGAAAGATAGAATAGAACTGGGGTGAATAGCTGAATCCCAAAGAGCACATTTCATGTCGCAACCCCCACTGCATATCGGACATTAATACAATTGAGGGAGTTCAGAGATATTTCACTAGAAGTATCCTCCACTCCTCTACTCACAACAGAATATCTTATGCCACCAGACTTGAAATTCTGGGCTTAGACAACTTAGAACTACACCGCCTTCGGTATGACCTAAGCGTAGTTCATAAAATTATCCACTACAATGTCCTTCCTGTCAATGACTACTTCAGCTTCAACCACAACAATACCCGAGCACACAATAGATACAAACTTAATGTAAAACGCTCCAAACTTGATTGCAGAAAATACGACTTCAGTAACAGAGTGGTCAATGCCTGGAATACACTTCCCGACTCTGTGGTTTCATCCCCAAACCCCCAAAACTTTATCCTTAGACTGTCTACTGTTGACCTCACCTGATTCCTAAGAGGTCTGTAAGGGGCGTGCATAAGTGCACAAGTGTGCCTAACATCCCTGTCTTACTGTTCCCTTTTACTTTTATTCATTTCATGTATTCAAATTATGTATATACTTATATGTATTATCTAATATGAGATTGACAAAATAAATAAATTAATTTTTTTAAAAAATAAATTAAATTTTATTGTGGGGTCCTGTGTCATTACTCATTGTAACTAACATATTAATTGAAGGGGGGACTTTGAAATGAGTAGAGTGACAGATTACACTTGCCTTACTAGCCTTACACAGTATAGATCACTGAGTATAGTTAGTCCTCAACTTACAACCACAATTGAGCCCAACATTTCTGTTGCTAAGTGAGACATTTGTTAAGTGAGCTTTGCCCCATCTTACAACCTTTCTTGGCACAGTTGTTAAGGGAATTGCTGGAGTTGTTAAATTAGTAAAACAGTTGTTAAGTGAATCTGGCTTCCCTATTGAATTTGCTGGTCAGAAGGTTGCAAATTTTGATCACATGACCATGAGGATGTTGCCATGATCGTAAATGTGAGAAACAATCATAAATCACTTTTTTCAATGCTGTTGTAACTTTGAACGGTCACTAAATGAACAGTTGTAAATCAAGGACTACCTGTAATCAAATCTTAATTTCTGGTCTACCCTAGAGGAGTGATGCACAGGTTGGTGGGAGAAAGAGAGACGCTCTTTGAATCTTTGAATCCCTGGAAAATATGGCACTCAGGAGATAAATGTGAATTTAACAATGTGAAGATAGGGGAAAAAAATCAGATTAAAAGGAAAGATTTTGGCTCTTATAATGATGTGCTGTTTTTTAGCTGATGTCCATTTTCTCTAGCTGTCTTCTTATTTTCATAAATATTAGTGAGCATTTTTTATTGCTATTTCCAGGCTATTATCATCATCACCCTCATTTTCCCATCCCAAGTGATAAATTTGGCTTTAGATCTGTTTTTGACACCCCTTGGTTTGAGCAGACATTCCAGCAGTGATTGAAAGGGATGTGACAGGGCAAACCATCTTATCTGCGTATTATTTATTCATTTTTTTTAACAGTTTGGGTTTATTATTCTGGATCCTTGGTCACAGCTTGTTCCGTCATTCAGTGGGATAAGATTCTGCTTGCAATGATAATAATAATAATAAATGCATTCTGAACCAACAACAAGAATATACTGTAGTATATTCACAGCAGAAGATGACACTGCCCAAATGTTTAGATGCTGGGAGAGCTGGCGCATGACTGGTGAACATGGGGATGATGGATCTTGGGTTTTAAAACAGGAGAATGAAGGCACAGATAGAAATTTATCACAAGCTGTGATATTAGAGGGCTGATGATCCAATTAGTTAGAGGAGCAGGTTCCTTTTGCTATGCATTGCGAGAAAAGGGTGTGTGTAGCAGGTACACAATTTAAAATCTCTATATGAGGTTTAGTTTTGTACAATTTTGCTCTTTCTCTCCTTATCACTCTCTTTGGGAGAGGGGTAGGGTTGGGAAGGAATAGGGGAATACAAGTAGTCCTCCAGTTACAATCCTTTGTAGCCGGTTCGAACTTACAACAGCACTGAAAAAAGTGACTTATGGCCATTTTTCACACTTACAACCATTGCAGTATCCCCATGGTCACGTGATCAAAATTCAGACGCTTGGCAACTGACACATATTTATGACAGCTGTGCAGTGTCCCAGGGTCATGTGATCCCCTTTTGCAACCTTCTGATAAGCAAAGTCTATGGAAAATCCAGATTCACTTAGCAACTGTGCTACTAACTTAACAACTGCTGCAATGATTCACTTAACAACTGTGGTAAGAAAGGCTGTAAAATGGGGCAAAATTCACTTAATAACTATCTTGTTTAGTAGCAGAAATTTTCGGGCTCAGTTGTGGTCGTAAACTGAGGGCTACCTGTAATCTTGCAGCTTGAAGCCCCATGCAAAGTTGGGAGGTTGGAAAGCTCCAATTAGCAAAAGACTGCTGTATTCTGAAATGTCCGGCATTGTGCTATTGAGATTATGACTGTCAATCAGTGGTGGGTTCCTACCGGTGCGGTCCACTCTATAGCACCGGTAGCGGCCTGCTGGTGACGTCACAGTACCGGTGCGGTCGGTTGTCGGTGCCTGGGCACCGCCATGTTTTTTTTAAAAAAATTAAATTTTCTTCTGCGCATGCCCAGAAACCTGACAATTAAGTCTTTCCCCGTCCCTTCGCTTGAAAATAATAAGAAGCTCACATTTGACACTTTTCCTTCTCTTTTGCCTAAAGCTTCCCAAAGTGGACATTTTCCGAAAGCTTAACCTTTTATACTGTTAATTTTATACAGTTTTATACTGTTATTCTTTAGACGAAAACATTGAGGACTGTTAAAAGATACTGTTCTTTTAACAGTCCTCAATATTTTCGTCTATGGAATCCATGACTGAAACCAAAAATGCTGTATGAGACTTGCTTGTCTTTTAACTATAGCATTTTCTGCATATAAAGGTTGCTGTGTTGCCATGGTGTAACACACACTTTGTATGCAAAGCTTTTCATGTAAGGTATAAAATAGCAAAAATAGTAGTAACATCTCTCTGAAATAACTAATATATGACTGGCAAGCCACGCCCACCCGGTCACATGGCAGGCAAGCCACACCCACAAAATAAGCCACGCCCACAGAGTGGTAGTAAAAAACTTAGGAACCCGCCCCTGCTGTCAATGCTTCCTTTGCCTAAGACACAACAGCTGGCTGGATGACTTGGGGCAAATCCCTTGGAAACTGTAAATTCTAGTCCCACTTTAGGCATGAAAGCCAGGTGGCTGACACTGGGCCAGTCCCTCTTTCTCAGCCCAACCCACCTCACAGGGTTGTTGTTGTGCAGACTATAGGAGGAGGAAGGTGTGTTGGTTATGTTTGCCACCTTGAATTATTTGTAAAAATAATAAAGGCAGGATACAAACAAACAAGCAAACAAACAAACAAACAAACAAATAAATAAAATAGAATCCTAGGTTGGAAGGGACCATAGGAAGGAGTCAGTCCCCAATCGGTGCTAGATTTCACCTGGTAGCCATTTTGTGACAGAGACTACAATGTGTTCCATTCCTAATTTCAAATGTCTCTATCAGATCAGTCGGTGAAGGTATGAAGCAAGGACAAACTTCAGAAAAGGGTTTGTTTTCCCTTCAGTGTTGAAACTCAGACAAATGAGAATGATAGTTTTACGAATGATGGACGTGATTCTCTTGGGGTTAGAGCAGAGGTGGGGAACCATGGCCCCTTTATGGCTTGTGGACTTCAACTCCCAGGATTCCTGAGTTAGCATGACTGGCTCAGGAATTCTGGGAGTTGAAGTTCACAAGTCTTAAAAGGGCCATTGTTCCCCACCCCTGGGTTGGATGGAAGGCCCTTTTAGCCTCAATATATTCCTGCTGGGGATGAGAGAAATGCCACTGCAAGATTGCTATTTGTAGGGGGCGGGTGAGAGATTTGGCTCAATCCAGGGCCTTCCCTTCCTCTAATAGCACATTTTTCTTAGGACAATTTTCACCTCCAAATTACACCAGCTTCCTTTTTCATGGCGTAAGAATCTCAACTTCCAATAACTGCTTTGAGTACAGATGCCTAAATGCCTGTGGAGGAAAACCCCCACAAACACTGTGGGTTTTTGGCTTTGTTTTGTTCGAAGAGGTACAACATGGTCCTGGGTGTCATTGATACAAATAGCTAGCATGCATTAAAGCTGGTTTTCAAATAAGAGACCTCGAGTTTATATCTTTCCATTGTTCTGTTTTCTTTCAGGCGTTAGCTCGAGGCATTGATTCATTGTCACTTAGTTCATTTGAAGTGTCACCTGTGGCCATGAAGAACTTCAAAGAACAAAGGAGTCAAAGAAGAAAAAAGAAGTCCTCGGGGGCAGATGATGAGGCAGAAGATCAAGAGGCTGCTTCAGATGATGCCCAACGAAGGGCGGTTAGTGTTTGCACTAAAATGTTAATCAAAGGAATGTCATAACTGTTTTGTGAAGAGCTTAGCATATATTTTTTTCCACAGAGATGGAGGCGTTATCTAAGATTAATACACAGATAGCGCTTGACTTACGACCAGAATTGAACCCAAAATTTCCGTAGCTAAGCAAGACAGTTGTTAAGTGAGTTGCGCCCTATCTGATGACCTTTCTGGCCACTGTTGTTAAGCAAATTACTGCAGTTGCTAAGTGAATCATGAGACTGTTCAGCGAAACTGGCTTCCCCCATTGACTTTGCTTGTCAGAAACCAGCTGGTGAGCTTAGAAATGGCGATCACATGACCCCGGGACACTGCAACTGACATAAGTACATGCCAGTTGCCAAGCACCCTAATTTTTATCAAATGACCATGGGGATACAGCAACTGTCATAATGTGAAAAACATTCATAAGTCACTCTTTTCACTGCTGTCGTAACTTTGATCCTTAAACAAGTGGTTGTAAGTTGAAGACTATCTGTGTTTAGATAGGCCTTGCCAAGTCTCTTAATTTAACTACTGCAACTTCTTTATTTGTTTACTTGTACAAGGCATTATGCCTTGAACAGTTGCTAAAGGTCAGACACAACAGTCCCTGGGACCAGAAAACTTCATTATATTAGGGCATTTTGATGCTCGTATGAAACTGTTCCTTCTTCCCCATTATGGACGACTGCCCTTTCGATCTGGAACCCTGTAGAACACACTAACATTCAGCACCGATGTGTACAGTAGCTTAAGGATGCTAAGGGTGAGCCACATTTGAATTTGATCTTCAAAAGATGTTTTGGAATTTGCACAGGAAGTTGGACACTGGGCTTGTTGACCAGATGCTTGAAAGTTTGAGACTTAAGTACTGTGTGATGGGATGAGCTCCCGTTCTTGACCCAGTTCCTAGCAGTTTGAAAGCATGCAAATAAAAGTAGATAATAGGCACCACTTTGGTGGGAAGGTAACAGTATTCTTGTTGTGGCCCGCCAGCAGCCCGTGCAGCTGGTAGTGGATCCCGCCCGAGAAGAGGCTGATGTGGTGATGCACCAGTGACCTGTGCAGCTGGCACCCGAGTCGGACAGTGAAGAGGCTGGAGAGGACTCGGTGCCAGAGGCAGAGATTCAGCCAGGGCCTTCAGAACCTCCAGCATCTCCCATCAGTGATGAGGAAGAAGAGGAGGAGCCTCTTCTTAATGCACAGGCACGCAGAGCTGCCAAAAGGCAGGAATGGTTCCTCAGGAGGAGGTCTCCTCGGGAGTAAGGCTTGGGACTAATTGGCCACTCCTCTAGCCTATTTAAGGGATGACGACAACAGCAAAACCTTTGCAGGAAACAAAGTTCGTTCGTTCATGTGCCTTTGTGTTTTGAAAACGTCTGCTCAGCTCTTGTTATCTGTTTTGGCATTCTTCCTGCGGACTGCTTCTAGGCATTTTGCCAACCCTTATAAGCTTCTTGATATATCCAAGACTATTTGCTTAAACTTAATTTATGAGTTCATGGACTTATGCTAGCTGTTAATGCAATTTAATTAACAGCTGGTTTTTCAGAAAAGACGGCTTTAACTTGTGTTTGTGTGTGTCAACTACTAAGCAAGCTTATTAGTAGTCGTTAATTGAGTAAACAAATCTTTGGACCAACTTAGTGTGTGCTGCGTTCTTGGTGGTCCGTAGCTGGGGCAGAACAATTCTGTGCATCTTGGTGAGCATCATTCCCTAAAACTGGACACAACTAGACAGGGAAAACCTTTATCTTTACTTTTTAGGGTACATTGTTGTTATGTGACCTGCAGTGGTTGTAAGTTTGTTTCTGGGCCCAATTCAAGGTGTTGGTTATTAATCCTAAAGCCCTATATGGCATGGGTCCGGTGTGTCTGAGGAGCTGTCTCACCCCAATGGGATTGGCCTGCCCCACTCACTTCCAGCAGAAGGGCTCTGCTATGCATCCCCTCTGTTAAGGAATTCTGGGGTCAAGAAGAAGAGACTTTTCTGCTGTGGCCCCAAATCTATGGAACACTCTCTCACCACAGGAGCTATAGTTCCTCCAACTCTTTTGTTCTACATAGAGCCGTGATGGTGCATTGGTTAGAATGCAGTACTGCAGGCTACTTCTGTGGACTGCCGGCTGCCAGCAGTTCGGCAGTTCGATTCTCACCGGCTCAAGGTTTACTCATCCTTCCATTCTTCCGAGGTGGGTAAAATGAAGACCCAGATTGTTGGGGGGCAATATGCTGACTCTGTAAACCACTTAGAGAGGGCTGTAAAGCACTGTTAAACTGTATATAAGTATTATTGCTATTGCTTCTGGAAGGGTATCAAAACTTGGTTTTGCCAGTTGGCTTAGGGCCTTAAAGCATTGGCAGGATAAGAAGATCTCGTCCCTCTGTCTTTTTTTGTATAGTTTTAAATTGTTTTTTTATTGATCAATTTTCTGTTTGAAAACCATCCAATGTCCCAAAGAGGCAACTAGACTTTCTTGTTTTTCTTTGAAGATAGTTCGCTTCTCACACAAGCAGCTTCTTTAGCTTGACTGGATGGTGGGGAATGGAAGGATTTATATTTCTTGCAGACAGCTGGTCATTTGCATTCTTTTAGAGAGTTGTTGAGGCCACTTTGAGGTTTATCTGTGTCCTCAGGGTCACCTGAGTGGTGCAAATGGGTGTAGAACTGTTGAAAGGACTGTGTTGTAGATTGGAGATAGATGAGAGGGCTTGTCCACCCCAAGGATAAAATATCCAGACACTAACTAAGCAATATGGTATATGCAGTACAATGCAGTGAGATATGTGCAGATCTGTACATTGGGGAAACAAAACAACCACTTCATAAATGGATGGCACAACATAGGAGAACAAACCCATCAAGACAAGATTCAGTAGTCCATCTGCATTTAAAAGACAAAGGCCACTGTTTTGAAGACAGCAAAGTCCACATTTTGGACAGAGAGGACAGCTGGTTTGAAAGAAGAGTCAAAGATGCCATCTGTGTCAAAATTGAACAGTCCTCTCAACACATGGAGTCAACACAGTCCTTTCAGCAGTTCCAACAAGGCTCTATACCCATTTGCACTACTCAGGTGACCCTGAGGGGACAGATAAATCTCTAAGTGGTCTCAACAACTCTCTAAAAGGATGCAAATGACCAGCTGTCTGCAAGGAATATGAATCCTTCCATTCCCCATCATCCAGTCCAGTGGTGGGTTCTAAATGATTTTGCTACCGGTTGTGCATGCGCGTGGCACTTCTGCACATGCCCAGAAGCGTCCTGGGTGGGTGGGCGGAGCCTCCCGCCACCGGCACTACCGGTTCTAAGAACCAGTCCGAACCGGGAGCAACCCACCACTAATCCAGTCAGAACTGAAGAAGCTTCTTGGATGAGAAGCAAAGTGTCTTCAAAGAAAAACAAGAAAGTCCAGTTGCCCCTTGAAAAAGCACCTTTGGGACAACTATGACCTGGATGACTGAGAATCTCCATAGACATCAAGCTACCCAATGATGCCTTATTGGTGAGATGGGCAGCATATAGCAATAGCAATAGTATTTAGACGTATGTACCCACCTCATAGTGCTTTAAAGCACTCTCTGGGCAGTTTATAACGTAGAAGCATTATTTGCATATGGTGCCCAACAATCTGGGTCCTCATTTTACCGATCTTGGAAAGATGGAAGGCTGAGTCAACCCTGAGCCCCGTCAGGATTTAATTCTACAGTGGGCGGAGTTAGCCTGCAATACTGCACTTTAATCACTATGCCACCAAGGCTCCTGGCATATACATTTAATAAATAAATAAATAAATAAACAAATACATAGCTTTTTCATGCAATATCTTAAAGCGGGTGCGTTCTTTTCTGAGTTTGAACAACAGTTGTGGAGGAAATATGTAGTTGTTTTAAGCAGTAATGGACAGTTGGTCCCAGCTTGCTTCTAGGATTAAGACAGAACTAACCTCTTTTCTACAGTATTTTCGTTGGAGCCTTCTCTCTTTCTAGAATTCTAGAATTCTCAGAATTGTTGTGTGTTGAAATAAATACCTGATCCTTAATTGTTAGACAATCTTAGCGGTATTTGGCAATGCATGCGAAGTATAGATGCTGAAGTGGTAAATGACTCAAGATAACTACACCAATCTTAAATGACTCAAGATAACTACACCAATCTTAAACTGCTCCTGCATGAGGGACATTCAGATGAATTTTATTTATTTTTATTCTTTTTGTGGGTATTTTATTCTTGTTATTTAATTGAATTAATCTTTCAATCTTACTAATTGCAAGATTGCTCATGCGGAAATGATTTAATGAGTTGGTCTGTTTTGAATGGATTTTGGCATGGAAAATAATAAAAATAATAAAAAATATATGCCAGGCTAGATGAAGCAACATCTTTCTTGGTGTGTATTATTTCAGCAGATGAGTTGTCTTTTCATTTTGCGTGTATGCATTTGTCATCCACTTACATACAAGCATCAAAGTACTTAAAACATTTTTGAGAAGGCTAGGCCAAAATCTGAGCAAAAGCTGTTTAATTATCAGGAGAAGATTAATCAATTTGATTATTGCTTTATGGAAATGACTTTTCTTTGATTAACAACTGAAAACTTATCTTTCAGTGCCCCTATTCTATTCGCTTTTTATTTCTACTCTCATCATTGCATTAGATCATGGCAAAATTCACTTTGCTGTTATGGTCATGGGAATATTTTAAATAGCACATTTCTGCAAATGTGGGGAAAATACTGCTGGTGGCATCTATGCATCTACTCATTCATATTTATGTGTGTCTTTCTCTTTGTGTTTGTACTTGCCTGTGTTGCAGAAGTTTTCATTATTCATCCGTTGTTAATTTGTTCCAGATACTACTCTGATTATGGGAGATCCCATGTCTGTATATGCACAGTTCATTGGTTAACATTTCTTGATTTGGAAAAAATTAGGAGTACTGTAATGGCATGGATCTAAGAGGGCTTGTGTCAGGGGGAAGCAACCAGAGCCACTTGTGAATAGCCAACTCAGTAATATTGTTATTATTTACTCCCTGTGTCACAAGAATCTCACTAAACCCCTTGCCTTCCCCTGGAAATGACCAGACAAGCTTTGTAGAGTTTAGGGGAGGTCAAGTTTAGGCTACTTGCAACTGTGCAATGATTCCAAGCTAGACCCCCTCTTCCTTCCAGCCTAGTTGGTAGTTGCCCAATATCTCATCTGTGAAGGATGTAATTCATTAAGGAATTGATCTCCTTGAATCCATCTTAATGATGGCATTACTAAAAGCGAATTGGGCTGGGCTTTTGCTTCGAAATATTTTCCAAGGGATTGGGACAGCAATGGGAAATTGTCTTAATCAAATCCACTTACGGTAGGGATTATAGCTGGAAGCCCAGTAGGTGCAATCTAGCCCAAGAGAATGAGCAGGTGGTCTTCCAGGTGCCAATGTAGTGGCAGGCAAATTGTGCAGAGCACAGGGAAGTCCCACCCCATCTGTCTCCAATCGTTCTCCCAAAATAATACCTCATAAATGTATGTGGAGAGAATTGCTATATTGATGGAACTTGACACCTTCTTAGCATCCAATAAATGCATTATTAAATTGATTCCTTTCTATTCCTCTCCCTCCCCTCCCCTCTCACTGGCCTTTTCCACTTTCTCTGAATCCTTCAAGGCTCTCCTGGGTTTTACTTCAGGCTCTTTGGAAAATTCGGTGAAACGTAAGACCAGCCATGGAAGTGTCTTCAGTTTCCGGCTACGCAGCAGGGAAATAGGTTCAGAGGCAGAGTTTGCTGATGATGATATTAGCACAGTCGGGGACAGTGAAATCCAACATGGCTCACTGCTAATTCTGAGGAATGGGAGACGGATGAGTGCACAGAGTCAAGGGATTTATAGCTCACCTATCTACACCTATAACAGCAAAAGGAACAGTTCGGTGGATTGCAACGGAGTAGTGTCACTGATTGGGGGTGGAGAAAGCGTGGATCCAACTACTCCAACCGATGTGCTGTTACCACCACTTATGGCAGAGAAATATGGAACAGCTGACACGGTGGGTCTACTTTTATTCTTGCCTTGCCCTTTGGATTTCCTTTGTCAGCTGCTAAGCTCACATAGCCCACCAACCAACCATATACCGTGACTTACAGAAGCTTGACAGACAGACAGACCAACACAAGAAGACATGTGGTAAAAATAGAATATTTACAGAGCCTTGGTGAGGATATTTATATATAGCCCATGGCTGATGGGCTGAGCGAGGCTTGCTAGATCATGAGTTTATTGAAGAGATACTTCTAGTAGTTACTGGGGATTAAGAATTCTTCTACCCATTTTCTCTCCAAATGTTATATGCAAACATCAGATCCTGGTGTTGCAATCTAGATCCTTAATCATTATTAAGATTTGGCTTAAGATGATGATTCAGAAGTCAGCGACTGCTATAAGTGCTTACCCCTTGTCATCCCTAGGAATCAGCAGGCAAAACATAAAAAGGTGTTGGATTCATTTGTTCTGCAGTAAAGGTAGTCCTCAACTTACAACAGTTCATCTAGTCATCATTCAGAGTTACAACAGCATTGAAAAAATGACTTATGATTGGTTTTCATACTTAGGACAATTAGCACTTAGCAATAGCACTTAGACTTATATCCCGCTTCATAGTGCTTTACAGCCCTCTCTAAGCGGTTTACAGAGTTCAGCATATTGCCCCCAACAATCTGGGTCCTCATTTTACCCACCTCAGAAGGATGGAAGGCTGAGTCAACCTTGAGCCTAGTGAGATTTGAATAGCTGAACTGCTGAACTAGCAGTAGCCTGCAGTGCTGCATTTAACCACTGCACCATCTTGGCAGGATTCCCGTGGTTATGCGGTCAAAATTCATGCACTTGGCAACTGGCATGTATTTATGACAGTTGCACTGTCTTGAGGTCATGTGATCACTACTGGTTACCTTCCCAGCTGGCTTCTGCCACGCAAAGTCAATGGGGGAAGACAGATTTGCTTAGCAACCACATGATTTATTTAACAACTGCAGTGATTGGCTTAACAACTGTGACAAAATAGGTCCTAAAATGGGGCAAAGCAACTGTCTTGCTTAGCAATAGAAATTTTGGGCTCAATTGTGGTCATAAGTTGAGGACTACCTGTACTTTTTAATAGTCTTTCTTTTATACTCAGAAGTGCTGTTGCCACTGGGTTGGTTGTCTCACCTTTAGTAGATGTTGCTCTGGTTTAACTCTTCTGGGAGACTGAAGAAAGACAGTGTAGCGTAGTGGTGAAAGTATTGGATTGACCCAAGTTTTAGTCCACCCTCAAGGATAGGTCCTCAGAGGGTGACATGACCGTATGTCAGCCCAGCATATCTTTCTGGGACCAATAATCCTACTGTCCCCATTTACTTGTACTCATTCCTTGTTCATGTCTATGTTTATACTTATACCTGTTATCTAGTACATGTTCGTCAAAATAAATAAATGAATGAATGAATGAATGAATGAATGAATGAATGAATGAATGAATAAATAAATAAATAAATAAATAAATAAATAAATGAGAATATCTGTAGCTCAGGGTCTTTGGTGCTCTCTGAGCTTGCTTGTTTTTTTTGCAGACTTTCATTATGATTTTTCATAACATCATCAGTGCTAGTATGGAGTGGGGTTTGCTCTCAATTTATATTCTAGTGGCTTAACCTGTCCTGAATATAAATTGAAAGCAAACCCCACTCCCTACTAGCACTGATGGTGTTACTTAGTTTGGGTAATGAAATGTCTGCAAGAAAACAAGCAAGCTCAGAGAGCACCAAGGATTCCTCATACCTTTCTGGGTTCTTGTGGGAAAAAATAAGAGGAAGGAATTCTCAAGTTCCTGAAACAAAAGATGGGATATACATCTAAAAATAGATACATAACAAAATATGTTCAGAGCTCCAGGGCTTGATTCCACGTTTCCGCTGACCTTGGATGCCTGAATTGTTTCTCTGGTCTTGATTTGTGGATGTTGTTTACATTTCAACTATCCCTGCTTATAATTCAGTGTGGATTTGCTAGTACAGCAGAATTAAATATTCCTCAGGGATGAAGGCAGAAACGTTGAATCATAGCTATATTATTATGGAGGGAAAGCCCATGAACAGACACAATAATAGAATGAAAAAGAGAATATGAAACTGTGACATGTGTTAACATTACAACTGGCTAACTATCTTCATGTTCTCGTGATTCTATTCTGTTTAATTCAGAGGTGGGTTCCTACCGGTTCTAACCAGTTCTTTAGAACCGTTAGTAGTTCGGTGATGATATCACGGAGCCAGTTCTGTCGGTGTCTCCGTGGGCGCAGCCATCTTGGATTTTGCTTATGCGCATGCGCAGAAGCTATTTTTTTATTGCTGTGGGGGCACGCACGGCGTGACCCTGAGCAAACCAGCAGCAAAAGGATCCAGAACCCACCCTTGATTTAATTCCATTGAAATCCACTCGAGTACAGATGTCCATTCTAATACAACACAAACCTATTATATATATTGTTTTATTATGGAATAATCCATAAAAGAGGAAATTATTGATATGTGATCACAGAGAGATAACCTGGAGGCGGGATGCGTAATTACTTGGAAATTCTGCTGGGATTGTGAAGTGTTTGATCTTTGTTAGGATTCTGTGGAAGTTTTAACTTTATTTGAAGGGAACCATATACCTTAAGCCCGTGATGGCGAACCTATGGCATGCGTGCCCAAGATGGCATGCGAAGCCATGTCGCCCGGCACTCATGGCCTTGCCTGTTTGTCTTCTGAGTTTCTGCCGTGCATGCATGCACGATGATCAGCTGTCCTTTGTGATGCGGCAGTGCCAATAACCGGTATGTTCATGCGCGCCAGCCAGCTGATTGTCGGGTGCACATGCATGCCAGAACATGGAAGTTCAGCTTTTCTAGAGCGCGATCCCTCCACATGCGCGGCAGTGCCGAAAACTGGCCTGTGCATGTGCACCGATCAGGTGATTATCGGGCGCATATGCGCACTAGAACCCGGAAGTTCATCTTTTCCGGAGCACGTCCTCGACAAGCACGCACACACGCATACAACATTTCTATGCAACCTTCATTGCCTTAAGACCATGTCCCACAGAAAACCTAGTTTCACAATGAAGTGGGCCATCAGCATTAACATAGACACAGCCAGCTGGCTGGGGAATTCTAGGAGTTGAAGTCCATGCACCTTAAAGTAGCTGAGGTTGAGAAACACTGGACTGGAGGACAGATAGTAGATCATATCTTGATGATGCTCCAGTGATCCAGTTTTATCTTTAAAGAGATGAGCCAATATACTAAGGACTATAGTAACTGAACACTAAGAACTGACTTGAAAAAAACTGATTTAGAAGACCTGAAGTGATCTCAGTGACTTCTGACATCTGCTGGCTACCATCTACTGACCAGATGTTCTCCAGAACATGTGGGAGTATGCAAGTGGCAATGTAGTACAGGTAGTTTTTGACTTACAGCAGTTTATTTAATGACTGCTCAAAGTTACAACAGCACTGAAAAACACAACTTATGACCATTTATCACACTTGTGACTGTTGCAGCATCCCCATGGTCATGTGATCAAAATTCAGATTGACATGTATTGATGATGGTTGCAATGTCCTGGGTTCATGGGATCCCCTCTTGTGATCTTCTGGCAAGCAAACTCAATGGGGAAGCCTGATACTAACTTAACAACAGCAGCGATTTACTTAACAACTGTGGCAAGAACAGTCTTAAAATGGGGCAAAACTCACTTAACAACTGTCTTGCTTAGCAACAGAAATTTTTGATCAATTGGGTCTTAAATTGAGAATTAACTGTATATCTGGAGGATACCAAGTAGGAAGGGAAATATTAAAATTGGTACTAACCAGCACTACAGACTTTCCTTCATAGACTCTAGTTTATCTGGCCGAGTTGTTAAAAGGACAATGGATGGATGAAATTTACAGATTTTATAGCCTGTTATAATCCACAGATCCTAGGTGCAGTACACCAACATAAAAATTCAGAGGAAAAAAATAGAGTTAATACTGTTTCCTTCCAAGATGTGGATCATAAATTGTGATTTATCAAAACATAGTGGGTAAGAAGATGCTGATTTTACAGCACCGCCCAATATCTTCTACTCAGCCTACAAAGCAGTGTGCAGGTGATGACTAATATTCTATTAATATATATGTTTATTAAAATGTTCACTGGACCACATCAGGAGAATACCAGCAGCTTAATGGCAAGCACAGTCACCCTTCAGTTTAACTCATATATTGCTGTTGTTTCTCCAAGCAAAGAACATGCAAGGTTCTTACTTCCCACTTCAATCAGTAGGCGTTGAGTAGCCTCAGCATTAGCAAAATGGATATTGGTCTAAATCCTTTGGAAGCTGCTGAGAATATTATCCCCAATTCTTGAAATGCAAAAATAGCTAATGCAAATGGTGCTAATTATGGCTTCTCCTCAATTAAAATTGTCTTCAGAGAGTATGCCTACAGTAGATCCCATATCAGAAATGTAGTGGCTGAAGCATCACAGTTGTTATTGCGAGGTGCGAACAACTAGATTCACACTTCAGAGTTCAATTAGCTACTTTATTGCTCATGTCTATTTCACAGGAATCTCCCCAGAATGGCAGTCTGTACCTGGGCTTCATTAGGCTCAATGGCATTCAACAGGGGTCAGATCTTGCTCTCTTGTGCCTACATAAAGATTCCATACTAATTCCCCTCTTGACTTCTCCCCCTGGCTCAGCCAGTCTTTCTCTGACACTTATATTCTAATTTTGTACAATATTGTACATTGTAATATTCCTGTGGTGGGCTAAGCTGTTTTCCCTTGGCTGCATTTTGTTGCCCTGCACTGTTCCCTGCCAACAGAGGGGACCTTGTCTGAGTTCTTCCCCAAACACCACTATTGGAACTGACCACAGAGAAGGAAGAGAACCACTCAACACCTTGTCATTCCTTCTGAATCCTCATGCCTGATTAATTTTATTTGCTTGTATCCTGCCTTTATTATTTTTACAAATAAGACTGTGAATACACACCTCCCTCCTCTATTTTTCCCAGAACAAAACACACTGTGAGGTAGGTTGGGCTAGAGAGAGTGACTGGCCCAAAGTCACCCAATCAACTTTCATGATAAAGTGGGACTAGAACTCATGATCTCCTAGTGATTGGCCCAAAGTCATCCAGAGGTTTTCATGCCTAAGGAAGGATTGGAACTCAATCCTCCCTAGTGATTGGCCCAATGTCACCCAGTCAGCATTCGTGCTAAGGCAGGACTAGAACTCAAGGTTTTCTGGCCCAAAGTCATCCAACTGACTTTCATGCCAAAGGTGGGAATTGAACTCACAATCTCCCATTTTCTAAACTGATGCCTTAAATTAATGGTATTGAAAGCCACCAAGAGAACCAAATGAACCAGGATAGTATTTTGGCTCCATCAGGTTATCCACAAATTTTGGTGGGTTTTTGTGAACTGTTAGACCAAGGGTGTCAAACTCAAGGCCTGGGGGCTGGATCCGGCCTGGAGGGTGCTTAGATCTGGCCCACGGGGCCACCCTGGAAACAGCAAAGGACTGGCCTGCAGTGCCTCTGCCAGCGAAAATGGAGCTTGGGAGCACTCCCAAGCTCCGTTTGTGCTGGCAGAGGGTTGCAGGAGGCCATCGCGGGCGAAAACGGAGCTCGCAACGGCCGTGGGCAGCACTCCTAACTCCATTTTCACTGGCAGAGGGTTGCAGGAGGCCGTTGCAGCCGAAAACACAACTTGGGAGCCCGTTTTCGCTGGCAGAGTACTCGGGCCACCACAGGCGCCCCAAATACGAGTGACATCAAGCTGGCCGTGACCACCCTGGCCATGCCCACCCTGGGCCCCCAAGGTCAAACACAACCCTGATGTGGCCCTCAATGAAATCAAGTTTGATAGCCCTGGCTTAGATTATTTTGGTACAGCTCATTGTACAATCTTCCTCAAGCTATGTGTCTAAAAAGAGTTTTTTAAAAAACGAAACTCATTCCCCCGATCAATTGTTGTATAAATATGTAAGCAAAAAATACCTCAAATGGAATTTATCTTAACATGCCAATCTTTAGTGCCACCTGCAACAAAATGAATCCAGTAGCTTTACTGCTTAATACTTTATGAAACTATAATATTAGTAAAACTAAAAGCTAGCATAAAATACAATAAAATATATTAATATAATAATGCAGGTAACGATGACAATCACCAAAGATTGTACTACCAATACTTATGAAAGGTTGTGCTAATCTAGCCATAGGAAAATAAATATCAGCTGAATTCAAATCATTTCTTTTTTTCTGTTAATATTGAGTAGTATTTTCTGTCTTACACTTTAATTCTTTTTTTAAAAAGGCAAATAATTTTTTAAAACAATCTGCATTAAACTGTAGTTTGCAACTTTCTCTGGACAAGAAGTTTTGAATTAAAAATCTCCCACAGTACATACCATAGTTTTTAATATAAATCTATGGCAAGCCTTCTTAAAACCATATTTACTAAGCACAGGTGCTTTTTACCATGAAGTTTTCTGATGTAAGCTTTTTTTCTGCCTTTGCATAATGATCATACATATAAATTCATCACACATTTCCATTACATAAATTATGGGACATTTTTTTCAACAACAGCTGCCTTATCGTCTCCTCAGTCCTATTCTATGTGATGTTAACAATATCTTTTAAAAATTCACAGTATTTTGTTGAGAGTCACCTTTGAAAACCTCTTTGATTTTATGAGTTCATTATAATTTTATAAATCTTATTACTTGCATACATTTCAAAATGTAACGTTCCCTCTTCAACTCTGTTGTTTGTGAGTGTGAGAAAGAACAGAAATGCTTTTGCTAGTTCATCCTGGCTGTTCTAGTTTCCTTAGCATATGTTGGTCACTGCTTCATTTTGAAAGTGGGAAATTGGCAGTTGCCATTTTGATTTCTGATCATTCTAGTAACTGGTTATTTTTGCAGCTGCCAGGGAAAAGTAATACCTTACACCCACAAACAAATAATGATAGACACTGAAAAGAATGCCCATTTATTAACAATGGTGTTAGAAAAAAGAAACTAAATTGAAGATTTTTATTTATTTATTGAAGAGTTGATTTATTGTGGGGGGTTTTCCTCACAAATTTTTTCCTCACAAATATTGTTCAACTGTTTGGAATCCCCACCATATATCTGACTTCAGTATAATCGAGCGGGTTCAGAAGTACTTCACAAGAAAAGTCTTGCGCTCTTCTGTACACAATAGAATTCCTTATGTTACTAGGCTCAAAATTCTCGGTTTGGATAACTTAGAACTGCGTCGCTTGCGATCAGACCTACGTATTATACATAGTAAATTATACGTAGTAATGTTTTATCTGTAAATGACTTTTTCTGTTTTAATTGCAATAACACACACGCAAACAACCACTTTAAACTCAATGTAAATCGTTCTAAACTTGACTGTAAAAACTATGATTTCTGTAATAGAGTTGTCAAAGTCTGGAATGCCCTACCTGATTCAGTTGCCTCAGCTACAAATGTTCACAGTTTCAGTCACAAATTGACTTCCGTGGACCTTACTTCATACTTTAGTGGTCAGTAGAGGGGACGTGCATAAGTGCACTAACGTGCCTATCGTCCCCGTCATTGTATTTTTATTCTCTTATTCTTGTTCTTGTTTTTGTTTAACAACTTCCAATAAATAAATAAATATAAATAAATAAATAAATAAATAAATAAATAAATAATAAACAAATTTAGGGTTTAGTATCCCTTCTCACCTGCAATGAACAGTAGAAATGAGAAATATGCTACTGTATAAATTAGTGCAGAGGTCCCAGCCCTCAGGCTTCAGACCGGAACCAGGCCATGGTCTATTAGGAACCGATCCACACAAATTTCATCTGCACATGTGTGGGAGCTAAGTAGTGTACAAAACTATTCCCCTTCCTCACTGCCCCCACCGCCAATCTGTAGAAAAATTGTTTTCCCCATAACCAGTTGCCTGGTACAAAAAAAAGTACTGAATTAGAGGAAAAATTTATTTATTTATTTATTTATTTATTTATTTATTTATTTATTTATTTATTTATTTATTTATTTATTTATTTATTTATTTTAGTGTTCTTATATGCCGCCCTACTCCCTGGGGACTCAAAAACATCAGTACAGATGCTTAATTCACTTCTGACTTTAATTAATAAGAGCTAGTTATGTTTAGTGGTTAAGGCATCAGGCTAGAAACCAGGAGACAGTGAGTTCCAGTTTTGTCCTAGGTATGAAAGCTAGCTGGGGGACTTTGGGTCAATCACCAGGAGACAGTGAGTTCTAGTCCCACCTTAGGTATGAAAGCCAACCAGGTGACTTTGGGTTAGTTACTGTGTCGCAGTCCAACCCACATCACAGGTTTGTTGTTGTGGGGAAGATAGGAAGAAGAAGTATTAGATATGTTCGCCATGATGAGTTATTTGTAAAAATAAAAGCTGGGTGCAAATAAATAAATAAATAAACAAATAAAACTACTTAATGCCCATCTCTGATCTAATGAGAACTGAGCCATATTCCCTGAAAGATCTTTTGGATTTAGAAACATGTGTTTGTCATAACAAAGATCATTCTATACTTGACCCTTTGGAATTTGTTAAAATGGACAGACTCTGATAATTTTAATTCAGTGTGAAATATGAGCCAAGGGAACTTTTCTATATAATTTCGGAGCTGTGCATTCTTTTTTTTTTTTACTCTGTCAGTTGGTACACAACTTCCTTTCCACATAATTTATGCTTGGGTGGCATTGTGCCAACAGCCTTTTCATCAGAGGAAATGTCTTCCAGAGTAGATTTGTGTTAAACAGTTCAGCCATCTTAGACATATCCGGCGTATCTCCTATTCTGCAAAACACAACCCTTGCCTGCCATAGATCCATTCCTACAATTGCTACACCTGCTAGCATATATATGTCATTTAGAAACATTAGCAGAAATGGAGTTTGGAAAAACAAAGATCCTCCTGCTTGCCAAGGGAGCTCTTAACTACCACAAGAGAACAAAAACTGAGTTAACTTTAGCAAGTGTGGACTCTTTCCTAATGACTTCCGGGGGGAGGGTAACCTAGATTTGTTCATTACAACCAACATAACTATATATAAGTAGTCCTTGATTTATGTCCACAGTTGAGCCAAAAATTTCTGTTGCTAAGATAGACAGCTGTTAAGTGAATTTTGCCCCATTTTATGATGTTTCTTGCCACAATTCACAATTAAGTGCAGCACTGAAATTGTTAAATTAGTAATATGGTTGGATAGAATTCTTTATTGGCCAAGTGTGATTGGACACACAAGGAATTTGTCTTTGGTGCATATGCTCTCAGTGTACATAAAAGAAAAGATACATTTGTCAAGAATCATGAGGTAAAAAACACTTAATGATTGTCATAGGGTTCAAATAAGCAATCAGGAAACAATATTAATATAAATCGTTATATATACAAGTTACAGTCATACAGTCATAAGTGGGAGGAGATGGGTGATAGGAACGATGAGAAAAACTAATAGTAATAGTAATGCAGCCTTAGTGAATAGTTTGACAGTGGTGAGGGAATTATTCGTTTAGCAGAGTGAATCTGCCTTCCCCATTGACTTTGCTTCTCAGAAGGTCATAAAAAATTGACCACATGACCCCGGGACACTGCAACCATCACAAATGTGAGCCACTTGCCAAGCGTCTGAATTTTCCTTCTTTGTGTAATGGGCTGGATGTGGTAAGAAATTGAGATAGAATAGTGAATGAGGGCTACCAGTCTCAGGAACTTACTGGGCTACAATCTGTGCTTCCAGTGTCCTTCAGGCTGACGTTCTGGCTGTTATTTCTATGCTGCTGTGATGAATGATATATCCCAACAACCAGGGGGAAGAATAACGTCTGTTTTTAAATTATGGATCGCTGCCCATTTTCCATTCGATCACCTCCCTACGACCGATCAGGGCCCACAGAGTCGGCCTCTTCCAGGTCCCGTCGACCAAACAATGCCGGCTGACGGGGCTGAGGGGGAGGGCCTTCTCTGTGGGAGCTCCCTCCCTGTGGAACCAGCTTCCCCCGGAGATCAGGACCATCCCCACCCTACTGGCCTTACGGAAAGCGATAAAAACTTGGCTCTTCCGGCAGGCGGGGTGAAAGTGAGACCAACTAGATTACATATGGGTCTCCCCCCTTGACTGTACATATGAGATACTCTTTTTAACTTTTGTATTTTGTATTTTTTAACTACTGTATTTTATATTGTATTTTATATTGTAATGGAATCTACATGTTGTGAGCCGCCCAGAGTCCTCAGGGAGTTGGGCGGCATAGAAATCCATTAAATTAAATTAAATTAAACTAGCTAATAATCTTTTTGCTTTGACGAAACTGTTCATACCAGAGACTTCACTTCTTTGGAAATGCTGTAGTTGTGGGAATAAAGGCAAACCAATTAAAAAATAAAAATCATATTCAAGGACATAAGAGATGCGTTGTTTGGCTCACATGAGCTATTCATGGGTATCTTTCTTGACCTAGACCTCCCTTTCTGAAGACCTGAACAAGAGGCAGCTTTTATCACCCCACCGCCTTTCTATGGAGCATCCTGAAGAACACTTTCAAAGGCATCGTGCTGTCAGTGCTGTTAGCATCATCACCAGTGCCCTGGAAGGTAAGACTTCCCTGTGATACTCTACCTAGGACAGGCGTCTCCAAACTTGACAACTTTAAGACTTAACTCCCAGAATTCCTCAGCTATTATGGCAGACTGAGGAATTCTGGGAGTTTGTCCCCAAGTCTTAAAGTTGCCAAGTTTGGAGACCCCTGAACTAGAATATCAGAAATATCATGATATACAGTAGGCAGTCCTTGACTTATGACTGTTTGTTTAGCAACCATTGAAAGTTGCAGTGCCCTCAGAAAAAGTGATCCATGATCTGTACTCACATTTACAGTCATCGCACTGCCCTCCAAGGTCTTCATGTAATCGTAATCTAAGCACTTGGCAGCCGGCTCGCATTTATGACCAGTTGCGATATCCTGTGGTGACATGATCATGATTTGTGACTTTTCTTGCTGATTTTTGGCAAAATCAGAAATTGGGGAGAAGCTGGTTCACTTAATGACCATATGATTCATTTAACCTCCATAATGATTCTGTTAATGACCGACATAAAAATGGTTATAAAATCGATTTAGGGTTACAACGACTTATAATAGATATTCTGGTCCCCCTTGTGGTTGTATAGAATAGAATATCAAGTCATGCACCACTTTTCTGATTGCTTGTTGAATGGCAGCATATTCTATATCAGCCTTCCTCTAATCTAACAGCTTCCAGAATGCATTGGGATTACAACACCCAGAATTCCTAGGCAGCATTTCTTAAACTCTGGGGGTTGCAGTCACAGTGCATCAGATGGATGTGGGGAATGTGTCCTAAATGAAAGCTGCTGTAAGAGATCTTTATTTAACTTTTGGGAAAGAAATCCTGCTAATCTCCTCTTAATAGGATTTTGTATTGTTTCATTCAGAAGCAACATTAGGTTAACTCCTAGCAGCTCAGAATACACAGAGCAGTTGTATAAATATCAACTTAGAAGTAAGTAAGTTGCATAATACGGCCAGAATATAATCACTTATTATAGCGTGGGTGTGGCCTTACAAAGTGCATAGATACCATTGTTATAGCATTCTGCAGGTTATTTTGGTGATGACACACAACTGTTAGATGCTCCCCTTGTCGATGATTCTCTGGATACTTTTCATACCAGATAGTTTTGCCCTTCCTAATTTATATCATCAATAACTGGGTCTACCTGTTCAAAGGGTATAGGTAGTGCTCAATTTATGATCACAATTGAGTTCAGAATTTCTGTTGGTAAGCAAGACAGTTTTTAAGTGAGTTTTGTCCCAGTTTACGAACTTTCCTGTCACAGTTGTTAAATGAATCACTGCAATTGTTAAGTTAGTAATGTAGTTGTTAAATGAATCTGGCTTCCCCATTGACTTTACTTGTTGGAAGGTTGCAAAAGACGATCACATGACCCTGAGACACTGCAATTGTCATAAATACATGCCAAAATGTTCAAAATTCCAAAATTTTGATCAAGGACTGCCTGTATATGCTTCATTGCATACTGGAACTTTCTTTCCAGCCATAGTTTCCCTGGGGTAATTCTGTATCCAGTGTACTTAGATGTAAAATTGGTAAAAATAAGGGCAAGAAAAGAGGGAGGCATTTAGAATTGGTTCTGTGCCAAGGCTATGGAAGTTGTAGCCCTCCAGATGATGCCAAATTACAGCTCTTAAGAGCCTTGTCCATTATAGCCAATGGCAGACAATGTTAGGAATTGTATTTTAGCAGTGTTTGAAGACATACAGATCTTTATTCTTTTTCTAAACCAAGACAGGACCTTCAGAATATTGCGGCTTCAATTATCACATTCTGAAAAACATATCTTGACTCTTTTAAAATTTTATTGCTTTTTTAAATGAAAGGAACACGTCCAATTCTTTTTTCAAATACAAGATAATTAAGTAAAAGAGCAAATACAACTTTGGCATATATTTATATGAAGATGATGCAAGTCATCTTAAGGAAGAGTACAGAAATTAAAAATGTAATATTTCTACACAGAAAGACAAAGATACAGCTAGTCCTTAGGTTACAACAACAATTGGGACCAGGATTGTTGTCACTTTTAGAAAGCGTAGTGTCATGTGACTGCATGGTTTAGTGATAACAATCCTGGCAGTTCTTGTTGCTGTCATAACCCTAAGATGCGTAGACCATTAAGAAGCAAATTGTAGGAGAAGAACAGGGTTGTGTTTAAGTGAGTAACTGTCTAGAGTCGTTATGTTACCACAGATGTCTAAATCCAACCCTTCTTGAATTGTGTTGACCCTTACCTGTCGCCAATTTAGTATTGAACTTTAATTGACTAGATTCTTGTGTATAAGCTTGAGCAATACCGTAGATCTTTTGAACTGCAACTTAACTTATGGTCCGGATTTGTTGCACCCAACACAAATGGCAGAAATCCCTAATAAGAAGCATAGGATTTCCATTGAGGTGGGAGGCTAGGAAGGCCTAGCCTGCTGTGTGTGTGTCAAAGGAGGCTGGGGAGGACTTGGGGGGGGGTATTGCTAGTGGGAGTGATTTACTGGAGCAAATTATGAGTTTTCCTGCTGGCTTCCCCATTGACTTTGCTTTTGGGAAGCTGACAAGAATGTTGTAAATGACAATCATGTGACTAAAATTGGATACTATAAGCATCTGATCCTGAATAGGTTGAAATATATGAAACCCTTTGTAAATGAATAAATAAAATTTGCTGAACTTTGTAGTAAATGCATTTCTTTCCTTTCCTGCTTCCAACTACTGCTACTTACCCACCACATGTTCTGTTCCCTCTTACTTAGAGCTTGAGGAATCTCAACAGAAATGTCCTCCTTGCTGGAATCACTTTGCAGTAAGATTTCTCATATGGGATTGCTGCCCAATGTGGCTCTTGATCAAGGAGAAAATTAAGTTCATCATTATGGATCCTTTCAGCGACCTCACAATCACCCTTTGCATTGTGATGAACACACTCTTCATGGCCATGGACCACTACAAGATGACCAAAGAATTTGAGGAGGTGCTCAACATTGGGAATCAGGTATGTAGGTCATGTTTCATGTGTCTTGTTTCCTTCCTCCAACTGATTGTCTTCAGGTATGTTTGGGCCATGTCTCCCGGAGTTATTTTTAATCATGCTCTGGGAGTTACTATCTCAGTGCATCTGGTTTGGAAATGGATAATTCATTCCAACAGGAAGATAAATGAAATGACATGATGGAGTAGATCAAGAGCCTATGTCAGGGGTAGGCAAAGTTGGCTCTTCTATGACTCATGGACTTCAACTCCCAGAATTCCTGAACTAGCATGATTGGCTCAGAAAGTCTGGGAGTTGAAGTCCATGAGTCATAGAAGAGCCAACTTTGCCTACCCTTGGCCTATGTAATCCAGTTGCCTATATTTATTGCTAATTGTTATATTGTTAATGGTCAGTCATATGCCTTGGGTGTGTCTTATTATTGTCATCTCTGTTCATAGTGCAGAGATTTATTCATTTACTTACTTATTTTTATTTATTGTTAAATATATGTCTGCCCATCTCATTCAGAATAACAGAGTTAAAAGGGACTTTAGAAGTCTTCTTATCATTCTGGGCAAATGACTGTCCAGTCTCTTTTGAAAACCTCCAGTGATGAAGCACCTAAAACTTCTGAAGGCAAGGCATTCCACTGATTGATTGTCCTCACTGTCAGGAAATTTCTCCTTAGTTCTTGGTTGCTTCTCTCCTTGATTAGTTTCCATCATTGCTTATTGTCCTGCCTTCAGGTGCTTTGGAGAATAGCTTGATTCCCTCTTTTTTTGTGAAGCCCCTCAGCTATGATGTCACCCCTAGTCCTTCTCTTCATTAGACTAGACATATCCAGTTCTTGCAAAAGTTCTTCATATGTTTTAGCCTCCAGTCTTCCTGTGACTCTGGGAAGGTAACAAGGTTAAAAAAAAGAGAGTACAAAATGTTTTAAAAATGCCACAAAAGTCATTAAAAAAAAGAACAAAAGTGTTTAAAACCATTTAAATCATGCTATTAGTTTTGTGCTAGTAGCATTTATTAGTTTTAGGAACAAAAAAATGGGGGGAAATGGCCCAAAATTCGGTGCTTCGTGTGACGTCAGTACATCGTCATCCTGACCCATGTAGCTCCTGGTCATAAAAAGGAAAATAAACAAAAGGATATTGCTTGCCACAAAGAGATGGCGCTTTAGCTGTATAAGCTAATAACAATTGATTGCTTTATTTCCTATTAAACTTTCTTACTGTTTTTCCTGTCTTTCACAGCTGATGAACAGCCAAAGTTGCAAAATTGTGGCCTAATTTAAAGGTTAAAAAAAGTGTGCCTATCATCCCTTGAGACCTCACATAATGGGGTGGGGTCAAAAATATGGAATACTTTTTGCAGTTTGATTAAATTATCTCTTATATAAATCATCTCTTATATAACTTTTAAGGGCATTAACTGTAAATAACAGTTGTGAGTTTGGATTCCTTGATGCTCTCTGAGCTTGATTGTTTGATTGTTTTCTTGCAGACATTTCATTACTCAGCTAGATAAGTTGGGTAATTGTTAGTTGGGTAATTGTTGGGTAATGAAACATCTGCAAGAAAACAGCCAAGCTCAGAGAGCACCAAGGACCCCACATTTCAGTCCTGAGTTATAAATATTGACTTCTATCGATAGCTGTATTTCCAAAATTGCTGAGATGTTACCAAATGTAGAAATTTGGTAACATTGTGAAGCAGGGCCAGACTTTTTACCCAACCCCTGGCAGACATCCATGATTACTCAAAAACATAGGGACCTTGGAGGTCTTCTAGTCAAACCCCCTGCTCAAGGGAGGAGACCTTATACCATCTAGGTCAAATGGTCGTCTAGTCTATTTTTGAAGACCTCCTGCAATGGAACACTCATGACTCCAGGAGGGAAGCTATTCCATTGATTGATTGTTCTCTCTGTCAGGAAATTTCTCCTTATTTCTGGGTTGGATCTCTCTTGAACATGCTTTCACCCATTGCTTCTTGTTCTGCCTTCAACTGCTTTGGAGAATAAGTCAATCCCACCTTCTCTGTGGCAGCCCATCAAGGAGTAGAAGACAGATATCATGTCCCCCCTAGTCCGTCTCCTCATTAGGC
The DNA here is from genome assembly GCA_023053685.1 of Diadophis punctatus similis. Taxonomy (NCBI): domain Eukaryota; kingdom Metazoa; phylum Chordata; class Lepidosauria; order Squamata; family Dipsadidae; genus Diadophis; species Diadophis punctatus. The sequence continues at coordinate 45,572,328 of JALIGW010000007.1, read as the reverse complement.
TAAACATTCCTATTTTTCTCAGCTGGTCATCATACAATTAGGTTGTATGATGACCAGCAAGAAAGTTGTATATGGTCAACTTTCTTGCTCCTCTCTGCACAGTTTCTAGGGTCTCAGCATTTTTTTTTCCATTGTGGTGATCAGATTTTAGGCTTAGACAACTTAGAGCTACGTTGCCTTCGATCTGATCTAAATGTAGTTCATAAAATCATCTGCCACAATGTCCTACCTGTCAATGAATACTTCAGCTTCAACCGCAACAATACAAGAGCACACAATAGATTCAAACTCAATGTAAACCGCTCGAAACTCGACTGCAGAAAATACGACTTCAGCAACAGAGTAATCAGTGCCTGGAATGCACTACCTGACTCTGTGGTTTCCTCCCCAAACCCCAAAAACTTTAACCTTAGACTGTCTACAGTTGACCTCACCCCATTCCTAAGAGGTCTGTAAGGGGCGTGCATAAGTGCACCATCGTGCCTACCGTCCCTGTCCTTCTGTCCTATTGTCTAATTTTTACCTATACATACTTTGCTTTTGTTTATGTTTATATCATACCTGTTATCTTGTACACGTGTTGACAAAAAAAAATTGGACCCAGTATTATTAGAATAAGCAAAAGAGACTTTTGTGCATGTAATGATTAATTAATAAGGTATTAAGATTTCAGGGTAGATACTTGGATGAGAATTAAAGGGCAACGGAATAAATGCCCAAGGAAAGGTTCAATTCTCCAAAAATAAAATGATTGAGTGATTGTGGTTGAGAAATAAGGGATAGCTCAAATTATTTCTGAGCCAAATATATGGCAGTCTTTAGATTTTTAAAGAATCCTGTGGTTTGCTATCAAACATATAGAATGGCCTGTGCTGCCTTCCCCAAATACAACATAAGCTATATCCTCATTAATCTGGGAAACCACCCATAACAAGGCAATCCTGCTTACGATGAATATCCTGTTTCTTTTTGCAGATCTTCACTGGGATTTTTACGGCCGAGATGGTGTTTAAGGTTATAGCATTGGATCCATATTATTATTTTCAGCAAGGCTGGAATATTTTTGACAGTATAATTGTCACGCTAAGTTTGATGGAACTAAGCCTTTCCAGCATGGGAAATGTGTCTGTGTTACGCTCCTTTAGACTGGTAAAATATTTTACCTTTCTCTTTTTCTCTGAGACATGAAATGCAAAGCCTTTGCAACAATTTTAGCAGGATTAAAATGAAATAATAAAAAATAAAATTGCATACAGGGTAGTAAAGGTAGTCCTCCACTTACGACCACAGTTGAGCCCGAAATTTATTTTAGTCAGCAAGGCTGTTTGCTGAGTGAATTTTGCCCCATTTTACAAACTTTCTTGCCACAGTTCTCAAGTGAATCCCTGCAGGTGTTAAGTCAGTCATACGGTTGTTAAGTGAATCTAGCTCCCCCACTGACTTTGCTTGCCAGAAGGTCACAAAAGGGGATCATGTGACCCCGGGACACTACAACCATCATAAATATAAGCCGGTTGTCAAGTGCCTGAATTTTGATCATGTGACCATGGGGCGGCTGCAATGTGTAAGTGTGAGAAATGGTCATAAGTCATTTTTTTCAGTGCCACTATAACATCGAATGGTCCCTAAATGAATGGTTGTAAGTTGAGGACTATCTGCACTTCATCTCCTTTCTTGTATGTGACATCTTTTAAGTCCTTACCCATGTTTACCATTTCATCCAATTTCCTACAGTGAGCCACACGACTACACTGATTTAATTGTACTATAGCAGCAACTACTGACTCAACTTACCCTGGTCTCTCAAAGGGCCTGAAAGCTACAATTCATCTCAAGGGTACCCTGTTGATGTAGGCAGCTTGACATATGATAATTACGGGTGAACATCGTTGTGCTCTTTTCAAAACGATCTGCATAGCAAATACTGATTTATTTAAAACAGCTTTATATCAGGGGGCGCAATGGCTCAGTGGTTAAAGACACTCAGCTTGTCAGCAGGAAAGCTGACAGCCTGGGTTCAAGACCCGAGCGCTGCCTTGATGGGGGGAGCTCCCACTATCTGCCCCAGCTCCTCCCAGCAGTTTTAAAGCACGTAAATGTGAGTAGATAAATAGGTACCACTTTGGTGAGAAGCTAACCGTGTTCCGGGCTCTTTGGCATATAGTCATGGTGGTCACTTGACCATGGAAGAATCTTTGGACAACACTGGCTTTTTCGGCTAAGAAATGGTGATGAGCACTGATCCCTAGAGTTGGACATAACTGGACAGGGAACCTTTAGCTTTAGTTTTATATCCATTTTCATGTTATTCATCTCAAAGCAGTGTATTGAGAGCAGTACCAATAATCCAGAGGGCAAGTGGCAAGGTAGAGAAAGTTAATCCACAAACAATATCAAGAAATCACTCTTTCAGTCCTACAAATGCAGCACCACCTTATCTGATTATCTTTGCCATTACCCCAATCTATAAGAGAGGATAGCGATCAACCAGGTATCCTAGTCCCAAGCTTTACCATTCCTTAGATAGGAGGCCCTTGGTTTATAATGACAATTGAGATTGTTGTTATCAACACTAAGAAACATGGTTGTAAAGCCTGATGTCATATGGCTGTGTCATAGCAATATAATAGTAGTAATAGCAATCTTAGTAATAGCAATAGTAATAGTAATAGCAATCTTAGCAGCCCTAGTTGCTGTTGTTAAGTGAGGCCCTACAGATCTTTAAGCTATGATCTGATTTGACTGCAATTTTCTGCTGGCTTCCCCATTGACTTTGCTCATGGAAAGCCAGCAGAAATGTTGGAACCTGCAATCACATGACTGCAGTTCAATGTGATGTTGTAAGCATGAGATAGGCACTAAGAGCAGAGGCTGCAATCACATAATTGTGGGGATACAGAGATAACCTGAACTACAAGAACCTGTTGTAAGTAACACTTGTTCAGCACTTTCATAACTTTGAATAGAACAAATTGTTGTAACCTGAAGACTAACCTGTATGCCAGGAAATGCAACCTTTGAACTTGGCTTCATTCATGTTTGCTTCAGGCACAGTTCAGTGTAGTTGCTTTCTGCATCAACTACAGAATTCAGACAAAGCCTAAAGATAGCCCCACATAGAATGTGTTATAATAGACTTGTGTAAAGGATTAGGACTAGTTTATCCAAGCAAAGGATTTAGTTCATGCCCATATTGGCACTTGTGGGCATGAGTAAGCAAGCTGTAGTCCATAGCTTTCATGATGCCCTCAGCCCCATCTTTACAGCCCCCTTAGATTTTCAAGATTGCAGTGTTTATTTGTAGGGGAGTAAGCGAAATCAGAATGTTTGTTCTTTAAAAACACAGCAAGCCCTCAAATAGGTATGATATAGAAGCAGTAAGTAAAGTTTTCCTGACGTTTTGTTTATCTTTCAGTGGCTTCATAAATATTTCTGCAGATTTCTTGGCAACAGTAGAGTAGTGGTTTGCTATTGCCTTTTTTCAGCATGTTTCCCTCCCACCCAGCTTCCCACTCTAAAGATCTTTTTGCCGACTCTCTTTCAAGCAATAGCCAGGTCCAACTCCACTTAACCTTTCTGAGAAGAAACAAGATCATTTAGATGTTACCATCTAAGGTTAGCACTTCTGTTTTGAACCTTGGTCCAAATGAGCCAAATACCTCATTTGGCTCATCAAGGTGTTGATTATCATCTTTAAAGCAGGGGTGAAATCCAACAGGTTCTGACAGGTTCCGGAGAACTGGTAGCGGAAATTTTGAGTAGTTTGGAGAACTGGCAAATACCATCTCTGGCTGGCCCCAGAGTGGGGTGGGAATGGAGATTTTGCAATATCCTTCCCCCAGGAGTGGGGAGGGAATGGGGATTTTGCAGTATCCTTCCTCTGCCACATCCACCAATCCACGCCCACCAAGCACAGCATGCCCACCAAGCCATGCCCACAGAACCGGTAGTAAAAAAAATTAGATTTTACCACTGCTTTACCCTACATGGCTTAGGACCAGGTTATCTTCAGGACCACATCCTACCTCAATACATCCCTACGACCAGTTAGGTCCCACAGAGTCGGTCTCCTCCAGGTCCCTTCAACCAAACAATGTCGGTTGGCGGGCCCGCTGGGGAGAGCCTTCTCTGTGGGGGCTCCGGCTCTCTGGAACCAACTCCCCCCAGAGATCCGAACCATTCCCACCTTGCTGGCGTTCCGTAAAGCCATTAAGACATGGCTCTTCCTGCAGGCGGGATGATTGAGATTGTTGTTTGTCTTGTTTTTAATCCTTTTAATCACTATCTTATTATTGTTGTTGTTTTTATAGTATTTTTTATTGTATACAGCTGTTCTTATATATGTTGTAAACCGCCCTGAGTCCCCAGGGAGTAGGGCGGCCTATAAGAATCGCAAACAAACAACCAAACAAATAAACAAACAAACAAATAAATAAATACCTGTCCACTCTTCCCAGTTCAGGTTGTAACTTCATTGTCATATCTCCTATAGACCTTCAAACTCCCTGCAAATCTCCCCCCTCCCCCAATTGCTTGTCTTTTACTAAAGCTTTGGGAGACAGGATAGGACTCAATGAAGATAAGAGGGTTCATTCAAAGCACCACTAATTGAGACAGATGTGAGAGTTATGCCTGCCACATGCAAATCTGGGCTGCTGTTTGTTTCTTTTCCACATACTAAGGGCTATACATGAACAGAAGGCGAAGGGTAGAGTAACAGAACTCTTATCCTTGTTCTTAATCCACACTGGCTCGTCATCTTCTTCCATTACAGGGAGTCCTCAATTTAGGGCCATAATTGAGCCCAAAATTTCTATTGCTAAGTGAAACAGTTTTTAAGTGAGTTCCGCCCCATTTTACGGCCTTCCTTGTCATAGCTGCTACATGAATCATGAAACTTCAGTTATTAAGTCAATAACACGGTTGCTAAGTGAATCTGGTTTCCCCATTGACTTTACTTGTCAGAAGTTTGCAAAAGGGGATCACATGACCCTGGGACATTGCAACCATCATAAATATGAGCCAGCTGCCGAGGGTCTGAATTTTGATCAAGTGACCATGGGGAATGCTGCAATAGTTTTGTGAAAAATGGTCATGACACTTTTTTCAGTGGTGTTGTAACTTCGAATGGTCACTAAACAAACAGTTGTAAGTTGAGGACTACTTGTATATTCCATCCATCCATCCACCCACCCAGATTAATATCATTCAGTGGTCCTTGTACTTCTCTGAGTTATATTTCTGTGATTTTTTTCCCTTACAGCTGAGGGTCTTCAAGCTTGCAAAGTCTTGGCCAACATTAAATACGCTTATTAAAATAATTGGAAACTCAGTGGGAGCCTTGGGAAATCTTACCCTTGTCTTAGCCATCATTGTCTTCATTTTCGCCGTGGTTGGGATGCAGCTCTTTGGAGATTTGTACTACAAGAATGTCAGCAGAATCAGCAGCAATGGAATGCTACCACGCTGGCACATGAAGGACTTTTTCCATTCTTTCCTCATCATCTTCCGCATCCTTTGTGGAGAATGGATTGAAACTATGTGGGACTGCATGAAAGTCGTTGGTCAGCCACTGTGTCTCCTGGTGTTTTTGCTGGTCATGGTGATTGGAAACCTGGTGGTAAGTACTGCAAGACATTTTGGAGGGTGGGGGGTTCCTTCCATATCTTCACTGTGGTTTCTAGTGTCCAGGGGCTGATTACAGGTAATCCTTGACCTATGACCACAATAGACCCCAACATTTCTGTTGCTAAGCAAGGCATTTGTGGGTTGCACCTCCTTTGCTAGCATCCCATTTTATGGCCTTTCTTGCCACTGTTGTTAAATGAATCACTAAAGTTGTTAAGTTGATCATGTGGCTATTAAGTGAATCCGGTTTACCCATTGATTTTGCTTCTGAGAAGGTCACAAAAGGTGAACATTTGACCCCGGGACACTGCTACTTCCATAAATATGAGCCAGTTGGCAAGCTTCTAAATTTTGAACATGTGACCATGGGAAAGCTGCAACAATTGTAAGTGTTGAAAACAGTCATTTCAAAAATGCTTTTTTCAGTGCTATTGGATCTTCAAACAGTCACTAAAAAATGGTTGTAAATCAAGGATTATCTGTACAAGAATTATTCTAAGAACTTCACAGCTAAAAGATGGGATATAGTTTCTTCAGAAATCTGGTGGTCTCATGCATTGCATAACTCCTTCTTCAGTAGAATTATAAAGATTTGTAGGTATTGCAAACACAAAATCTTTCCAGAATAATTATGAGACAAAATAGAATAAATATATCCTTGATGGTTGCCAATCCTGAGGGAAACCAGATTCTCTCACTCAATCCTTTTCCTGTTCCAGGAAACTTACTTCTAGTAGGAAAAGTAAGGATGGATATTATGTCAACAGATGAACTGAGGGAAAACATTGTCAGTATGCAACATATGTTCTTGGGGAATAATTTTGACAGCCATCTCGTCCTGGATTCAGATAGTACAGATGTATTCTGTTGTCTTCTCTTATAATTGATGATACAGATGTGTGTTGCACTCCCAGTTTCTTTGCAGGAATTATGACTCAGATTTCTGCTTTTGAAACATAGCTCAACGTGTTAAGTATCTGGGACAGATATTTTACCTCAGTGTGTTTTGAGGTTATTAACCTGCCAGTAGGCCAAATCTAAAATGGGAGCAGCTGTAGGATAGATGATGAAGCCTCTTCCAACAGTCACATTGCTGATTAGAACACACTGTTCCTCAACTGATCACAGTATATTTGTATATCTGTATGACCTAGCAGTTTTACTTATCATATCTGGAGAGTACTAGATTGTGGAAAGTTGTCATCAACTTTGCCTGTGCAATTGGAATCATCTCTGGTATGTTAGAGATTCAGGGGTCCTTGGTGCTCTCTGAGCTTGGTTGTTTTATTGTAGATGTTTCGTCATCCACACTAGGTAACACCATCAGTAATCTGTTTGGGTAATGAAACTTCTGCAAGAAAACAACCAAGCTCAGGGAGCACCAAGGACCCCTCATTTCAACCCTGAGCTACAAGTATTATCCTATATGTTATAATTTGCCAGAACAACAATTATTTCAACAAACGTCACCCAGCCTAAAATCCGAGGAATGCAAACAAAATGTCTATTAAGATGACTTAATAGACATTTTGTTTGCATTCCTCGGATTTTAGGCTGGGGGAGGGGGGGAGAAGCACTGGACTTAAACTTATGCAGGTACAGAACTACAGGTAATTCTCAACTTATGACCACAATGGTGCTCAAAACCTCTGTTGCCAAGTGAAACAATTGTTAAGTGAGTTTTGCTCCATTTTATGACCTTCCTTGCCACAGCTGTTAAATGATTCACTGCAGTTGTTAAGTTAGTAACATGACTTTTAAGTGATTCTGGCTTCCCAATTGACTTTACCTGTCACAGGTTCGCAAAAAGTGATCCTGGGAGACCCTGGGACATTGCAACCGTCATAAATAACAGCCAGTTTGTCAAGTGTTGAATTTTGATCACATGACCATGGGGATTCTGCAACGGTTGTTAAGTGTAAAAAAAAAACAGTTATAGGTCAGTTTTTTTCAGAACCGTTGTAACTTTCACCAGTCACTAAAGGATGGTTGTAAGTCGAGGACTGATTGTATATCCTCATATTGACAGGGCACAATGAATAATTTGAAGTAACTTCATTTAGCATGCAGTTAGGAATGTTTTTTAATCATGACTCATCCAGTGTCTTAATAGCTTCTGCCAGATTTAAGCCAGGAAAGCCTATCACCATCCATGTTAGGACCCTGTAGAATTTGAGCATGTATTAACAGTTCTGTGGGATCGCATCTAAGGAAAGCAGGGCTGGTGTGATTGAGTGTGTGGCTGTCAGCATGTGCGAAGGACATCTCCCACCAATCATTGCGCCTTTAAAGTATTGGTCTGTCAAGATTTGAGAACTAGGTCTGTGTTGTGGAAACCACTCGTCCTATCTAGCGGGCCTTTAGGGAGGACATTCGGTATAGAATAACCTATCTGAGCTTGAATTTAAGATAACAGGCAATCATCTGGGTGTTAACGCTTGTGGCTCTCAAAACATCTTGGCAGTTCTGAAACCCTTGGTGTAAATGTGTGCTTCCTGCCGTCCAATCTGGCTCATTACAACACTGTACTACGGCTGCCAGTGTTCAGTCAGATGATGTGCATCATTCCTCTCGGAGAGTATCTTGACTGCAGCGTCCAAATTAGGGAGTGCATAGCTCTCTTTCGCAAAGTCATGTTGCACCACTGTAATCGATGCTTTTAAAGGGTCGTTGACAAATGCCTCGAGCTTCCAAAGGAATTGGAGAAGGATTAGAAGGAGACTTGTGCATTCACAGGGAGAGGGAAATCACATACATCCTTATCCTTTAAGGATGCTGGCAATTAGGTTTTGCAAAATGGCTTAGCCGGTTTCACACAAGAATAGGTGTCACGGAGGAAGCTACAGTTCGGAGAGTTATGAAGAACAAAGAAGAATCCCTGCAGGATTCCCAGCCTTCTTGAGTGATTGCCAACCAACTGCATCCTGTGAGCTGACATTACAGAGTCATGGGGTGCCGCCTGTTTGATCTGTGAAGTGATTTTGTAAATGGATAGTAGGCTTGGTCGACTGGGCGGGAGCCAGACAATGAGATGGCTGTAGGAATGGTGACCTCTAAGCCACCGGGCTAAAATTTCAGCTCTATATTTATGAAACCATGGCTTATTTTATTTCTAAGCAAAGGTGGCAGATGAAGGGGGTCATGTGATTGAGAATCTGGAATTTCCTGTGTCACCATTTCATAAGTGTGGATGTGATTACCAGGAGGTCAGAAATGCTGGAGGTATCCCAACGGAGAAAGCCAAACTTCTGGGGAAAATATCCCTCCAAAATAATAGACAACCCACTGAGTTAGCTGCTATAGCTTGGAAGTAAAAATGCAACAGAAGAATTTGGCTGATTCATCAGTGTATTGTCTTTTGTTGTGGCTGGATTTACTGTATATAATCAAGAAGAGAACCAGCCTAGAACTAAGGAGAAATGTCTAACAGTGAGAACAATTAATCAATGGAACACTTTACCCTCAGAAGTTGTGGGTGCTCCAACACTGGAGGTTTTTAAGAAGAGATTGGACAACCATTTGTCTGAAATGGAATAGGGTTTCCTGCTTGAGTAGGGGTTTGGACCAGAAGACCTCCAAGGTCCCGTCCAATTTTATTATTCTATCCTCCCTTTTCTCCAAGAACTGTTCCAATTTTTCCTTACAACAATTATTTGAATCAATTGGGCTGAGAGTCAGTAGTTGGCCAAAGTCATTCAGTGAGTATCCCTGGCTGATGACTTGAATCTGGCTCTCTTTAATTTTAGCCTTTCATTCTCCTAGAATAGTGTTTCTCAACCTTGGCAGTTTGAAGATGTGTGGACTTCAACTCCCAGAATTCCCCAGCCAGCGTTGCTGGCTGTGGAATTCTGTGAGTTGAAGTCCACACATCTTCAAACTGCCAAGGTTGAGAAACACTGTCGTAGAAGGTGTATTTTAGAAGTTTTCTAATATGTTCCGTCGTACCCATGTTGATGAGATTGGCATACTCAGCAAGATCAGATTACCTGAAGAGACGGCAGGATTCCGTCTGATCTAAATCTGCAGATTTCAATATGCTTCAATCATTTTTATTTCTGAAAATTTATATGGCCGCCCTACACACTTTCAATGACTACGGGTGGCTTAAAAAAATAAAATTCCAGTACGAAACCTAATAAACCTCCACCTCCTTGATGACAACTATCAGACCAGACAGTTGACAGCCTCTATCCTACTCTGGGGTCCTCAGGCCCACTGGCCAAACCATGTCCTCAGGGTCCTATGGAAGAATATCAAGATGGGAGCCAGTTTTTTTTCTGCAAGGATGATGTTCCACAGGGAGGGAGCCAGTACAGAGAAGGCCCTTCTGCTTGGTTTCATTAGCTGGACCTCCTTAAGAGAGGGGACCCATAACACTCCCTCCTCCCCACTCTGGTGGGTCAGGTAGGTATGACTGGGAAAAGAAGGTTCTTCAGATAAGCTGGTCCCACACCATGTAGGCCTTTGGTGATAACAACCTGCATGTTAAAGTAGATTTGGAAACAAATCAGCAGCCAATGCAGCTTCACCAAGACATATGTGCAAATTTAGACATATAAACCATATGGGCTGCAGCCGCTGCATTTTGAACCAGTTGAAGCTTCCAGATATTTTTCAAGGGCAGCCTCATGTAGAATACAATGCAGTAGTCAAGACAGGAGGTGACCAGGGACAGGATAGAGATGTGTCTGTTTCCGGATAGATGATTCACCACCAGCCCATTTCCCAATTGACCTTCAGAGAAACTGCCTTCACACAAAATATGGAACAAGCATTTCCAAAATTTCTGCAGAAGCAGCATACCTCGAGGTGATGACAAGTAAGAGACCAAAGACACAAAAAACAGGCATGTGTGACTGATAACTCATTTGCATTCACCAGACATGTTAAACGTCAGAGAGAGGTTAAAAGAGGCAGGATGATTATCTCTGGGGATTTGAATCACGAGGTTTCACATTTACTCAAAAGTAACATGCCTCTGAATTCTGCTTCACAAATAAAACAGAATATAGGCAGACATATAGATACATACATATAAAAACCACAATCTTACACAATACCCATTTTTTCTATTATGCCAACCTATGTTGCCACATTAACTTAAAACCAGCATAGGAGATTCCTCTCCACAGCTCTAATCAGTCCATGATGACATATTTATACATATACATATACATATACATATACATATACATAAGGTGACCAACTTTTTTACAATGAAAAGGAGGACAAATAAATTGAAAAAAATATCGTAAATAAAATAAACATTTTATACATTGCAACAATAATACACTATAATATGAAATATGCATAATAAAAACATTTGTAACATTTTATATTGTAATTATGCTTACATGCATGTTAATTATTTTTTTAAATGAGTACTTTTCCATTGAATTAATATTTTTTGTCAATGTATCATCTTCTAACAATATATTGGAAATATCTGAACAAGAAATATCCTTCATATTGAATTTTACAGCAAGTGCTGCAGCTAGAGTATCAACATAACATAAGAAGTAAACAAAGCCACTTGCATGCGGCGCTCTCTCTCAAGGTCTCCCGTGCGGAGCGCATGCGTCTCATAATCGCGTCTTATACCGCACTATACCGAGTCTTGACGAATCATCATGTCAAATACAAATACGTCACATGTCACATAACGTGCAACAGATTAGTCTTCAAATATCGAAAAGGAGGACATGTAGGAGGATACTTTTTGGGGGAGGACAGAACTTACAAAAGAAGGACTGTCCTCCCTAAAGGAGGACAATTGGTCACCTTAATATACATATACATATACATATACATATACATATACATATACATATACATATACATATACATATACAACTTACAATCATTTAATAATTGTTCGAAGTTACAACGGTACTGAAAAAGTGATTTATGACCGTTTTTCAGACTTAGGCCCATTGCAGCATCCCCTCGGTCACGTGATCAAATTGCAGATACTTGGCAACTGACTCATATTTATGATGGTTGCAGTATCCTGGGGTCATGTGATCATCTATTGTGACCGTCTGACAAGCAAAGTTAATGGGGAAACCAGATTCACTTAACCATGATAGTGACTTAACAACTGCAGTGATTCACTTAACAACTGTGACAAAAAGGTTGTAAAATGGGACAAAACAACTTAACAACTGTCTAGCTTAGCAATATACTGTACATTTTGGGCTCAATTGTGGCTGTACATCAAGGACTACCTGTAATGTATTTATCCATAGTATATAGATGGGAATAGGGAATAGCAGGATATATAGTATATAGTATATAGTATATAGTATATAGGGAATAGCAGGAGAACTAACCAAATTTGCAGACGATACCAAGCTGGCGGGAGTAGCAAACACCCCAAAGGACAGACACAAAATCCAGAGGGACCTTGACAGACTCGAACACTGGGCCCAAACCAATAAAATGAAATTTAACACGGAGAAAAGTAAAATTCTACACCTAGGTAAGAAGAATCAAAAATACACATACAAACTGGGTGAAACCACACTCAATAGCAGCGATTGCGAGAGGGATCTTGGAGTCTTGGTAGACAGCCAACTAAATATGAGCCAGCAGTGTGCAGCAGCAGCCAAAAAGGCCAACGCAGTCCTGAGCTGCATAAATAGAGGGATACAATCAAGGACCAGAGAGGTACTAGTACCACTCTATAAAGCCTTGGTCAGACCACACCTAGAGTACTGCATCCAGTTTTGGTCACCACACTACAAAAAAGACATTGAAACCCTAGAGAAAGTGCAGAAGAGAGCAACCAGGATGATAAAGGGTCTGGAAAATAAAACATACAAAGAGCGGTTGCAGGAACTGAGCTTGGCCAGTCTGGCGAAGAGAAGGACCAGGGGTGACATGATAGCAGTGTTCCAATACTTGAGGGGATGCCACAGAGAGGAGGGGGTCAGGCTGTTCTCTATGGCACCAGAAAGCCAAACAAGGAATAACGGATGGAAGCTGACCAAGGAGAGATTCAACCTGGAAGTGAGGAGAAACTTTCTGACGGTGAGAGCGATCAACCAGTGGAACAGCTTGCCAGCGGAGGTTGTGAGAGCCCCAACACTTGCGACCTTCAAGAGGAGACTGGACTGCCATCTGTCTCAAATGGTGTAGGAACTCCTGCTTGAGCAGGGGGTTGGACTAGATGACCTACAAGGTCCCTTCCAACTCTAATAATAAATCTAAAAAAAAAATCTAAATATTAGCCAGAAGGCAAATTAAATAAAATTTTGGGGAGTATGAGTTGTGGAAGCAAGGTGAGGATAAAAATTAATATATTTGTATTATTGACAGTTATATTTAATGGGGTGTACTATTTACAATATTATTTGATTTCTATCTGCATATATAAATCATCTTTTATGCACAAGCCACTTTCATAGGTATTTCTTGTTTAATAATAATAATATTAATTGATATTGGAAAGTCCTTCATTAAATGATGAAGTCACTACATTGACATCGAAGATTCACACTGTATTCTGTGCTACATTTTATTGGTAAGCGTACATCAATTTAAGCATAAAAGAGATGAAATGACATAAATGAGTTTTGCCTCATTTTATGACATTTTGTCATAGTTATTAAGCGAGTCATTGCAGTTATTAAATTAATCATGTGGTTGTTAAGTGAATCTGGATTCCCCCACTGACTTTGCTTGTCAGTAGATGGCTGGAAAGGTTACAAATAGTAATCTCATGACCCCAGAACAGTGCAATGGTCATAAATACGTTCTAGTTGCCAGGTGCTCGGAAATTGATCACATGACCATGGGAATGCTGCAATGGTCATAAGTGTGAAAACTTTGAACATTCAATAAACAATGGTTGTAAGTCAAGGACTGCCTGTATTTGAAAATAAACCATCATTCATTCTTCATATAACTATGAATAAGTTAGCCATCAATGTTGGTATTATTAGCAATAGTACTTAGACTTATATACTGCTTCATAATGCTTTACAGCCCTATGTAAGTGGTTCATAGAGTGAGCATATTGCCTCCAACAATCTGAGTCTTCATTTTACTGACCTCAGAAGGATGGAAGGCTGAGTCCACCTTGAGCCGCTCAGGATCGAACTGCTGGCAGTAGGCAGAGTCAGCCTGCATTTTAACCACTGAGCCACCATGGCTCTTAAAATAAAGCAATAATGCTGATGAGTTCTGTGTATGTCTGGGTTTGGGTAATGCAAACAGAGAGTTGTGTATCTGTGGATGAAAACAGATTTCTGCATAACTGAAAAGGTTGCAACTGAGTTTTATTAAAAAAAATACTCCTGCTGTCTAGATCCCGCCTATATATGTAGGTCAGACCAGCTGGAAAGCAATAGACTAACATTGGAGATGAGGTTTATAGTTAAATATTCTCACCTTCCAGGAAGAAAACATCATGCATAGGCATACTTAATGCAGAAACAACATGTCTGAAACAATACTTTCTTCTAAATTTGCAGAATGGGAGGAGGCAGAGTCTGTGTTATACATTCCTGCAAGTGAATATTTTCTTTTTTATCAATAATATTCTCCGACTTCTAACTAACTAACAGGTGCAAAATAGCACTATTTTAATTCAGGGCAAGGATTTTCCCGTTCATTGTGTAACAAGCACATTAGGATTGGCTGATCCAAGCAAGCATTTTCCTCCACTGTCAGAGAATAAATAAAGTATTTGAAATCTGCAGTGTTAAAACAAATTAAAAATAATTCAAGTCTGGGAATATGTATGAGCAAGTTTATGGGTGTTCCAAATTATGCATAAGTGGAAGAAAAAAGATAGAATGGGATGTAATAGATAGAATAACAGAGTTGGAAAGGACCTTGGAGATCTTCTTGTCCAACCCCCCACTCTCAAGCAGGAGACCCTATGCCAGCGATTCCCAACCTGGGGGTCGGGACTCCTTTGGGGGTCGAACGACCATTTCCCAGGGGTTGCCCCGGCATCCTCAGCTCCCCCACCCCACTGCCACAAGCCTGGCCATATCGCGCCCCACAACCCGCGACCCCACCGCGACCCACCCCACCGCTGCCATTTGGGTTCTTTTACCCTCTGCGCATGTGCAAAGCATTCTGCATGCGCAGAGTGAAAAGAACTCAAATGGCGGCATCCAGGTGGGCGGGGGAAGCGGGCGGGGAAGCCTCACGCCACGACCGCCACCGGCTCCATCGGCTCTGCGACGACCGACAGGCAAGAACGAACCGGGAGCATTTCATCCCTGCGAAAGTCGTGCATGACTTTGGCGGGCCGGGACAGGCGGCTGCCCGGAGAGAGCCATACCCTTTGCCTCGAACGCTACAGTTAGACAGGAAGGGGGTGCGAAGGGGGTGGCTCTCTCCGGGCAGCCGCCTGTCCCGGCCCTGCCGAAGTCACGCACGCCTTTCGCGACGGGGCTTGAAAAGCTCCCAGAGGCAACACGCGAAGTGAGCGGAGACCTCGCCCGGATCTGGAGACTTCGCCCGGACGTTGCCATTTGGGTTCTTTTACCCTCTGCGCATGCGCAGCACGCTTTGCGCATGCAGAGGGTAAAAGATGGCGGGGGCGGGGTGGGTCACGGTGGGGGCGCGGGGGTGGGGGGCGGGTTGCGGCATTAGGAAGGTTGGGAACCGCTGCCCTATGCCATTCTGAACAAATGGCTGTCCAATCTCCTGTTAAAATCCTCCAGTGATGGAGCACCCACAACTTCTGGAGGGAAGCCGTCCCACTGATGCATGAAAGAAAATGTAACATCCCAAGATTTTAATATTTTTTTAAAAAAATATTATTACATTTCAGAAGATGTAAGAGAAGAAGTTTTTAAAAAGAGATTGGACAAGCATTTGTCTGAAACGGTATAGGGTTTCTGCCTGAGCAAGGGGTTGGACTGGAAGACCTCCAAGGTCCCTTCCAACTCTGTTGTTCTGTTCTGTTCTGTTTGCTACTACTAGCTTTTCAGGAAAGTTGAGTGTAGCCAGTAACAAATTTCAGGAACTGCAGTCCTGAAAAACCAAAACATGGCAGTTTCCTTGGAAAACTGTCCTGGGGAAGACTAAGAGTAGCAGATTGCAAGAGCTACATTTCTAAAAAGGTCAGGCGCAGTACAGGTAGTCTTCAACTTATGATCACAATTTAGCCTAACATTTCTGTTGTTAAGTGAGACATTTGTTAAGCGGGTTTTGCCACATTTTATGACCTTTCTTGCCACGGTTGTTAAGTGAATCACTGCAGTTGATAAATTAGTAACTCGGTTATGAATCCAGCTTCCCCACCGACTTTGCTTGTCAGAAGGTCACAAAAGGTGATCACATGACCTCAGGACACTACAGCTGTCATAAATATGAGTCAATTACCAAGCACCTGAATTTTGATCACATGACCATGGGGATGCTGCAAGGGTCATAAGTGTGAAAAATGGTCCTAAGTCACCTTTTTCAGTGCTGTTGTAACTTTGAATGGTCACTAAATAAAATGTTATAAGTCGAGGACTACCTGCAATTTAGTTCCTTGCACCATTCAGGCAATGCAATGTATGCCTGGATGCGGAGAAATATATTCAGACCGAATCCCTCCAAGATAGAATAGCTTTAGGCCATCAAACAAGGCTACAGGTAGTCCTCAACTTGTGACCACAATTGAGCCAAACATCTATTGCTAAGTGAGACAGTTTTGAGTGACTTTTGCCTCATTTTACCACCTTTCTTACCCTGGTTGTTCAGTGAATCAGTGCAGTTGTTAAGTGAATCTGCCTTCCCCATTGCTTGTCAGAAGGTTGCATGACCCTGGGACACTGCATCCGTCGTAAATATGAACCAGTTGGCAAGCATCCAAATTTTGATCACGTGACCATGGGGATGCTGCAATGGTCGTAAGTGTGAAAAATAGTTGTAAGTCACTTTTTTCAGTGCTGTGGTAACTTCGAACGGTCACTAAGCAAATGGTTGTAAGTCCAGAGCTAGCTGTATCTGTGGGATCACCTTCTCCCCCAGTAATCTGCCTGTCCAGTCAAATCAAATAGGTAAACCTCGCTCTGGATCTCATTTACATGACATCATCATCTGTCAGGACTTTGGAAGCAGGCATTTTGTACGGCCATTCTCAGTCTTTGGAAATGAATTTCCCCTCAGATGTTCAGAGTCTTTGAGAATGGATGACAGACAAATTAAATTAAATTCATTCAGTCAGTCAAGGAACAGGATGTTACAGAAGCTATCTCACCACCCAGAGCCCTTTCTTGAGGGTGATAAATTTTATATATGTGCACGCACGCACACACACGCACACACACACACACACACAAACACACACACACACACACACACACACCGTGTTTCCCCGAAAATAAGACCCTGTCTTATATTTTTTTGAACCCTGAAATAAGTGCTTGGCCTTATTGCCATGCATTTGGGGTTTTGCTCTGTGTCCTTCTAGGAATATAATATATATATAATATAATATATATATATAATATAATATATATATATTCCTAGAAGGACACAGAGCAAAACCCCAAATTTCAAGAGGATTCAGGAGTTACAGGAGCTGGTTTCTTCCCAAACAATGTCTCTTTTGAGCCTATCTTGAATGGGATCCAGTACCCCAGAGGTGTCAGACTCAAGGCCTGCGGACCGCAACTGGCCCGTGGGGTGCTTAAATCTGGCCCGTAGGGCCGGCCTGGAAATAGCAAAGGACCGGCCCGTGGTGCCTCTGGCAGTCATCTCATTTTCGACCTGGATGGCCTCCTGCAGCACTCTGCCGGCCAAATTGGGTGCAGGGGGGGGCAGCAGGGTGCCACAGGAGGCGCCCCCCCTGGGCAGCCCGCAGAGGAGAACTACAATGCTGATCCAGCCCTTGAAGAAATCCAATTTGACCCCCCTGCAGTACCCAGACCAGCGGTGGGTTGCTCCCGGTTCTGACCGGTTCTTAGAACCGGTAGCGGCGGCGGTGGCAGGCTCCGCCCACCCACTCGGGATGCTTCTGTGCATGCGCAGAAGTGTTGCGCGTGCAAGCACGCACACAAGCCAGTGGCAAACTAATTTAGAGCCCACCACTGACCCAGACCCTCATTTGGCTGCTTAGATTTCCACGAAGACCCCCTACATCCTCCATCTCGTGTTTTTGTCCTGCATTTTGTGGCCACTCACAGTTCCTTCTGGCACTGAATGTGCCTAATGGGCGTCTCTGAATGCCGGTTCCTGGAAAATTCAAAGAAACAAACAAGAACACTTGTGTTCATTTATGGACCTCCCAGAGGCACCTCGATTGGCTTGGCCTTTGTCTTGCTCCAGCAGAGTTGTTCTTAGGTTCAATATATAACCGAAAAACCTTGGAGTAGACTATTTAAGACACCTCAATTCCCCACCCTCCAGTGTGTGTTAGATTGCTACCTGGGTAGCTCTGACCCATATTTGGGTTTAGAGAGAGAAAGCACCTGCCTCTTTTCCTAGCACAGGACTGTAATTGCTTGGCCTGCTTGCACTCCTTTGGAAAGAGAGATGGGGGAAGGTGGGGGGGGGACTTGCTTTCAAAGCAAAAATTGCAAGCCAAAGTTGATCTTTGCAGAATTTGCACCTGGACCAAAAGCTCTTTCATCGCTGCCCTCAAATGTAAATAGAAATACAGAGTGATAATTTTGCAGAGGAAGAGATCTCAAATGTGTGTTCCCAAGGGCCTCCCACAAAGGACAGCAGAGCTCAGAGTAACCCTGGTACCTCCTGTCAGAGCCCAGCACTGTTGCAGCTGGAATCCTCGTTCGGTGTTTGCCTCTTTCTCGGATCATCAAAGCAAAAGCATCCCCAAACTGAATTGAGGTGGGGTTTTTTTTAAAGCATGTAGTGAATTCAAGCAGAAGTGGAAAAGAATTGTTTCTGTCCAAATGTCTACTCAGCCCGGTCTCCTGTTTCCAGCTGTGGTCACCCAGATATGCCCAGATGCTCAGAAAAGGGCCTGAAAGGTTTCCTTTTAGCTCACTGACTAACAGCTGTTATTTGTCTAGGCTGCTAAGAATTTGTTTCACTGTTTGTACATCTGCTGTGGATGAGCACTTTATCCTACTGATTATTTCACCAGAGGGATTTAATTTATCTATCTGGCTTAATACCACTAGGTCCAATCTCCTTTTAAAGCCTATGGACAGTGTTTTCATTTAAAATGTAAAATACACTATGCAGTGTTTCCCAACTCTGGACTTCAATTCCCAGAATTCCCTAGCCAGCGAATGCTGGCTGGGGAATTCTGGGAGTTGAAGTCCAGACATCTTCAAGTTGCCAAGGTTGGGAAACACTGCACTATAGGGAGTTCTCAACTTACAACCACAACTGGATCCCAAATTTCCATTGCTAAGCAAGACAGTTTTGCCCCATTTTACAAACTTTCTTATCACAGTTGTTAAGTGAATCACGGCAGTTGTTAAGTAAGACGGTTGTTAAATGAATCTGGCTTCCCCCATTGACTTTGCTTATCAAAAAGTTGCAAAAAGGGATCACATGACCCCAGGACACTGCAATGGTCATAAATACATGCCAGTTGCCAAGCATCCAAATTTTGATCATGGAGATGTTGCAAGAGTCATATGTGTGAAAAACGATCATAAGTCACTTTTTTCAGTGTTGTTGTAACTTTGAAAGGTCATTAAATGAATGGTTGTAAATCGAGGACTACCTGTATTTTGTCCAAGCAGTACTAACTTATTTTCAACTCTGTCTTTAGCATTTACCTTACAAACAAACTTGTATAGCTTTTGAAATTTAAAAAAAAATGAAAAGGGGGCAGGAATTTGACTGCTCCACCCTATACTAGCTTTCCTACTTTATTAGCACCCTGGTGGCACAGTGGTTAGAATGCAGCATTGAAAGCTAATTCTGCCGACTGCCAGCAGTTCGATTCTCACCGGCTCAAGGTTGACTCAGCCTTTCATCCTTCTGAGGTCGGTAAAATGAGGATCCAGATTTTTGGGGGCAAGATGCTGACTCTAAACCGCTTAGAGAGGGTTGTAAAGTCCTATGAAGCAGTATAGAAGTGCTTTTGCTATTGCTATTTGAGCACGGTAAGAAAATATGCACATAGCTACGACAGTAGAAAAGGCATATTTAAAGGAGAGCCGGGAAGCAGCCAGAAAGCCCAAGGCAACTTTTGAGATAAGGAGTAGTCGGAGTGTATTACATCACCTTGGACACCTCATTAAACCAAGCAAATTCTCCAGACACATCCCGCTTAGCTAAGGAGAGCAAGTGGTAGCAGGTGAATAAGCACATTCTGGGACACAAGCAAGAGATGATTGCCATCACATTTATAATCTGCTTTCTTTTATATCTCTGTTGATGCTAGCCTGGTGTCATGTTCAAATGGACAGTTGTGGAAGTCAGTTTTCCCCCCTTCATTTTTTCCCCTCCAAAAAGTGTAAATTGAGAAACATTTCAGCTTCAAGCTTCAGGGGCAGCTTCAGTGATTTCTTGCAGATGTTTCATTGCCAAACTAAAGTAGGTAACTGTCAAGCCTGTCCTGGCTTGGGCATTTAGGAAAGAAAGACCCTCGACTCCATTTGCAGTGAAAGGTATACTTTTACTAAAGCCAGGTGGTTATAGCATAAGCAAAGCCAGATCTGAGGATTCCCGCAGAAAGCCTGTAATTTTCCCTTCTCCCAGGCCCTCCTCCCTGGTCATCTTGTTAGTCCCCAATAAAGTTTAAATCAGTTGTTTTGGTAACAGTTCTAAACTTTGGCATCTCTTTGGTGGGGGTTCGCATTCAGTCCCCCCTGCCTGTGTCCTTGGATTGTTCAACCATTGTCTCTGGTTGGCACTTCTGGTTCCTATCCTCCCCACTTCCTGTATTTCTCTAACCCCCATCTCCATATTTTATGACAGGCTGCCATCAAAGTGAACAAGGCAGAAACAGTGTGATGGCAGATCTGACAGTAACATCCTCAGTACCAGTAGGGGAGTGGGGTTTGCTCTCATTTGATATATTAGTGCAGTGTTTCCCAACCTTGGCAACTTGAAGATGTCTGGACTTCAACTCCCAGAATTCCCCAGCCAGCATTTGCTGGCTGGGGAATTCTAGGAGTTGAAGTCCAGACATCTTCAAGTTGCCAAGGTTGGGAAACACTGTATTAGTGGCTTGTATTATCAGTGTGGTGAAAGTGGTCTTGTTGTGGTTCCTTAATTAGGCTGTTGCTTACTGTTAACTTGTTTGTCTGAGTTGGTACTGTTTACTGCTTGATTGTTGTTCTAGTATTAATCTTGGTATTAATTAACCTCTGCTCATCTGGGTGAGGAGCTACTTGGGACTTGTTTCCTTTTGGGTTTTTGGATTGGCTCTTTCGAATGGCATGTAGGAGTTATTTATCTGTATGTGCCTGTTGATGACTGATTTGTCTGAATGCCAGACTTCCAGGAATTCTCTGGTGTTTTTAGACTTGCTTAGTCTAGGATGGTCACTGTTTCCCATGGTTAAGTCTGTCCATGCATTGTACAATTCAGGAGTTTTCATCATGTCTTCTTATTGCCAATTGCTGTTCATGGATGTGGTCTGCTTGTCTTCTGCTCTGGAGGTCCTTGTTAATCAAGAAAAGCTCAACTGGTATGTGAAGCCCCTTTACATCATTTCCTTCCCCAGAGGACTCAACTGTGAGCAGAGTCAGTTCAAGACTCTGTTCAAGGTGCTTCAACCAGGAGTCCTCTTTACTAGTTCAGCAGTTTGCAACATGAGTTGTTATTGTTGTTGTTCAGTCACTAAGTTGTGTCAGACTCTTCACAACCACATGAACCATAGCCTTCCCTGTCCTCCGTTGTCTCCCAGAGTTTGCCCAAATTCATGTTCATTGCATACATGACACTATCTAACCATCACCATGCTATCTCCTTCTCCTTTTGCCTTCCATCTTTCCCAAAATCAGGGTCTTCTCCAATGGATCCTCTCTTCTCACTTGGTGGCCAAAGAGTTTGAGGTTCAGTATCTGTCCTTGCTAATGACAGTCAAGGTTGATTTCCTTTAGGATCGACTGATTTGATCTCCTTGTGGTCCAAGGGACTGCACAGGAAAGAGATGGGTAAGGATGGATTCCTAGAGATTTCACATATGCCTACATACATAAATAAATTAAATTTGTTTGGCATCAGTACAAAAACTGTGGCTGTTTTTTTTTTAATAGGATTTTTCCTCCCTTCACTGAGTGGTCTGTCATTGAAATAGTAGCCAAGCTTGACCAGATTTAGTTTCTGAACCTGGATAAGTTTAGTCAGGTGCTGCCCTCAGCTAAAATAGGGAAGTGGAGTCTATCATGGTTTTTTCAAGCCTATTGAATTGTATTGTGTGTGTGCCCATGGGAGGGAACCTTGTATGTTTATGGAGATCCTTGGAGGTATTGAGGAAATTGTCACAGTAGGGACAGCAAGAAATTTTCTCTTGCTTTTTGGATTTTGGCTTACAAGTATTCTCTCACTTCAAAGAAAGTCTGAAGTGGTCCTTAATGTGAGTCTCTATGAAAAACCCTGCTGTGCATTGTTTTCAATTCACTTTCCCGGAATTAATCATCTTCACACATTTTATTTTTCCCAGGAACTGGAGGCTATGCTTTGTTATTATTTTTCCATTACTTTAAGAAGAAGAAAAGGTTTAGAAAAGTGTATTATCAAAGTGTAAAAGTTTAATATCTCTTAGAGCAATGGCCTCCAACCTTTTGGGCACCAGGGATCCATTCTGTGGAGAGTAGTTTTTCTGCCGACCGGAGGGGTGTCTGGTTTTGCATGCTGCCTTCATCCTATTTGGGCAGCCCAGTTTCTGGCAAGCTGTGGCCCGGTGCCGGTCCATGGACCGGGGGTTGGGGACCCCTGTCTTAGAGGCAGATTGGTAATTCAGAAATGAGATAGATAGATAGATAGATAGATAGATAGATAGATGGATGGATGGATGGATGGATGGATGGATGGATGGATGGATGGATGGATGGATGGATGGATGGACGGACGGACGGACGGACGGACAGACGATAGGTAGATAGATTCCATAACACTAGCAATAAAGCAAACATACTGTATTTTGTTTGTCTGTCTATCTGTCTGATCCATCCATCCATCCATCACATTTTGCAACTGCCCGCCTTCCTTACAGAGGGACTCTGAGTGGTGTACAATAAACTGTTAAAACATAGAAGCATTATAAAAATTAAAATTAAAAAGAGGCAAGGATGATTAAAACCAATATTATAAATTAATTAAAAGACAAAGGCTGGGCTTTCGGGGGCTAACAAGCCCTGTACAATTAGTCATTGACTTACAACAGTTCATTTAATGACCATTTGAAAATACATCGACACTAGTGACATCTGGCCATTTTTCACACTGACAACCGTTCCTGCATCTCCAGGGTCATGTAATCAAGATTCAGATGCTTGGCAACTGATTCATATTTATGACGGTATGATTGCAATGTCCTCGGGTCATGTGATCCCCTTTTGTGACTTTCTGACAAGCAAAGTCAATGGGGAAGCCAGATTCATTTAAGAACACTGTTAGTAACTTAAAAACTGCTGTGATTCACTTAACAACTGTGGCAAGAAAGGTTGTAAAATGGGAGAAAATTCACTTAACAACTGTCTCACTTAGCAACATAAACTTTGGGCCCAATTGTGGGTGTAAGTCCACCATCTTCCAGTAGATTGTAGCGGTTTTCCAGTAGTTGAGGAGCTGTCACAGGGAGGGAGGGGTCCACCTATTCTCCAAAGCACCTGAGGGCAGGACAAGAAATAACAGATAGAAACTAATCAAGGAGAGAAGCCAACTGGAATTAAGGAGAAAGTTCCTGACAGTGAGAAAAAATACTCAGTGGAACAGCTTGCCCTGAGAAGTTGTGGGTGCTTCATCAGTTGAGGTTTTTAAGAAGAGATTGGACAGCCAGTGGTCTGGAATGGTATAGTTTCCTGCTTGAGCAGGGGGTTGGACTAGAAGACCTCCAAGATCCCTTCCAACTCTATTATTCCATGCTCTGTGTTTTTATTGAAACATATAATTGACATTACTGTACTGTTTAATTTCATGTTAGAATGCATATAGAGGGGATTCCTTATTATTATTATTATTATTATTATTATTATTATTATTATTATTATTATTATTATTATTATTATTATTATTATTATTATTATTATTATTATTATTATTATTATTATCAAAAGTCAGTTTGTATCATGGGCCTTTGCGATGGGTGGTCCTCCAGGATGGATTATTATTGTTTAACCTCTTTAATACCTGTAGCAAACACTACTATTTTGTCAGGACTATCCTCCATTGCCCCCCCCTCCCATCTCAAAACAGAATGAAAGCCTACAAGTGTGCAAATGCATTGGTGACTAAAGAGTTAAATTAGTGCTAGGTTACTGCGAAGAACTGATTTACTAAGGACTAATGCTGTACTTTGAAGCAGGTTATTACTCAGTTCTGCAATCAGCATTGATCAGTACTATTTATATCTAGATGGAAGCCAAGATATTTTTTTTAGTACAAAAGTTTCTGTCTCAGAAAAACTAAATGGTGGAACAATTTTTGTGACAGCTCATGTTGAGACTTGACTTGTTGGATAATGCCTCTTCGACTTCTTAAACTTTGGAGCACACAATTTTCCAGAGAGCAATTCCTATAGCCCTGTGGTTTCATGAATCCTTAATATATCACAGGTATATCTTCCAAGTGCTAGGAGATATCTGATTATAGCTAGTCCTCGACTTACGACCACAATTGAGCCCAACGGTTCCATTGCTAAGCAAGACAGTTGTTACATGTGTTTTGCCTCGTTTTATCACCTTTCTTGCCCCAGTTGTCAAGTGAATCACTGCAGTTGTTAAGTTAGTAATGTGGTAAAGAAAATCTGGCTCCCCCATTGACTTTGCTTGTCAGAAGGTCGCAAAAGGGGATCACATGAGGCTGGGACACTGCAATTGTCATAAATATGAACTAGTTGCCAAGCATTCGAATTGTGATCATGTGGCCATGGGTATGCTGCAATCGTCATAAGTATGAAATTCACTTTTTTCCCCAAGGAATGGGTGATCAAAAAGGGGGGGGGGAATGTTTGCACTGTATGGTGAACCTCAAGGTCTTATTTAAGTAAAGGTCTTCCTTAGAATTACAGAAGGAAAAGCCAGATAATTAATAGCAATAGCAATAGCACTTAGACTTATATACCGCTTCATAGTGCTTTACAGCCCTCTCTAAGCGGTTTACAGAGTTCAGCATATTGCCCCCAACAATCCGGGTCCTCATTTTACCGACCTCAGAAGGATGGAAGGCTGAGTCAACCTTGAGCCTAGTGAGATTTGAACAGCTGAACTGCTGAACTGCAGTGCTGCTTTTAACCACTGCGCCACCTCGGCTCTTAATTAATTAATTAATTAAGTGTATGTCAGACCATAATCCTCCTCCTTTTCTTCCTAAATGTGTTTTTCTATTTTTCATATTTTCTTCCACTTGGCTATGTACAGATAGTCCTCAGAACAGAACAGAATAATAGAACTGTAAGGGACCATGGAGGTCTTCTAGTCCAACCTCCTGCTCAGGCAGGAAACCCTATACCATTTCAGACAAATGGTTGTCCTGCCTCTTCTTAAAAACCTCCAGTGTTGGAGCATTCAACAACCTCTGGAGGAAAGTTGTTAATTGTTCTCACTGTCAGGAAATTTCTGCTTATTTCCAAATTGTTTCTCTCCTTGTTTAGTTTCCACCCATTACTTCTTGTTCTACCTTCAGGTGCTTTGGAGAATAGTTTGACTGCCTCTTCTTTGTGGCAGCCCCTGAGATATTGGAACACTGCTCTCATGTCTCCCCTGGTCCTTCTTTTCATTAAAGTAGACATACCCAGTCCTGCAACCGTTCTTCATATGTTTTAGCCTCCAGTCCCCTAATTATCTTTGTTGCTCTTCTCTGCACTCTTTCCAGAGTCTCAACACCTTTTTTTTATAAACATCAATTTATAACCATTTGTTTAGTGACCATTCATAGTTACAATACTGAATAAAGTGACATGGCCATTTTTCGCACTTAATACCTGTTGCAGCACCCCCGTGGCCATGTGATCAAAATTTGGGCGATTGGCAACTGGCATGTATTTTTGTCACATTGCACTGTCCTGGGGTCATGTGATAACCATTTATAACTTCCCAGCTGGCTTCTGACAATGACGGAATCCAGATTCACTTAACAGCCACATAATTTACTTAACAACTGCAGTGATTCACTTAACAACTGTGGCAAAAAAGATTGTAAAATCAGGTGCAACTCATTTAACAACTGCATTCCTTAACAATGGAAATTTTGGGCCCCATTGTGGCTGTAAGTCGAGGACTTCCTGTACTTAATTACTGGTTGTGGAATTGTAAACTATCAGCTATTCCTAAATCAAAACTTTAGGTTGTGAAAAGCATGGGATAGTGACTTCACTGCAAAATAAATATTTAAAGTAAGGTGGGAGGGAAGAAATGAACCCTCTAGCCCAGGGGTGTCAAACTCGATTTCATTGAGGGCCACTTCAGGGTTGTGTTTGACCTCGGAGGACCGGGGTGGGCGTGGCCAGGGTGGGCGTGGCCAGCTCAACGTCACTCATGTCAAGGGCGCCTGTGGTGGCCTGAGCGCTCTGCCAGTGAAAAGGGGCTCCCGAGTTCCATTTTCAGCTGCGACGGCCTCCTGCAACCCTCTGCCAGTGAAAACCGAGCTTGGGAGGGCTGCCCGCGGCCCTCACGATCTCTGTTTTCGCTGGCAGAGGCACCGCAGACTGGTCCTTCACTGCTTTCAGGATGGCTCTGCGGGCCAGATCTAAGCACCCTGTGGGCCAGATCCGGCCCCCAGGCCTTTAGTTTGACACCCCTGCTCTAGCCCAATGCAAACGCTGAAAATAATTCCAAAAGGAACAATACTGCAGAAAACTATTAATAGGAAAGACATATCATTCTTTTAAGAATTTGAACATTGGACAATGATGTATAAAAGGACTGGGTAAATATATAGCTAGAAGAAGAAGCAATTTTAATTGGCAGGAATACTCGGTTTCAAAGCCTTAATGCTACCAATTTAGTTGGATTATCTTTTTATTTTATTTTTTAGTATCTTTTTCTATTTGCGATCTCTTTGGTTTAGATATTTTATGAAATAATCGATCATTATTTATGGATTGAATGGTATCCTGCCTTTATTATTTTTATAAATAACTCAAAAAGATGAACATACCCAACACAACTTCCTCCTCCTATTTTCCCCACAACAAACAATCATGTGAGAGAATGACTGGCCCAAGGTTACCCAGCTGGCTTTTATGCTGAAGGCGGGAATAGAACTCACTGTATTTGGATGATTGGCCCAAAATCCTTTAGCTGGCTTTCATGCCGAAGGAGCAACTAGAATTCACCGTCGCCTGGTGATTGGCCCAAAGTCACGCAGCCAGCTTTGATGCCTAAGGGTTGGACTAGAACTTCCAGTCTCTTGGTGATTGGCCCAATGTCCCTTAGCTGGCTTTCATGCCAAAGGTGGGACTAGAACTCACTGCTCCTGGTGATTGGCCCAAAGTCAACCAGCCAGCTTTCATACTTAAGGTGGAACTAGAACTCACAGTCTCCTGGTTTCCAGCCTGGTGCCTTAACCACTAGACCTGTGATGGGAAACCTATGGCACTTGTGCCAGAGGTGGCACGCAGAACCCTCTCTGTGGGCACACGCACCATTGCCAGCTGCTCTTCTGGTTTCCAGTGCGCATGTGGCCAGCTGCTCTTCAGGTGTGCCGGAGCGCCGGAAAACGTCCTGAAAAGGGCCCCAAAAAACAGGCTGGTTTTGGGGCCATTTTCAGGCCGTTTTTCAGGCCAAAAACACCCTGAAAATGCCCCCCAAAAATGGCATGAAAACGGCCCGAACACCAGCCAAAAAACTGGCCAAAAAACTGCCCAAAAACCAGGCATGCGCACGCCGGCCAGCTGGTCTTTGGGTTTTCAATGCTCTGGCACGCACGAAGACCAGCTGGCCGGTGCACACATGCGCACTGGCCAGCTGGTCTTCGGGTTTCTGGCGCTCCAGCATGCACATGCACGCACGTTCCGGTTTGGGCACTCGGTGCCGAAAAGATTCACCATCAATGCACTAGATCAAACTGGCACTTTTTTTTTTTTTGCAAATAGCTCAAAATCTGATGACTCCCAAAGTTCCTGGATGTAGAAACTAACCTAAACTTTGGATCCAGACTGTCCCATACTACTTTGTAGTGTTGATAGTCCACCCATCCAGTGCGGGAATTTGCACAGGAATTTGTTTGCCAAACTAATTTTTTTTGTTATAGGTGTCTCCCGCCACCCCACCCCCACCTCCCGATACACACACACACACACACACACACACACACACACACACACACACACACACACACACACACACACACATCCTCTGTTAGGTATTATAAAGGTAGCAAATATCTTTGGTTGTCCTGGGGAGACAAGCATACATTTATGGAAGAGAGGAAAATCTCCCAGATGGCTTTAAATGGAGTTGTCAACCTGAAGCTGACATGATGGGAATACTGGTGCTGCCTAGGATTTCTATCTAATGTTTACAAGGGAAGGGGGTCATTTTAAATTCACAGCTGTCTCTCTTTTGGGTAAACCGAGTACATAGTTGTCCAAATAAGGATAGTAACCACAGCAACAGAAAAAGTTGTATCTGCTCTAATTCCATAATGCAATTCAAGGCAGCAGGTCCTTCCTCCCCTCACTCTCCCCACAGCTTTATTCCTCACAAATTCTAGTTGTGATGAGTACTGATTGTACATAAAATGAGGCAGTGCTTTGTTATCTGGACATTTGTTGACAGAAGCAGGTAACCATTCTGGCTGTCTCTTAAAGATTTGTATTTGAAATAGCTGAAACGAGCTGGATAGAGAGTAAAAAATTAATTGTTCTCACTGTCAGGAAATTTCTCCTTAATTCTCGGTTGGTTCTCCCTTTGATGAGTTTCCATCCATTAGTAGAATAAAGCAACAATGGCCTCCTGAAAATGTTCGTGCTGTTTGCAGGCATATAAAATTGAACTTCACAAGTGGGGTTCAGATTTCAAGTCATTCATCTGTTATTTGGTAGACCAGTTACCATGATTCGTAAAATCTCAGGATCCCCAAAATTCCTGGATACAGAAACAAAGTTTAAACTTTGGCATCCCGAGCATCTCTAGATATTGTATCCACTCAGTGCAGGAATTTGCACAGGGATTTGTTTCCAGTGGAAATTATGTAAAAATGTCCAATCAATGCTTATCTGTGGCAATATGTGAAAGTACAGGTAGAGTTGGATGGGGAGAGTTAAATGTGTCATCAGCTTAGAATCCTTATGTTGCCACAAATGATCCAAGTCCAGTCTGCCTGGTATTGATCCTTATCTAGCACCAATTTAGTGCTACCCGTTAGTTGATTGGATTCTTATATGTAGGTTTAAATAAATCTTCTATGCTTAACATATGGTCCCAATTCTTTGTGCCTGACATTAATTTAGCCAACTAATAGTCAGCACTGAACTGGTCTTAGATAAGGGCCAAAGGAATTCAAAGGAGCCTGGACTTCGATTGTTTGTGACCACATAAGGACTCTAAGCTAATGACATGTTAAGCCCCCCCCCTCCAGCTCCTCCTGCTCTTCTCCTATAGAGTGAGCCATTTCATTTTTTACATTCTTCATTCTTCCATTTTTTTCATTATGGGTCTCATAATGAACAACACAAATCTAGATGTTGTGGTCTGGATCCTTCCTCCTTTTTCAGAGATCAGGAACTTCAAACCCAATTTAGAACTGGCTCAATTCTGCCGACATTTAGAAAAGATCTGGGAAATTAATTTCAAAACAGATTTGAGGTTGATCCTCTTTTCAATAATACAAGAATCTTTGTGTCATGCCATTTCAGAAGAACATTAATATTAGAACAATGCAGAGATTAGTGCAGAAACTGGGCAATGTATCCCAGCAATTAAAAAAAAATTGTTCATCATAAGAGCACCAGAAGTGGTGATATAAGTGAAGTGAACGGGCACAACACATAAATGGTTTGCTCTTTCTAAACACTAGACACCGCGTCTCCAAGGTAGGCTACTCAAAAATGAAAACAAAACAATGCTATCCGAGTGACAGAAAGTGCAGGCTCCTGGGTTTGCTACGTGGGTGCATGCAGATTGTAAAACATCACAATGGAACACAAATAGCCTATGATAAATGATACCCAGAATAAAAAAAAGCACCTTCTATATAAGTGCAGGTGTGCTGGGATAAAGTTACACAGTTACAAACAAAGGGAGGGGAGCTCTTAAAATGCTTATATAAAAAAGAGCCGAGTAGGATTTTCTAAGTGGTACATAGGTGAAGTAGACACCTGCTTAGATGGGATGCAAATTTTGAACCATTGCAGTAAGCAGAGAAAAGACCATCCTTTTTTTGGAATTAACAGCTCGTGGTCAATTCTGCTTCAGAAGTAGGGTAGGTGTAGACCTGCAGGTGGTCTAACTCAGCTCCCACCATAGTCATTCTGGAAGACATCACTGAGCAAAATTGTCAGGGCAAGAGATTTGTCCTTCAGGGATGAATCGTATCTTCCATGGCAACTGTGAAATTTGAAAATATTTTCTTTCTTCAAATGACTGAATAGGTCATCAGAAGGCATCAACTGGTAGAAAGATGTGAATGGTTGCAAGATATGAATATTTGAAGAACATAAGTGGTTCTGTGTATAGTAGCGGCATCCTTCTATTATAGGAAGTGAGAGTTAAGTGTAACAGAAGATATATAAAAACGGAAATACGATGCTTAAGAAATTTGTAAGCTAAAACCATAAGACATGGAGTCAAGGAGGAAGGTGCTGGAACAAAACAGATTGAATACACTTCTTCCAATATGAAATACTTCCAATATGAAAGAAATGTATTGCAATTGTTTAGTTATGAGTTAGAGAGAATAAATTAGGAGAGCATAGAAAAAAATTATAAAGGAAGAGTGAATGGGTCAAGAACATGAAAACTTTCTAGAAGTTATTGCTGCATGGAGTTGATGAGAACAAAGAAGTGAGAAGTTCAAATTACAATGAAGAAATGGTATATGTTACGAAACAATAATAGTTTGAAAGAATCGAAAAATAGAAAGTATGGACATTATTCTGGGTACAAACTAGATTTTTTAAAAGATTTTTTTTTTGTTTCCTGAATTTATTTATTTATTTTATTTATTTATTTATTAGTGAGACTTATATACCGCCTCACAGTGCAAGCACTCTCTAAGCGGTTTACACTAGTAAGCAGTGTATATTTACATTGCCCCCAACAATCTGGGTCCTCATTTTACCTACCTCGGAAGGATGGAAGGCTGAGTCAACCTTGAGCCGGTGAGATTTGAACCGCTGACCTGCGGATCACAGTCAGCTAAAGTGGCCTGTAGTACCCCTTCTAACCGCTGCGCCACCTCAGCTCTTTATATTTTGTCCAAGTTACTCATTTTGTGTCTTGCTTGATTCAAAAGCAAATAGTGTATGTGTATCTGTGTGTGACTGGAAAAAAAAATAACCTTGAAAAATCCTCCCACTTTTATAGTTATCACTGATTATATGCAGAGCAGAAAGTCTACATCCCGTCAATTAAGAACTTTGCAAACTTTACTTGGTGCAGAAGTAAAACAAACTCAATATATTTGCAAACAGTTTTTAAACAGCCCTCAGAGCAGACTGGGAGAGAATTGCTGTCAGCACAGAAAATGGATAGGCCAAGCAAAATTCACAAGAACGCAGCATAAAAGGCTGCTGTTGGGGGATTTAACTCTAAATGCTGTTAAGTCAAAGGAGTTTTGCCAACTTGATTCCAGCCCATGATCTTGTGATCAAGTGCGATCTCTTTTTACAAGCACCTGATCATGTGGCCTCCATTTTTTAACTCTTTTACAGACCCCTCCCCATAGGACCGCTCCTGACACGGTCCTAAGCTTTAGACTTGGGAAGAGAGGAATAGGAGACACAACCGTGTTTTAAGTAGCTGATGTAAAGCTCAAAATCACCCTGAAATGCAGGATACAAAGTAGTAGCCTTCAGACCCAGGAAGGAATAACAGAGCTGGAAGGGACCTTGGAGGTCTTCTAGTCCAACCTCCTGCTCAAGCAGGAAACCTTATACCATTTCAGTCAAATGGTTATTCAGTCATTTTTTTCAGTGCTGTTATAACTTTGAACAGTTGCTAAACGAATTATTGTAAGTCGATGACTACCTATAAAGAATTTGCTTCTGATGATGCATACTATCTGTGTGATGATTTATGGCTTAAAATTTAGCAGTGGGCATCAACTTTTCTTCCTTTAGATTAGAAAGAAGCAGTTCTATCGATTCAAAAAATCTAAGCACCTTTTTGCTCCTCTCCAGGGTGTATTTCAGAACCACAAAATTTGGCAGCTAATTGTGAAGGATATTCTGTATCTTACTTACACAGCTATTTTAGCATTGTGGATTTCCTATTTCCATTGTCTCTCACTCCTGCTGCCTGCTGGTTTAACATCAGTCTGTTGGATGAATTGAAGCAGTTTTCAAAACCATAAAGAAAATGGGTGAGGGTGAGGTGCTATTATTGTGGGTGTGAAATTTGTTATCCCAAACTTCTTTATTATTACAGGTAGTCCTGGACTTATGACCACAATTGCCCCCAATATTTCCATTGCTAAGCAAGACAGTGTTTTGTCCCATTTTACGACTTTCCTTGCTGCAGTTGTTAAGTGAATCATTCGTTCATTAACTTTGGATTCCCCCATTGACTTTGCGTGTCCAAAATTTGATCACATGATCATGGGGATGCTAAAAAGTGTGGAAATTGGTCATAAGTCACTTTTTTTTCAGTGCCGTTGTAACTTCGAACAGTCACTAAATGATTGGTATGTAAATCAAGGACTACCTGTAATTATGACTGCCTTCCTGATAGATTTATAGTCACAGCGACACTTCAGATCAAGTTCGGATCACACTGATGTGCAAGAGTTCTTAAACTTTATTTTCATGATGAAACACATAGAAGGCAACAAATTATGGGAAACAGCAGTCGCCAAGTCAGCAATACATGAGATTCTGAGCTGGTATTTGGATGCTTACAGCGTCACAGATAAAACACAATAGGCACACCCGTGGTGAAATCCTGGCATTCATTTGAAGTGATTCCCTGAGTATAACAAACCAAGAGTTTCTGGTATTTCCCCATGATTGCCAACAAATACAGCTGCAGGATATAGACTGGAGAAGGCTGGAATAAAGATAGTCCTCAACTTACAACTAAAAAAATGACTTATAACAATTTTTCACACTTACAACCATTGCAGCATTCCCATGGTCACTTGGCAACTGGCCTGTACTTATGATATGTTGTAATGTCATGGAATCACCATTTGTAGCCTTCCCAGCCAGCTTTTGGCAAGCAAAGTCAATGGGGGAAGCCAGATTCGCTTAATGGCCACATGATTCACTTAACAACTACAATGATTAGCAATAGCACTTATATACCGCTTCATAGTGCTTTACAGCCCTCTCTTAGCGGTTTACAGGGTTCAGCATATTGCCCCCGACAATCTGGGTCCTCATCTTACCGACCTCAGAAGGATGGAAGGCTGAGTCAACCTTGAGCCTGGTGAGATTTGAGCAGCTGAACTGCTGAACTAGCAGTAGCCTGCAGTGCTGCATTTAACCACTGTGCCACCTCAGCTCTATTCACCTAACTGTGGCAAAAAAGGTCATAAAATGTGGCAAAAGTCATTTAACAATTGTCTTGCTTAGCAATGGAAATATTTGGCTGAATTGTAAGTTGAGGGTAACCTGTATTTGATTAGAATATTGGATCAGGACTGAAGAGAAAAGCAATGAAAAATAGTCAAGAAATAGTCAATGCTTTGCAGTTTCCCAATAAGTTTCTCCTACGACAAGACTTTATATTTTATGTTTATTTTCAGAGTGCTTGAGAAATTTTGAATTTCTTCCGATTATGTTTTTTTTTTTTTTTTTTGGAGCTGATTTCACTGCTGGGAGAGTGAAGGGGCTATTAGAGGGTTTATTTCAATGACAGATCTTCTTACCACATTAAAATATCCCTAAATGCTATGCTTTCCAAATTGAGAAAGCCCAATGGGAATAATTGCTCTCAAAACCTTTTTCCCATGGGATTTAAGCAGAGGAAGCTAGGAAAACAGCTTGAAAGAAAGTCTCTGCCTGCAGATGATCTGTTGGCCATCTTATCATTAAAAAAGAGTAAGAATACGCTAATGAAAGAACTTCTATTGGAACTCCCTGAAAGAAAATTCAGTGCAAATTCCCTATCATCAATTTCAATAAGAAGGGATAGAAAAGCATTGGGTTTTTTTTAAATTTATTCCTTTTATTGCCCTGGTTAATACACTGAAGATCTCCCCGGAAGTGGTTTTGGATTTTGTTCTTTCTGGCAAGTGACAACACAACTTCACTCTGGAATACAGGTAGTCTGCGACTTACGACCACAAATGAGCCCCAAATTTCTGCTCCTAAGTGAGACATTTGTTAAGTGAGTTTTGCCTCATTTTGCAACCTCTCTTGACACAGTTGTTAGGTGAATCTTTGCAGTTCGTAACATGGTTGTTAAGTGAATCTGGCTTCCCCATTCACTCTGCTTGACAGAAAGTCGGAAAAAGGGATCAAATGATCCCCGGGACACTGCAGCCGTCATAAATATGAACCAGTTGCCAAGCATCTGAATTTTGATCACGTGACCATGGGGATGCTGCAATGGTTATAAGTGTGAATAATGGCCCCAAGTCACTTTTTTCAGAGCCGTTGTATCTTTGAATGGTCACTAAACAAACTGTTGTAAGTCAAGGACAACCTATAAAGCAGGGGTCCATCCAATCCCGTGAAGTAAAACACCTTTGCATTGCAAGGCTGCGCTAGTTCTCCTTTCTGAATAAGCACCTCTGTATTGAAGCTAGGATGTCCTGGAAGGTATAAATATAACAATACAAAGAACAAAATGTACCTCTTTCCCACTCTCTCTTTCTCTCTCTCTCTCTCTTTTTTAAGTTCCTAATTTTAGAAGCACTTTCATTAAGTTTGCATAGTAAGAATAAATGCACCACATTGAAAAGCAAGGTGCTGACCCCAATGGCTGATCTTTTGCCATAGGCCAGTGTTGGCGAAACTTTTTGGCACCGTGTGCCGAAATGGGAGCGTGCCCGCACACACACGGGCCCACGGGACGGAAACCGGAAGAGGAGCTGGTTTCCAGCACCAGCCACCTGGTCTTCTGGTTTCTGATGTGCATGCGCGCATGGAGGCCAGCTGGCCCGCGCGCATGCACGTGGCAGAACCCAGAAGAGTGTCAATGAAGTGCCCCCCAGCCTGCCACCGGGAACAAGCCAGCACAGCCCCTCTCCTGCCCCTTCTGCCAAGGGAGCGTGCCCGCTTCCTGGCCGACGAGTCTATTACCCTAGCACCGGACAGACATTCCTTCGGCGTGGACTCTGCTCCTGCGGCAGCACCGCTTGTTCTTGGTGGCTGGAAGGGGGGTTTCTCCTCCAGCATCCCAGCGGCAAGCAGCAGGGTGAGAACTGCTGTGCAGCCCCGTCGCCCCAGGAGAGCAGCTGGGGCAGCGCTGCTTGTTCTCGGTGGCCGCCGTCCCCCCTTGCCCATCACCGAGAACAAGCAGCGCTGCCGCTGCTCCTCTCCTGGGCGGCGGAGCTTCGCAGGAGATGTGCAGCGGTTCTATGCTGCTTGCAGCCAGGATTCTAGAGGAGAACCGCTCCTCCCCCTCACCCGCCACCGAGAACAAGCAGCACTTCCCCTGCTGCTCTCTTGGGGCGGTGGGGCTTGGCAGGAGATGGGACCGTCGGGATCCCGTCTCTGTGTCTTTGGGCGTGCGAGCTGTTCTTCGTGCGTGCATGCGCACCAGAAACCAGAAGACCAGGTGGCCAGCGCGCATGCACACGCCGGAAGCCAGAAGCTTATCTTCCCAGCACGCGCATGTACATGGGCCGGATGCTCTTTTGTTTGTGGCACTCTCGCGTGCGTGAAGACCAGCTGGCCGGTGCGCTGGAACCTGAAAGAGCAATGGGCGATGGCTCCACATGCCTGGAGAGATGGCTCTGCATGCCACTTCTGTCACGCGTGCCATAGGTTCGCCATCACGGTCATAGGCCAAGGCAGTAGGCACCCTAAAATAAGTTTTTAATTTCCCATATGGGAGGGACTAAGAGGGGTTCAGTGAAAGAGAGTTTGGGCTAGAATTTGGGCAGAGCATGAACCATAGTACAGGCAGTCCTCGATTTACGACCACAATTGAGCCCAATATTTCTGTTATTAAGTGAGATATTTGCTAAGTGAATTTTCCCTCATTTACGACCTTTCTTGCTATAGTTGTTAAATGAACCACTGCGGTTGTTAAGTTAGGAACACGGTTGTTAAGTGAATCTGGCTTCCCTTTGACTTTGCTTGTCAGAAGGTCACAAAACGTGATCATGTGACCTTAGGATACTGCAACCATCATAAATATGAGCCAGTTGCCAAGGGTCTGAATTTTGATCACAGGATCATGGGGATGCTGCAAGGGTTGTAACTGTAAAAAATGGTCACAAGTTCACATTTTTTGTGTAACTTTGAACAGTCACAAAATGAACTGTTGTAAGTCAAGAACTTAGCTATATGGTACTTTTTCTCCTGCAAAAAGGGGAATGGAGGTCTGGCATAGGTGTGCATAATATGCTTACATAGAGTAAAAAAACATCTAATGTATTAAATTTCCTCTCGGTGTCTCTCTCCAAAGATTGATTACATTCAAGTTTGTGACATTATTTGAAACTTGCCTTTTAACTCTGCTCATCAGCCTAAATTTTTTTCAAAATAAATTGCATATAGTACAATGATCCAGTCCATCCTTCAAAACCTTTGTCTCATTACACAGCTTGATGCTAAGGTAGTTTAGTCTCTATTATAGCTTCAGAAATTTTCATTACTATAGGTCTGTTCATAATCTCTGTTCCTCTGTACAGCTAGTCCTGGACTTATATAATGGACCTTACAATTATGGTTGTAAATTATGCTGGTCATTAAGTGGGTCATTATGTGACTATGCCTGATCTTTTTTGCAACACCATTAAGGCCACATCTTTACTGGGAAGGGGATACTGTGGTGGGGATTTGGGACAGAAAAAAGTGCATGCTGGTCTTCAAGGGGCCTCTCGAGGGGGTCTATGACAATTCGCCAGGGCCAATTTGCCATGGCACAACTCATTGTGGAACAAGAGTTACATTAATATCAAAAGAAATGGTGGACTAGAATCATTAAAGAAAGGATGCAGAAGGAGGGACAGAATGAAATGTGAATGACAAAAGTTTTTTTAAAAAATTAAATTTTAAATAATTAAATTGAATTGTTAAATTGTCCCGTGGAGAGCTGTCCCATTCTGCTCTCAAGATCTCCCTTAGCCTCTGAAGCATCCCACCTTCCATTTAATGATTTGCGCAGTCGCTTAATTATTTTATTTTTTTTATTTATTTATTTATTTATTTATTTATTTATTTATTTATTCATTCATTCATTCATTCATTCATTCATTCATTCATTCATTCATTTATTTATTTATTTATTTATTTATTTATTTATTTATTTATTTAGCATGTATATGATTACAGACAAAATATAAACATGATTCTGAATATATAAGATGTACAAGCATGGTTATGAGTACATGATATTTTACGAAAACATGGGGACATTAGGACAGGGACGGTAGGCACACTGGTGCGCTTATGCACGCCCACAATAACCACAACAGGGAAGAGTTGCCAGAATTGCAGTCATTGAGCAAGTCATTGGGCACCTGGTTTAATGATCGCGATGATTTACTATACTGTAATTCTGGGTTTATTTGTGGTCACATGTTGATAACTACTAGTATTATAAGTCTGAGTCTCGTATTAAAATGCTGCTGCAAAACTTAATCCATGGTATTGCAGAGAATAGGAAAGAGGCTGCTAGAAATAATCCTCGACGTACAACGGTTCATTTAACGACCATTTGAAGTTACAACAGTACTGAAAAAACTGACTTGTGACTATCTTTCCCACAACCATTACAGCATCCCTGTGGTCGCATGATCAAAATTCGGATTCTTGGTAATGGGCATCTATTTATGATGGTTGCAGTGTCCTGGGGTTATGTGAACCCCTTTTGCGACCTTCTGACAAGCAGTGGGGAAGCCATATTCAGTTAACAACCATGTTACTAACTTAACAACCGCAGTGTTTCATTTAACAGCTGTGGCATAGAAAGGTCATAAAATGGGGCAGAACTCATTTAATAAATATCTCACTTAGCAACAGAAATTTGGGGCTCAATTGTGGTCGTAAATCGAGGACTACCTGTATAGCATTAATATCTAAAGAAGGACAAGAATTGACTTTAACCAGATCATTATCATTATTGAATAATGACTATAAGTTGCTCCCAATGATTCTAGCTGATAGACTGAAAATAATTTTGCAAGAGTTTATTCATGAGGATCAGTGTGGATTTTTACCTAAAAGACAGTTAAAGAACAATATTAGAAATGTTCTAATATTTCTCATAATGAAAAGCAAGCCACATTGATTTTCTTAGATGCCGAGAAGGCCTTTGACAATTTGAGCTGTTAAGCTGTGATAACTGTGATTTTTGGAGGTAATTTTATAAAATGGGTAAGATCAATTCACAGAAAGCACAAATAATTGTTCATGGACATCTAGCAAAATCCTGTAAGATATAAAAAAAAGAACAAAACAGAGACGCCCACTGTCTCCTCTCTTGTTTGTTTTGGTTCCTGAAATACTGAGTAGAGAATATAGTGCATAACGAGAGGATTGAGGGGGCAGACCATCATAAATATGAGTCAATTGTCAAGAGTCCAAACTTTGATCATGTATCCATGGGGATGTCGCAACAGTCATAACCAGGGGTGGGCTGCTGGGAGTTCACGGGGGTTCAGGAGAACCTCTAACTAAGATTCTGTGCAGTTCGGAGAACCCCCAAATCCCACTCCTGGCTGGCCGCGCCCACCCTGCCTCTCCCCTCCCAGGAGTCCCCAAGCGGCCCGTTTTGGATGCAGGTAAGTGCAGGGCGCACGTGGAGTCTCGGGACGGGCGAAAAACGGGCCTACTGGAAGTTTGGGAAGGCCAGAAATGAGTCCATTTCCGGCTTCCAGAGGGCCTCCGGAGCCTGGGGACGCCATTTTTGCCCTCCCGGAGGCTCGACTAAAGCCTCTGGAGCCCAGGGAGGGCAAAAACACTCCCCCCTGCTGTGGTGCAGGAGGCTGACTAGGCCACGCCCACCCAGCAACCAGGCAGAGAACCTCTTGATAAAATTTTTGAAGCCCACCCCTGGTCATAAGTGTAAAAAACAGTCATAAGTCACTAAATGAACTGTTGTAAATCAAGGACTACCCATATTTAGTTCCTCCAATCTCCATGCCATTCCAGTCTCCAGCATGCTATTGGATTGGATGGGTAGAAACAACTGGGAGATTACAGTCCCTTGGGTGAATATTGATATAGTCGTCAGTGGTTCTCTTATTTATATTATAGTATTAGAAAGATTTAAAGTAGACAAAAGAATTTATGGTTTTTTGAACATTATAAAAATGAATTTGAAATAGAATTGTGTGCAAATGATGAAGATGTAAGTGCTAAAATGCGTAAACTTTTATTGAAATTTGAAACAGAAGAAGGACAAAGGAAAGTATGGATTAAACGTGGATTAAAATTTTAGTTATAATATACAGATGGAACAATGGGAAATATGTAGCTGAAAGGATTATAATTTACCCTGTTATAATCCAAAAGAAAATTTTGATAAAATTATATTCCATTGGTATATGTCACTAGAGTAATTGTCTGGAATGTATAAAGGCCCATCAAAATTATATAGGAAATGTGAACAACAAGAAGGGACAATTTTTTGAGTTCCAAAGCTAGGAAATTCTGGGGTTGATGGACAAACAACTATTTAAAAAGTTATGTAATTTTGTTTTTCTACAAGATAGCAGCAAAATTATTGTATAAATCAACAGAAAAATTCAGCACTATTCACAATAGAGTAATGATTGGTAAAGATGATGGAACTTGCTGAGATGGCTAAATTGATTTATTTGATCAGGGAAAAGTCAATATCTGTTTTTATTGTGACTGGAAATCCCTTATAATATAGACTTTTTGTATGAAACAGAAAAAAATGAACTTGTGATTTATGGTTTTAGACAGGATAGATTACAGATAGAAGAGAGTTAGGTTATATCGATCGTTGCTAACCTACCACCACAATTGAACCCAAAATTTCTGTTACTAAGCAAGACAATTATTAAGTGAGTTTTGCTTCATTTTATGACTTTTTTGCCATAGATGTTAAGTGAATCATTGCATGTGTTAAGTTACTAACCAGGTTCTTATGTGAATCAGCTTCCCATTGCAAAAGGTGATCACATGACCCTGGGACACTGCAACCATCATAAATATGAACCAGTTGCCAAGCACCCAAACTTTGGTCATGTGACCATGAGGATGTTGCAATGGTCATGAAGTGTGAAAAACACTTTTTTCAGTGCTGTTGTAATTTTAAACAGTCATTAAACAAATAGCTGTAAGTTGAGGACTACCTGTAACCATAATGTAAGAGGTAAACATCAAATTCTATTTGTAGCAGCTGTAAAGCAGATTCAAAGCAGCTACTTTGTATCTTTTTTCTTCCTTTTCTATTTTTCTTATACTTTTTCCCCCCTTTCTTGGTCTTGTAGCTTTCTCTTTGGTTTTTCTTTTTTTCCCTGCTTCTTGTTTTATATCAACTGTAGTTTGTATTAGTTTTTATCTTCCTTTTTAAAATACATTTAATAAAATTTATTAAAAATTATGTAACTCCATGCCTAAAAAGAAAAATGGTTTAGCTGAATCAGAGATTCAACTTTTTGTTTCCAATG
Source organism: Diadophis punctatus similis (assembly GCA_023053685.1). NCBI lineage: Eukaryota > Metazoa > Chordata > Lepidosauria > Squamata > Dipsadidae > Diadophis > Diadophis punctatus. Next base: position 45,531,732 of record JALIGW010000007.1, on the reverse strand, counting down.
GTAAAACAATGGGAATGTGTATATGGATGTCATGATGTGAATAATTGCCAGTTGAGCATCTCTACTATTTCTAGATTTACTGTATTTCCTAATCAAGCAGACATGTGATATGTTTTACTACGCATGCGTGCATTCCAGGAGTTATGTCTCCACCTACTTCCCTTCTTCTTCGATGCCTCGCCCGAGGCAGACGTGAATCCATTAGCTGAGAAGATGTAGCTTATTAAGGGTTTATTCTTTTGTTATTTTTGTACTGAAATAAATATTTTGCTAATTAGAATTGAATCTCAGTTTTATTTTCTAAGTACGAATGACTTCAGGAAAGCAAGATCCTAAATCGCCTCTTTTATTTATTTATTTATTTTGTGAGATTTATATACCGCCTCACAGTGCAAGCACTCTCTAAGCGGTTTACACCAGTAAGCAATGTATATTTATATTGCCCCCAACAATCTGGGTCCTCATTTTACCTACCTCGGAAGGATGGAAGGCTGAGTCAACCTTGAGCCGGTGAGATTTGAACTGCTGACCTGCGGATCAGTGTCAGCTAAAGTGGCCTGCAGTACCTGCCTCTAACCGCTGCGCCACCTCGGCTCTTGATAGGAAAATTCCTATCTGACAATGGAGGAGGCTCCTCATTACTGAAATTATTAAGCAGAGGGTGGACAATAATCTTTTGGAGATATTTTAATAGAATCCTGTATTACATACACTGAATAGAACAGAGAAATGGACTAGATAATCTCCAGGATCTCTTTGTGATATCAATGTCTCTGATATTATTGATGTGGTGGGTATATCTATATCCATTGTAGGGCCTTTGGTGCTCTCTGAGGTTGGTGGTTTTTTGCAGACATTTCATTATCAAACTAGTTAACATCATCAGGTGTAGCACTGATGATGTTGCCTAGCTGGGTAATGAAACATCAGCAAGAAAACAACCAAGCTCAGATAGCACCAAGGGCCCCACATTTCAACCCTGAGCTGCAAATATTATCTTCTATCTGTATCCATTGTACAGGTAGTCCCTGACATATGGCCACAATAGAGCCCAAAATTTCTGTTGCTGAATGAGATAGTTGTTAAGTGAGTTCTGCCTCATTTTACGACCTTTCTTGCACCGGTTGTTAAGTGAATCCCTGCAGTTCATAACTTAGTCACACTGTTGTTAAGTGAATCTGGCTTCCCCATCGACTTTGCATGTCAGAAGTTTGCAAAAGGTGATCACATGACCCCCGGGACACTGTAACCCTCATAAATATGAGTGAGTTGCCAAGAGTCTGAATTTTGATCACATGACCATGGGGATGCTGCAATGGTCACAGGCCTAAGTCACTTTTTGCAGTGATGTTGTAACTTCGAATGGTCACTCAACAAACGGTTGTAAGTTGAGGACTACCTGTATTCACCAAAATGTAACAACAGAATGCAGGAGAAAATTCAGATAATACTTCTTAATATTTTATTGCATTTCAGGTGCTGAACCTGTTTCTTGCCTTACTGTTGAGCTCATTTAGTGCTGACAATCTTTCTGCGCCAGACGAAGATGGAGAGATGAACAACCTGCAGCTGGCCTTTGCCCGCATCAATAAGGGGCTGAAGTACCTCAAGCGTTCCATGTGGAATTTCTGCTGCAGGGTCCTTCGACAGCCAAAAGCCACTGCTGAAAAGAAAGCCATGATGAAGCTTGTGACCCACAACGAACCTGTCATGCACAACTGCATCAACAACCACACGGCTAATGAGTTTGTCAAAGAAGAGCAGAACCAGAAGGAGAACCACACCAGCAACGCCAGAGCTGCCATCAACAAAGCAGGGCATCAGGTGTCTGATGACCACAATAATGACTTTATGACCAACCCAGACATGTCCATTTGTGTCCCTATTGCTATGGGGGAGTCGGACATTGAAGATGATGAGCAAAGCACATTCACAGAAACGGACCAGGTAGGTTTCTCCTTAAACCAACCGATGCAGTTTTAGGGAAGGTATGAGAAAGAGGTGCAAGACGCAGACTTCTCCAAACACGGTTGGGAATTGAAGCCATTGTGGTTCCAACACTCCTGGAATTTATAACAGTTTGAAAAGGGCTGTTCATACATGAATAGTATGGGATAGGAGATATTTTGCAGTCTGTTGGGTTTGCCGAGCAGATGCAGACACAGCGATGTAGTTCTGGAGAAGTAGATAATAGCCAACTCAGAATTCATATAGGATCTCAGCTTGTGAGCAAATTGTGCCACACTCATTGCCTGTGTGACTGAGTGGCACCCATTTTGCAGACTCGAGATCCTGGAGTGGGGACAATATTAGAACCATCCAAAATTGAGACACAAATAGCAATACTGATGCTTTAATTGTTCTGGGTATTTGTAGATGTTAATGCCAAAATTGGAATATCCTTCTGTGATAAACTCCTCTTTTATATATTACAGTACCAAGCTTTTCCCTTTATAACAGCAGCAATGGTTGCCATGGTGTTCTCCAAGAACACAACGATGCAACTAGATTAATTTAGTTCTTCTCTACAAGGAATTCTTACAACTGTAATTCACTGTGTACCAGGATGAAAATTCTAGGGTCCTTGATTGGAACTCATGAAAGTTAAAAAGATATAGTGGTCCTGATACAATCTGACAAAACAGTTTTTTTTATTGCCTTATGGTTGTCTTTAAGGGCTTTCCAAGAAGAAATGGACTTTAATTCACCATTTGATGTTGTATTATTTTGGGAGGAAGCTATGAGTTGGATATTGATAGTTTCCGAATGGTTTATTTAAGTTGTAAAACACAAGAAAGCTTCTGGGTATCAAATCTGAAACATTTTTTTGTTTGCGTTGTTGAGAATTAACCACTTGAAATACTCACTGGTGACTGAAATGTTGCTTGGGGAAGGCAGTAGTTGTAGCTGATTCAGGAAGCATAAATTCAGAAAGACAAGGGAACAAATGTGTTTCTTATCTCCGTGTGCTTTAGATATCCTGAGAGAGAGAGAGAGAGAGAGAGAGAGAGAGACCATGGAGAGAGAGAGAGGGGGGGGGGCTTGCACAACAAAATAGGATTCTCCCTCTCCCTCTCCATAGTCTGTCTGTCTCTGTCTCTGTCTCTCTCTCTCTCTGTCTCTCTCTGTCTCTTTCTCTGTCTCTCTCTCTGTCTCTCTCTCTCTGTCTCTCTCTCTGTCTCTCTCTCTCTCTTTCTCTCTCTCTCTCTCTCTCCATAGTCTCTCTCTCTCTCTACATATACTCTCTCTCTCTCTCACCCTCCCTCCCTCCCTCCCTCTCTCTTTCTCTCTCTCCCCCACAGGCTCTCTCTGTCTCTCTCCATCTCCCTCTCTCTTTCCATCATTGAGATAATTACTGTAGACACACATATAAAAAAAGAGAGGGGACAATTAGAATTCTTGTGATTTTGGAGAATTCTCGGTGAATGTCCCCTTGGAGAAAGAACTGAGAACTCCACCAGGCTCCACCTGATTATTCTGAATAGTCTGAGCATTGTGAAAAATGAGGGCAGAGTCCCTCCTAATGGTCCTGAAGCCTGAACAAATGTCCAATATAACTACCTCTAGAATTTTTTCTTATTGCCAAGGCTTTGTATCTTGTCTTAAAAGCAAGTTGGGAAAATTGGAACAGTACAGTATCTAAGCAAATCTTTGAGCTCTCTTTGCTTAGTTCCTTTGATTGTACTTCCATTTGAGTTCTTTCTTTCTTCTTCTTCTTCTGTCTGATAAGCTACTGAGGGTTTGTAGATACTGTGTATGCAATAATGCCATACTCATACCTTTCTTAATATCTCTGCAACGTAATAAGTGAAGCATAATCTCTAATTGCACCAAATTTTTCTATTTCCATGTTTGATTCCTTCATCCTGCCCCCAATCTCCTAAGCTTGCTTTCAAAATACTTATTTGTCTTATAGTTTATTAGTCCCAAACCAGAGGTGGGTTCCTACTGGTTTGGACCGGTTCTATAGAACCGTTAGTCACTTGGCGGCCTGGGTCGCTGGAACCGGTAGCGACCCAGGCCTGCCATGCCCCCGAACCGGTTCTCTTGGCGGTGCCATAGGCGATGCCATCTTGTTTTTTACGTACTGCGTATGCGTGCGTGCAACGCTCGTGCGCCTGCGCGCCGCGTCCCTGAGCGAACCGGCAGTAGCAGAATCCAGAACCCACCCCTGTTCCAAACTCTGTACAGGTAGTCCTCAACTTACAACAGTTCATTTAGTGACTGTTTAAAGTTTCAACAGCATTAAAAAAAGTGACTTATGACCATATTTCACACTTGCAGCATCCCCATGGTCATGTGATCAAAATCCAGACACTTGGCAACTGGAATGTGTTTATGACTGTTGCAGTGTCCCAGGGTCATGTGATCCCATTTTGCGACTTTCTGACAAGCAAAGTCTATGGGGAAGCCAGATTCACTTACGAACTGTGTTACTCAGTTAACAGCTGCAGTGATTCATTTAACAACTGTGGCAAGAAAGGTCATAAAATGGGCAAAATTCACTTAACAAATGTTTCACTTAGCAACAGAAATTTTGGACTCAATGGTAGTTGTAAGTCAAGGACTTCCTGTACCAGAGTATGCCTGACTTTTTAATTTCTGGGAAGAAATAACTGATTTTACAATCGAGAGCATGAGAGGAAGTAAGTGGTAGGGGAGAAAAAGTTTATTGGCATAAATAGGGGGTGTGATTGTGGTTGCCTTCTTCAAGGATGTTTTCTCGAATCTAGCCTACAACCTATCTAACCATTTCTTTATGAAGATTGCTGATAACCAAAGTATTGATTTATCTTTAATCCATGGTAGAATTTTATGGTAGATATGTCTAGTGGGAAGAAGGTTACAATAATTTTTAAAATAATTCTCACCTGCAAATTTATGTCAATATTAAAAAACATAGCAGTCTTAAAAGCAATAGCACTTAGACTTATATAGCACCCCACAGTGCTTGACAGCATTCTCTTGGCAATTTATAATGTCAGTATCTTGCCACCAATAATCTGGGTCCTCATTTTACCAATATCAGAAGGATGGAAGTCTGAGTCAACCTTGAGCGGTTAGGATCGAACTCCTGGCAGTCAGCAGAATTAGCCTGCAATACAGTGTTTTAACCACTTGAAGACCTCCAAGGTCCCTTCCAATTCTGTTATTCCATTTTTGACCCTCACTTTAAGATGCCACTACAACAGGCAGTTACCCATTCTGGATTCCCTGAAAAGCTACAGTAGTTATTAGTTTTCTAAGATAATCTCCTGTCCTAGCAGTCACAAGATTTCTAGCACAGATGTCTCACATACAATTTGCAAACTGTAAAATGAGCATACCTGTGTTTGTGTGTGTCTTTGGTGCTCTTTTCACTCTTAAAGTAGCTAGCTCTGTCAGTGGTAGTGGGAATAGTCTTGGTGGTTCCTTGATTAGGCTGTTGTTTACTTCTTGATTGTTGGTCTAGCATTTATCTTGGTGTTAATCCAAGAAGAAAATAACACTCCCACTAACACCGACAGGGCAAACCATTTGTGCATAAACAGAAATTAAACTTCACTCCTTCCTAGCACTGCTATTACCAAGTTGGGTAATAAAATGTCTGGAAGAAAACAACCAAGCTCAAAGAGCACCAAGGACCCCACAGTTCAACTCTGAGTATATTCTCTTCATTGATACCTAAATTTTTATTGTGTATTTGATAATTTCCTCTAATCTCACAGACATGTTATTTCATCTTACCTGAACCTTTTCCTTGGCTTCCCCTATGTAAAAAAAAACCTTGACTGCAAAACAAAAACAAAAAACTAAGACATCTATATATATATAAACGCGAAAAACACTCACGCAGAATCACGAAATCTCCAGAACTGTAAACCCTACAAACTTGAAATTTGGCACGTATGTTCCTCTTGGCTTCTAGATGCTCACTAAGGAAGGATTTTTCGAAATGACCATCAGATCATTAGTATTTCTTATATTATTATAAACACGTTCTGATGCTAAGGAGTTAGACGTTCTATTCTCCCTCCCCACCTGAAAATAACTCTGTTCCAACTGCCACCTGGGCGTGGCCAGTGCGTGACTCATCTGGCCTGTGGGCTGGAAGTTTGGAGAGGATCAATGGGGCAAGCCTGAGGGAGAGAAGGAGATAAGATAGGAGAGGCCTCTGTGGGCCAATCTTGAGGGAGAGAAGGGGATAGGAGAGGTTCAATGGGGCCAGCCTGATGGAGAGAAGGGGGATAGGAGAGGAGAGGCTTCTGTGGGGCAAGCCTGAGGGAGAGGAAAAGAGGAGAGGAGAGGCCTCTGTGGGGCAAGCCTGAGGGAGAGAAGCGGATAAGATAGGAGAGGCCTCTGTGGGGCAGTCCTGAGGGAGAGAAGGGGGAGAGGAGAGGATCATTGGGGCCAGCCTGAGGGAAAGAAGAGGGAGAGGAGAGGCCTCTGTGGGGCAAGCCTGAGGGAGAGAAGGGGAGAGGAGAGGAGAGGCTTCTTTGGGGGCAAGTGTGAGGGAGAGAAGGGGAGAGGAGAGGCTTATGTGGGGCAAGCCTGAGGAGAGAAGGGGACAAGCCTTCATAGCAGAGCACGGGTATTCAGCTAGTTCCTAATAAACCCTTCTGATAATGAATTACTGTCTTCTTTGAAATATCCACTACTGATGCATTTCTGACAGGGTTATTACAAGCCTTGCAGGAGATCTTGGAAAGGCAAATCCAATGGTTTTAAAAATTCTGGATCTGTGGTTTTATGAATTGGTTCAAGAGCTGACTTGCATTTTGACTATCAAGAGTCCTTTTCATTGTTCTGCCATTTTGTTTCCTTTGTAGTTGATTCTAGGGATTTGAACATCTTTAGCAAAGCTTTTGTTTTGGATCATCATTGGCCTCAGTTGCCGCACATTGTTTGCTAACACAATATAATATTTGAGTTAATTAATACTCCTTTTCCTAACCTTTACCAGTGGATTTTGTTGGTGTTTCTGCATCAGAGACATAAAAGCATTCTAATAGCTTGATTGCTCCTAGTTGGGCTGCTTTGTTATGTTTTGTATGGTTCCATTAGCATATTTACTTACGTTGAGATCTTGGTTGAGATCTTGGCAGGAAAAAAGGCACCAAGCCATCTCACCATAACCACAGAAACAAAGAGAAGTATTATCGCAATTGATTGCGGAACCGAGTTTGTTTCTTTGTTTATTATTGTTTATTATTTATCTTACTCTCTATTAGTTTGAAGGTTTTTAGAGTGGCTGACAGTACAATATTCCACAAACACATAAAGCAAAAAAAAATATATGTAAAAGGAGCAATACCAGCCTTTTCTTGGCTAAAAGGAAAATATAACATCGTATCAAAAGTAAAGACTCTGGGTTTAAAAATAAAGATTTTTACATGTCACCAGAAGGGAAAGCTAAGAAAGCACCATGTGAATTTCCTTTGGGAGAGCATGCTGAAATAGAATCGCCAGCCATCTCACTTTGGAAGGCAACAAAAATCATAAAGGGCTTTCCCAAGATTAGCAGAAGGAAATACATTACGTACCTCAAATTTAAACTGTTTAGACATTTGCAGGCAAGAACCAAATTTTAAATGTGAGCCCCAAAGAAAGGGACTGCCAATGCATCTATTTCAAAACTGGTGCAATATGTTTCAGATGTCCCAAAGGTTGCTTTTTCAAAAGGCAACTGGACTTTTTTCCCCCCCCCCTTGAAGATGTTTCGCTTCTCCTCCAAGTAACTTCTTCAGTTCTTGCATGCCTTGATAGATACTGAAGAAATGAAGAAGCTTCTTGAATGAGAAGTGAACTGTCTTCAAGGGGAAAAAAAACAAAGTCCAGTTGCCTTTTGAGAAAGTACAACCAGGGACAACCAAGACCTGGATGACTGAGAATCTTGATAGACATATGTTTCAGATGGTTAAGATGTTAAAGATTGCATTTTGTAGTAATTAAAGGCAATAAGGATAGGCATACCTGTAATGTACACTAGTACTCAAGGTAGGATACTATCAAACCATAGATTAATGTAGGCAGGCTGCCTCTGTCTGCAAGAAGATACAACTGGACAACCAGGAAGCATTTAGTGAGAGGGGCTCTAGATCAGTGGTGGGATTCAATTTTTTTTTACTACCTGTTCTGTGGGTGTGGCGTGGCGGGCGTGGCGTGGCGTGGTGGGCGTGGCATGGTGGGCGTGGCAGGGGAAGGTTATTGCAAAATCCCCATTTCCTCCCGATCAGCTGGGACTTGGGAGGCAGAGAATAGATGGGGGCGGGGCCAGTCAGAAGTGGTATTTGCCGGTTCTCCTAACCACTTAAAATTTCCACTAACGGTTCTCCAGAACCTGTCAGAACCTACTGAAACCCACCTCTGCTCTAGATCACAGAAGATATGAAAAAATCTAAGTAAGACCTCCTTGTTATAAACTCACTAATAGACATTTACCATATTTATTTATTTATTGTAATTTGTCAAACAAAAACAGGAATAATGATAAAAATACAATGACAGGGACGATAGGCATGTTACTGCACTTATGCACCCCCCCCCCTCTCTACGGACCTCTTAAGTATGAAATGAGATCCACAGAAGTCAATTTGGGACCAAAACTGTGAAAATTTGTAGCTGAGACAATTCTACCATGTATGCAGCCCCATCCAGAATGGCTGACCCTTTACTCCATTAAGCAACATACCATTAATAATCCAGAGTTTTAGTTTATTGGTTTTTAATCATCCCAGGATAGTAACTGGAAGTCCAGAGCCAGGAATTATTGTGGGGTAAGAATTAGGAAACCACTCCATGAGAATCCAAACTGAACCAATACAAGTGGTCCTCGACTTATGACCACAGTTGAGCCCAAAATTTCCATTGCTAAGCAAGACAGTTACTAAATGTGTTTTGCACCATTTGTGACCTTTCTTGCCATAGTTGTTAAGTGAATCACTGTAGTTGTTAAGTGAATCATGTTGTCATTAAGCAAATCTGACTTCCCCATTGACTTTGTCAGAAGGTTGCAAAAAGTGATCACATGACTCTGGGACTCTACAACCACCATAAATATGAATCAGTTGCCAAGCAGCCGATTTTTGATGATGCCACAACAGTCCTAAGTGTAAAAAAAATCACTTTTTTCAGTGCCATTGTAACTTTGTACAGTCACTAAACGAACTGTTGTAAGCCAAAGGGGGATCGTCAGCCAAGAAACTTTACTACTCTTTTCGTTGTAGGTAGATGTTTCAAACTACATTCCTGGTTGTTAAATACTCCAAATTATGGCCCCAATTGTTCACATCAATAGGGAATTCTGCATAGAAATATGCATTCTAAATTCTAATACTGCCAGATTATGAAAGAATCAAGTTGGAAATGTGTAGTTCTTGTCAGGATGCTCCAATCCAGCAATTTCATGTAGTGCTTTTGAGCACCAGGGCATCCTTTGGAACCAACCTGGTTGTATTTTGACCCAGGTTTGGATCGTTTTAATTAAACAAGCATTAAAGAGGAAGCAAAGCACAAATCTTCAGGTTTGGTATTTTTCAAGAATACCTCTCTTAAGGAAGGAAGTATAACAGTTGAAGTATTGGATTAGATCAGGGGTTTCAAACTCGCGCCATCACGGTGGTGTCATGTGACATATCACGACTTCCCCCCCCTTCGCTAAACCCAGAGGGGGTGGGGCCAGCATGTGACGCAACCAGCCCACAGGCCGCGAGTTTGACACCCCTGGATTAGATGTAGGGAGACCCAATTTTTAGCTTGCTTTTAACCATGGAAGATCCTGGATGACTCACTCAGAGCAGCACTGATGAAATTATGGAGCTCAAAGATGTCTTTTAATCTCTCTTTCCTTCCTATCTAAGTTTTGTTACCATTAGAAGAGACTATTTGTAGCTCAGGGTTGAACTGTAGGTCCTTGGTGCTCTCTGAGCTTTGTGGTTTTCTTGCAGATATTTCATTATCTAATAGGTAATATCATCAGTATTAGAAGGGATTGGGGTTTTTAAAGAGAGAGAGAAAAACCCACCCCCTTCTAGCACTGATGGTGTTACTTATTTGGGTAATGAAACGTCTGCAAGAAAACCAAGCACCAAGTGAGATTTGTTGTTGGTAGGAAAATAGACAAAGGGGCCACTTTGTAGAGTAAATCTAATGAAAAAATAAAGCACCTAAAAATATAGAGCCCAGTGCCTTGTCTGGAAGTATATACATCTTCCTGTAAAAATACTTTTTAAATGGATACATGGATAAATAATATATTTTAGTATTAGATGGCTTTCTAAAACACTTCATCAATTTGCCCTCTGTTAGTGGATATGTCATAAGACTAGACACCCCCAGGGTGGGAGTTATTTTATCATTGGACAAACCAGAGGTGGGTTCCTACCGGTGTGGTCCACTCTATAGCACCGGTAGCCGCCCGCTGGTGACGTCACAGTACCGGTGTGGTCGGTTGCCGGTGCCTGGGCGCTGCCATTTTTTTAAAAAAACTTTTTTACATTTTTTAAAAATTTTTCTTCTGCGCATGCCCAGAAGCCGAGCTTCCAGCACTGTGCATGCCCTGCCTTCCTACCCCACAATGAGTCCAAGCAGGGAAGGATGGCTGAGGGAGATCGTGAGATGCTGAAAGAACGAGCGGCAGCAGCTATCTCCATTCCCCTCCCTTCAGCAGTCCGAGAAGCCACAAACGCGCGGTGATGATCCCAGGCATTTTCGCACGTTTGAGGCTTTTCGAGCTGCTGAGGGGAGGGGCAACGGGCGGCAGGAGCCTAGGATCATTGAATGGGGACAAACATTCAGGCCGGACGGAGCCTCCTAGAAGAACCCGCTGCCGCGGTCTTGCTGCTCCCGCTGCGTGGGGCTGCGTTGCAGGTGGGCAATGCCCCCCGCTTCTCCGGCCGCTGCCAAGCTCCCGAGGCCCACACCCACCCGGTCACATGGCTGGCAAGCCACACCCACAAAATAAGCCACGCCCACAGAGTGGTTGTAAAAAAAGTAGGAACCTGCCCCTGGGACAAACCCCTCGCCCCAGCCAGCCATTTTGTGAAGGCTCCCAAATCATGCCTTCACTATTCATGACACATAAGCCCAAAGAAGTTAACTATCGCTCAAAATTAGGAGGTATGCTAGAGAGAATGCTGAAAGGCCAAAAACCAAGAAATACTTTAAAATAAAGACATCTTCCTGTTTATCTTTCATAATTTGGCCACCACACTACAGTTCTCTATTGATTTCATCTCCAAGTAGAATTTGTTGCTGTTCACCTGAGAAATGAGGTGGACACAATACATTATTCCATGTTTCTTAATGACTGTTCTTATTGGGCATCTATCAGAAGGAAAAACCAGAATTCTGGGCCGCTTTCCCTGAGAGACCCATAAAGAGGTGTTGTTGCTGATGTAAATTAGAATGAGTGAAATAAATTCAGGTACAGGTGACATAAAGACCAGGAAAAAAAAGGCACATTTTCTATAAGCACAAGAATTCACCATATAATAACATTGCTTGCCAATATGTTTAACCTATTATACTGGGAGAACTGAGAACATTCATTCATTCATTCATTCATTCATCATTCATTCAATTTTTGTAGCTGTCCAATTCAACGAAGTGACTCTGGGCAGCTTACAATTCTAAAATTTAGAAACAATTAAAGCACTTAAAAATAAAACAGGAGAAACATCCCAAAAAATAAATATAAACAGCAACTGAGACAATTAATTAGTTAACAAAGCCAAGAAATGGGGCCCTTAACAAATTCTGAGCCCCAGGCACAGGTACAGACAGCCAAGTTTTTAAGCCTTGTGAAAGGCCAACAGGGTTGGGGCCATTCTGATCTCTGAGGGGAGAATATTCCATCAGGTAGGGGCTACAGCAGAGAAAGCCAGCTTCATTTAACCATGTTATTAATTTAACAACTCTAGTGATTCACTCAACAGCTGTGGCAAGAAAGGTCATAAAATCGGGCAAAACTCACTTAACAACTGTCTTGCTTAGCAATGGAAATTTGGGGTTCAGTTGTGGTCGTAATTCAAGGACCATCTGAAGTGATGTTACATGTGCCATGTAGCTGGCATCATTTACTACCGGTGCAGCCGCATTTTGCTCCAGCTGAAGTTTCCGAACACTCTTCAAGGGTAGCCCCATATACACTGTGGTGCAGTAATCTAAGTGAAAGGTTACAAGGCATTTTATTTATTTATTTATTTATTTTGTTATTCTTATATGCCGCCCAACTCCCGAAGGACTCAGGGCGGCGTATAAACTTGATCTGGCATGTGTAATATAGATACAATCCTAAAGCTATTTTAAGAATGTTGTGCATTTAGGGATGACCAAGGTTCTTTGTCAAAAGCCCTTGATATGACTTATAATACCACTTTATAATGCTTTGATAAGACCATACTTGGAATATTGCATCCAATTTTATTTGCTATGATATAAAAAGATGTTTGGGACTCTAGAAAAGTGCAGAGAAGAGCACAAAAGTTGATTAGGGGACAGGAGGCTAAAACATACTGTATGAAGAGTTGCAGGAATTGGGTCTTTCTAGTTTAATGAAAAGGACTGGGGGTGACATGATAGCAGTCTTCCAATGTTTGAGAGGCTGCCACAAAGAAGAGGGGGTCAACCTATTCTCCAAAGAATCTGAAGGCAGGAGAAGCAGCAACGGGTGGAAACTAATCAAGGAGAGAAGCAACCTAAGATTAAGGAGAAACTTTCTGACAGTGAGAACAATTAATCATTGGAACGACTTGCTTCCATAAGTTATGGTGCTCCAACATGGAGATTTTTAAGAAGAGACTGGACAATTGTTTGTCTGAAATGGTATAGGATTTCCTGCTTGAGCAGAAGGTTGGACTAGAAGACCTCCAAGGTCCCTTCAAACTCTGTTATTTTGTTCTGTTCTGACTGTAAAAGAGTGTGGTGTCTAAAAGATACCAACCTTGGGGTTTCTTACCCAGATGGAGTCTCGATAGGTGGCACAACAGAATCATTGACAGTATTAGTCTTGACTGGCAGATGAAGCAAACTCTGAGTTATCCATATGGAAAGAAATGCCCGAGATCTTCAAGCAGTTATCACTGGATTATTTATAGGCTTGAATGAATTATGCCTTCAATAATGTTAACATAGGACTGCTAGCCAAACATGATTCCCATAATGTTCATAGTGAACTCACAGAATGCCAGTACATACAATTATTCCACCATGACGGAATGTAGCTGGTATGTGCATCACAATCACTTAGGTTGAGCTGAAATGGGGACGAGCTTATGCATGAGTATGCTAGCTGTGATGTCATTTCTGTTGCCCATATCAGCTGTTTGAGAGTAGAGAATACTTTACAAGGGGCAAAACCCAAGTGACTAACATAGCTCCCTATATTACAAACCGATTGAAAATAAGGATGCAGTCCCTGGCACTGCTCTGAATTGTTTTAGGATAAGGCTATGTGCCAAATCAAATTTGTTTGTAATGACTACAAGCCAATTTGGATTGAGGACAAAACCTTTCTTCTCCATAGTGGTGGAGATAACATCCAGGATTGGGGTTGACCTCGTCTGCTTAGCTGGTTGGACTGAGTCTGTCAGAGCTGTGAGGACACGTCTCCGTTGCTAAGCCTCCCCAGCCTTTGACTCAGTCCCTCAGCTAGGACAGACCTGTCAAAGAGTTCTCCCTTGAAGAACGTTCCTCGATGCATTTACTTCTATGGACTTTATTTCTTATATACAGTCAGTGGTTTCACACTTCAAATTTGTGAGTTTTTCAACTGACTGACTCCCAAAAACCCGGTTGAGTCGCTGGCATCACACAGCAGCTGAGCTCCAGCCCCAGCCACTGAAGTCATTGATCTTTGCTGCTGTCAGGGTAGCGGGAACACTTTTACGCCGCTAACCCTGCGTCTGGCTTGGAGGGCACTCTGGGCGGGCACAGGAGCTTCGCTCTCTTTTGATCAATGAAGGAACTTTTGTGCTCCTACCATTTCTAAAACATGACAGCCCTGATGCAAGGAGCATGCGCAGAAGTGCTGTGCGCACGCGCGCACACACAAGCAAACCGGTAGCAATGGGATTTAGAAACCACTACTGATCCAGGCCACCGTCTGGCCCTGCATTTCCAAGGGGAAATTCCAGTATTCCCTGTACCTTACGCACTGGCTCCCTCCCCCAGGAGCCAATCGCCGCTCTCAGACGAGGAGGAAGGCAGAGAATCAGACCTGTCAGATGATGAAGGGTGATGCCCGACCAGCTGACCTTACTGGGCTTTTCCAACCTGGCCTCTTTTAATCGCTCCTTTTAAAGTGAGGAATTCAGCCCGCCTTGGAGTTCAAGCTGCAGAGCCAGAATCAGAGGGGCCGGCTAATCCAACTGACCCATTTTTTTCTGAGCCCACCATACAGGTAGAGGTTTTCCCCTCTCCACGACAATTTATCAATGTGGTCCAGAGGCAATGGACCGCTCCTGGGACAGGCCCGAATCCATCATTTGCTGACAGGAGATTTTATAATGTGGCAGCCAATGCAGCTGGCGAAGAATAGGTGTTATGTGGGTGTATCTTGGTACACCCACTACGGCTCGCGCAGCTGCATTTTGCACCAATTGCAGTCTCCAGATACCCTTTAGGGTATCCATTTAGATTCCATCCATTTAGATTCCATCCATTGTTTCTTGTCTTATCTTCAGGTGCTTTGGAGAATAGGTTGATCCACTCTTCTTTGTAGCAGCCCCTTAGATATTGGAAGACTGCTCTCATGTCTCCCCTGGTCCTTCTTTTCATTAAACTAGACATACCAATTTCTACAACCATTTTTCGTATGTTTTAGCCTCCAGGCCCCTAATCATCTTTGTTGCTCTTCTCTGCACTCTTTCAACATGTCTCAACATGTTTTTTATAATGGGGTGGCCAAAACTGTATGCAGTATTCCAGGTGTGGTCTTACTTTGTAAAGTGGTACTGTAGTACTTCACGTGATCTTGATTCTATCCCTCTGTTAATGCAACATAGAACTGCATTATCATGCAATATGCAAAAAAGGCGCAAAGTAGGGTAAATTACATTTTTCATTTCTCCAGTCACCCTTGCTTTAAAGTTTTATTCACTGCACAACTCAATTTCCCCATTTGTTAATAACTTTTGCAATAGGTGATATCTGGATAAACTCAGTAATAAAATAATTCAAATTTTGTGCTAAGAAACTACAGTTTGCTGTCAATGTTGTTATGCAAGTTGTGCTCTTTTACATAACTTTTCTCACCTTTATTCCACAATAATATTTAAAGCAACTATGGCTTCCCTTCTTTATCCCCTCCAACCCATAAATCTTATTCAGTCATCCTTTTGCAATTTCAACAACAAAAGAATTAGAAACATTGTTGACAATGAAACTTTGCAATTTAGCTAATGAAATGTGAAAGGCTGGAACAGAACTAGGCACCCAATCTCTGTTATATGCATTAGGCAGTTTTGTGGATTCACCTAATCTAAGTGGACCTGTCCAGAGTTAGGAGGGGTGAGCTAATAGCTATTCTTTGTACTGTGTGATTGTGAGATTTGTAAGGTTAGCAGCCTTCCTTATTTTTTCTCCCTCTCAAGTACTTGCCCAACCAAAGCAACAATTCACACTTATGACAGTGATGAGAAAATAACTTTGCAAACAGTCCTCATTTTTATGACCTTTGCAGGTCTGTAAAGCAAAAGAAAGTTGCAGTAAAATCATAAGGACAGTTGTGGTTTCACTTAGTACAAGTAGTCCTTGACTTACAATCATTCATTTAGTGACCATTCAGCACTGAAAAAAGTGACGTACAATCGTTTTTCATACTTAGGATTGTTGCAGCATTGTCATGGTCACATGATCAAAATTTGGATGCTTGCAACTGGTTCATATTTATGATGTTTGCAATGTCCCAGGGTCATGTGATTAACAATTAACAAGTTAACAATTGTGGCAAGAAAATGCGGAAATCTCATTTACAACTGTCTTGCTTAACAATAGAAACGTTGGGTTCAATTGTGGTCACAAGGCAAAAACTACCTGTAATCAATTTGCTCAACAACTGAGTGGCTGGTCCCAACTGTGACTGCTAAAGAAGAACCACCTATAAATGTGTCCACTTCTAAAATTAAAACTAAAGTTTCTCTGCCTCCCCCAATGATTATTTTTATTTTCTTGAAAATTGCTAGAAGAACAAAATTATACAAATATATGACTTCATATTTAGGAAGGACTTTTAGGAGGAGGTCAAAAGCATTTGACTTGTAATGTAACTGATGTGAGATCAGTTGTTGACCTCTCCACAATGGGCTGAAAGGGTTCATCCTTCACAATAAAACAAAATCCAGTTTTGGTTACCAAAATGTAAAAAAGATGTGGAGACTCTAGAAAGAGTGCAGAGAAGAACAACAAAGATGATTAGGGGACTGGAGGCTAAAACATATGAAGAACGGTTGCAGGAACTGGGTATGTCTAGTCTAATGAAAAGAAGGACCAGGGGAGACATGATAGCAGTGTTCCAATATCTCAGGGGTTGCCACAAAGAAGAGGGAGTCAGACTATTCTCCAAAGCACCTGAGGGCAGGACAAGAAGCAATGGGTGGAAACTAATCAAGGGGAGAAGCAACCTAAAACTAAGGAGAAATTTCCTGACAGTGAGAACGATTAACCAGTGGAACAGCTTCCCTCCAGACGTTGTGGGTGCTCCATCACTGGAGGCTTTTAAGAAGATATTGAACAACATCTGTCTGAAATTGTATAGGTTTCCTGCATGAGCAAGGGGTTGGACTAGAAGACCTCCAAGGTACCTTCCAACTCTGTTAGTCTCTTATTCTGTTAAAATGCAGTAAACTAATTCTTTCAGTCAGTGTAAGGACCCTCCTGTGCAATGCGTATCTTGATCTTTAATTATCTTTGTGGTAGAGCAGGAATTTCACCTCCTGGTTTAGTGCACACTTGCAAGCAAATAATTAATAATCTTGGATTCCAGAATAGGTGCAGTAATGTGCTAAATTAGAAACTAGACTTATGGGGGAAGGCATAGCTTCCAAAAGATAGATCTGAAAATGAAAAAGCGGGTTCTGTAGATTAGCTGTAAAAGACACTTTCAATTTAAACTTGACTTTTAGGGACAGCACCCATGCAGTATTTTGGGCAGTGTTTTAGAGATGGATTACTATCTGGGATGCTTTTTCTGGGATGCTTTTTCAATTTCCCTGTCAAATAAACAGCGCTGGAATGTCCAGCAGGTCCCAACGAAGAACAGATCAAAGCTGAGTCTGTTTAATTTCTGACATCAGTTGAAGTCTACTTGGTGCTCACCTGCTGAGGCAGAATCAGTAATGGATTGTTTATTTATTTTATTTATTTATTTTATTTTATTTAGTGCTCTTATATGCCGCCCTACTCCCTGGGGACTCAGGGCGGCGTACAACATTGTTCTAGATGTTCTTCATTGGTCCATCAGATTTATAAAACAACAGGATAAAAGAGTTGCAAGTGACCTTGGAGGTCTTCTATTCCAATCCCCGACTCAAGCAGGAGACCTCATACCATTCTGGACAAATGGATGCCCAGTCTCTTCTTAAAAACCTCCAATGAGGGAAGCCATTTCATTGATTAATTGTTCTCACTGTCAATAAATTTTTCCTTAGTTCTAGATTGCATCTTTCCCTGATTAGTTTCCATCAGTTTCTTCTTGTCCTGCCTTCAGGTGCTTTGGAGAATAGATTGACACACTTCTTTATGGCAGCCCTTTAGATATTGGAATACTGCTGTCATATCATTCCTAGCCCTTCTCTTTGTTAGACTAGACTAGACATTCCCAGTACCTGCCTATGTTTTAGCCTCCAGTCCCCTAACCATCTTTGTTGTTCCTCTGCACTCTTTCCAGAGTCTCAACATCTTTTTTGTATCATGGTGACCAAAACTCGATGCAGTATTCCAGGTGTGGTGTCACCAGTGTAATATAAAGTGGCACTAACACCTGACTTGAACCTGATACTATCCCTCTGTTGATACAGTCCAGTTAACCAGGCTACCACCTATTCTATACCTGTGCATTTGATTTTTCTTGCTAATTCTTTAACTAGTAAGACTTTCTATAGATTCTTTTTTAAGGCTGTAATGTTACAAGAGGAGGGTCTCACTTAAGAGGAGGGTCTCACTTAAACCCGTGATGATGGCTTCTGAATGATTATGCATAGTATTGCACTGCACCAAACAGGAGGATTGTATCTAGTCCATAGCATCTTCTTCTTCTTCTTTTGTCTATGCAATACTATGTTTACCGATAGAAGGGAATATTTGTAGCTCAGTGTTGAACTGTGGAGTCATTGGTGCTCTCTGACCCTGGTTGTTTTCTTGCAACATTTCATTATCCAACAATTCACTGATGGTGTTACCTAGCTAGGTAATGAAACATCTGCAAGAAAACAACCAAGCTCAGAGAGCACCAACGTTTCCACAACACATTATTTTATTGTTCTACATTTTTCCAATGTCTTCTTTCCTTGACCAGTAAATTCATTGCTGTTATAAGACTTTAGAGAGATTTAATTAAAATTTTATTTTTTGCATTGTTTTTCCATGGCAGACTGACATATAAGTAATTAAGGGAAATTCTGAAATGTTAAAAATAAACACAATGAAAGAATTTGCAGATTTTTCACACATAGAAGCGCGCAAGTATGCTTGTGCACATGTAGTTTGTATTATGACTGCTTCTAATTGCCTTTAAAAATATAATAAGCCTGCCTCTATGTGATTCTACTTTGCTAATTGCAGGAATTGAGTATGTCTAGTAGTCTAATGAAAAGAAGGACTAGGGCTGAACATGACAGCAGTGTTAAAATATTTGAAGGGTTGCCACAAAGAAGAGGGAGTCAACCTATTTTCCAAAGCACCTGAGGGTAGAACAAGAAGCAATGGGTGGAAACTAAACAAGGAGAGAAGCAACTTAGAACTAAAGAGAAATTTCCTGACAGTTAGAACAATTAATCAGTGGAACAGCTTGCCTCCAGAAGTTGTGAATGCTCCAACACTGGAAGTTTTTAAGAAGATGTTGGACAACCATATGTCTGAAATGGGATAGGGTTTCCTGCCTGAGCGGAGGGTTGGACTAGAATAATAGCCCCCAACCTTTTGGGCACCAGGGACCGATTCTGGGGAGAAAGAGGTTGTGTGTGTGTGTGTGTGTGTGTGTGTGTTGTTTTGCATGCTGCCTACATCCCAGAGATGGGGCTTTGCCTGTTTACGTGGCCCAGTTGCTGACATGTTGCAGACCAGTGCTGGTCCATAGACCATGGGTTGGGGATCCCAGGACTAGAAGACCTCCAAGATCCCATCCAAGTCTGTTATTCTTCTAATATTTATTGGGATATATTAGAGTCAGGCTCTCCAGAACTAATATACCTTTATCACACTCTTCTTTGAAAGTTCCTTTTATACATTTATAATGAGCTGACTAATTGGGTCAAGTGAACAAGAGAGAGCGACCACCTGCTGTCAGGGGAATACTGGCATTTCTTTAGCAGAAAAATTTAACTTCCGATAAATTTTCATGTAGACAGACCTTGGGATTTTTATTTATATTTTAAGATTCATTCTTCTGTGGGCTAATGCGGTTTTATGTACTAGAGAATAACGTAGATATGTAAGAGGCTTCTTTAAATCAAGTCAGGCCCTGAGTCCACTTAATTTAAGACTGCCTTCCACCTTGACAGCTGCTTTTCAAGATTTCAAATCACAGTCTCTCTGCACTTTATTTGGAAATGGGGGGAAATGCAATCTGTGAAATTCTGCATGCATTGCACGTCCCCTGCCACTGAGCTTCAGCCCTTCTCTTGGAAGTTGTGAATGCTCCAACACTGAAAGTTTTAAAGAAGAGCTCGGACAACCATTCGTCTGGAATGGCATATAGGGTTTCCTGCCTGAACTGGGGGTTGGACTAGAAGACCTCCAAGGTCCCCTCCACCTCTGTCATTCTCTTATTTTTGGGGAAAAGATTTATTAAAGGACCCACCCAATGTGCCAGAAGATGCTACACCTTTGTAGATTAAAACCCAGAAGGCAACCTGACTAGGAAGCTATTATGGAAGGTGCCATAGGAAGAATATTGTCTTCAACTTACAAGCATACACAAAGGGACAGTTCGAAGTTATAACAGCATTGAAAAAAGTAACCTATGACCAGTTTTCACACTTATGACCATTGCAGCACTCCCATGGTCATGTTATCACTAGCACTAGCACTTAGACTTATATACCGCTTCACAGGGCTTTCCAGCCCTCTCTAAGCGGTTTACAGAGTTCAGCATATTTCCCCCAACAATCTGGGTCCTCATTTTACCCACCTCAGAAGGATGGAAGGCTGACTTCCGGTTTGGAGCGCGCCATCGCGGACGTCCCCTGTCGGGCACCTTTCCTATCTTTGTTAAAAGCCGCCAGAACAGCTGTCTGGCGGCTTTGAAATCTCTTCCCCGGGCAAAGGGGAGAGATGAGAGCTTGACAGGTGGGGTAGAGCCCCCCCAGCGCCCTAGGAGCCATCTGGTAGGGCGCGAAGGGAGAGCTCCCCATGCAGCCTGTCTCCAGCTCCGAAGATCAGGAAACCTCCGCCTTTGCGGAGCTAGATGTCGCGACCAGCCGCTGCTTCAAGAATGGGATTTATAACTACATTTAAACTACAGAAGCAGACAGAGAGAAACAGGCGTGAGATGGGCAAGTACTGAAACCTCTTTTTTCCTTTTTTTTTTCAACTCCTGGGCAAGCTTTCACTTCGGCAAGGGAACAAAGGAAACAGAGTAACAATATGGCGATTGAGAAGTGAAAGTGACTTTCGTTTTCCCAGAGGCTTTTTTTTTTCCTCTCTCTTATGGAAACTTTTAACTTGGAAAAATGGTTTTTTCTCTCTCTGTCTCCTAACTCTGGATTAAAGTTATAATAGAAATATTTCCAATAAAAGACTACCTGGTTTTTAAACTGGAAAGAACTTTAATCAGGCATCTGGCTTTTTTTCTTTTTTGTACTCTTTTGAAACACCAATGGCTTCAAAGTCTGGAAAGATTGTTTTGACTAAAAGAAATGACTATTCATCTGGATATATTTCTAAAATGCAACTTAACACTGAGCTAACACCTCCACAGCTTTTGACACCTGAAAATTTATTAAATAATTTAAAGATTATGAAACATGAACTTACTTTGGAATTTAATCAGAAAATAAGTGAGATAGACAAAAAAATGCAGGCTGCTTTGAAGAATATGAATCAACAACTCAGATTTGATGTGTTAGAGGTTTGCAAAGGCTTAGCAACAAATATTGAAGTTTTGGCAGAACGTATTGAAACAAATAAACAAGCTTTGGCAACTTCGGTGAATTACATAGATAAAATCCAAAATGATATTGCAAATTTTGAAAAAGAGGTCTTGATGACACAGTTCAGATTCATGGAAGTTGCTATAAGGATCAGAGGTTTGAAAGAAGGATTATATGAAAATTTAAAAGGCAGGATGGTTGACGTATTGGATCAGGTGTCTGGAATTTCTAAAGTGGAATTGGCTACACAAATCGACAAAATATACAGAATCAATTCGTGGTACGCTAAACAAAAGCATTTACCAAGGGATATTGTCATATATTTTACCACAAGAGCTTTACGGAACAGAATTATACAAGCAACGTTTAACAATAATCTTATGGTGAATGGCCAGGAACTAAAGATTTGGAAAGAAATCCCCTCTAAAATGCTTAAAGCCAGAAAAAGCTATACTTTTTTGATTGATGAATTTAAGAGATTAAATTTACAATATAAATGGGAAGCGCCAGTTGGAGTAGCAGTGAAATTTTCTGGAAAAAGATACCGGCTCAACACGATAAAAAAAGCTACTGAATTTTATGTCAATGTTCTAAAGGCTGATATATCCAAGATTCCAGAGGAAGGATGTATGAAAATAAAAGAGGAGGAGGAGGGGAAGCCACCTTTGATGGATCAAAAGGAAATAGATTCAAAAACCCATAAGGAGTGCCTGAACCAGATAGCTGGGGAAAAGGAGATGGAGGTCTGGGATCAGACGGGAGACGAGTCGACAAATTCGAATTTATTGAACTATTAAAAGATGAACTATCAAGATACAAAACGATGTGATGTTGAAATATATTGGACGGATAGAGACTAATATGATTGTATTTTTTCTTTTCCCTATCTAATGATTACCTATGCAATATTTAGTTAAGTTTTATATAACTTTGAGGTTATTTTTAATGTTAATAATATTAGATATATATAGTTTGTTGAAGATTTGTTTATTTTTTTTCCTTTCTTTTTTTGTTTATTGAAGTTAGTAAGTTAATTTAGAATAATATTATGTTATTAATATCATGACGAAATTTAATATTTGATGATCACTTATGTAACATTTAGTTAAGTTTTATCTTAGAGGTTATTTTTAATGTCAATAATATCAGTTTAAGATTTGTGTATTTTATATTTAGTTATTACTTATGTAACATTTACTTTGTATAAGATAGAGGATTGAAGGGAGGAGGTAGGAGGTTTGTTTGTTTGTAAGAGTTTTCTCTTTCTTTCTTTCTTTTTTTTTTTCTTTTTTGTATCTTTACTATTGTATACAAATGCGATATATTAGTAGTGTATAATCTGGAGTTGAAGTTTTTAAAAATAGTGTTCTTTTTTTTCTTTTTTTTTCTTTTTTTATTAACAATTTAAATTTACTATTATGCCCTGTATTATCTCTGGGAAGTCCGGGGGGGAGGTGGGGAGGGAAGGGGGTGGGTTCGGGGGGGGGAGAAAAAAATAAAAATGTTTGTACTTTATATTTAATATTTTGCTACTACTTATGTAATTCTGTACTAATAAAACTTTTTTGAATAAAAAAAAAAAAGAAGGATGGAAGGCTGAGTCAACCTTGAGCCTGGTGGGATTTGAACTGCCGAACTGCAGGCAGTCAGCAGAAGTAATTTGCAATACTGCACTCTAACCACTGCACCACCGAGGCTCAGAATTCAGGTTCTGGGAAACTGGCAGATATTTATGATAGAAGTTGCACCGTCCGACAGTCATATGATCACTATTTGTAACCTTCCCAGTCAGTTCTAAAAAGCTAAGTCAATAGAAGAAACTGGATTTGCTTAATGACTGCATGATTCACTTAACAACTACAGTGATTCTCTTTACAACTGTGGCAAAAAGGTGGTAACATGGGGCAAAACTCACTTAACAACTACCCTACAAAACAAATTTGGGACCAGATGTGGTCATAAGTCAAGGCTATCTGTAAATGTAGTCTGTAGTGAAGATCTAGAGAAAAAATTGCCCCTTTTGAACCTCTGCATGTTGAGAACCGTGCTTGACAGGGTAGCATGGAGAGCATTTGCCTATAAAGTCGCCAAGAATCAGATACAACAACAAATGTTCAGAACATTACAAGTTACAAAACATCCTCCCTCTTGATGATGTTTATTTGTTTGATTTTTTAAAAAAGATTTATAAGGTTGCCCAACTAGACCAGCGGCATGCTGGCCTAGAGGTGGAGCTCTTGCTCAGGAGGCTCCGAGTTTGATCCTAGGTAGTGGCAGGTATTTTTTTCTCTGGGCGCAAAGAGAAAATATCTGCTGTGAACTCTGCATGGTTGTCAGGAAGGGCATCCATCCAGTAAACACTCAGCTCTATTTAGTCACCCCAACTCCACCCCAATGCCCAGGACTACAGGATCATTAAAAGAAAAAGAAAAAATAAGGCTACCCAACACAAACAATGTAACCTTGGCTAGGTACAGTATAGAATAAAAAACCCACAATAAACTAAAAAGAAAAATAGCACATACCATATAATATTGAACATATACAATATATAAATACAAAATATAAAATATATCTCTCGCCTCTGGGAATGAGTTCTACCTTCCCAATTTTTTTCTGTCTTCCTTTTCTTGCTTATATTTGTGACTTTCAAAGTTCTAAACTATAGCAACCCACTGCAGTATGCTTATATTTTTAAGAAGTCCCTATGGACTCTATTTCGTGAAAAGAAGCAGTTATGGAAATAAAAAGAATTCTATAAACTGTGTTCTTTGTATCAGGACAATTTTGCATTTCTTATTATGTTTCATTTTTCTTAGTACCACTCCTTTAGTATTTAAAAAAAATATCAAACAAGACAAATCACTGTCAGCTATCAAACAATGAGCTCCTTGCTATCTTGACTGTGCTTTTGCATTACATTGATGTGTCACGCTGCCCAGTGCGGTGACTGAGTGAGTAATAAGTTATCATATTTGTTTTGACTGTTAGTAGCCATATGAATAGATGTCCCAAAGGTGCTTTTCCGAAAGGCAACTGGACTTTCTCGGGTTTTTTTCTTTGAAAATGTTTCACTTCTCTTCCAAGAAGCTTCATCACTTCTACCTGACTAGTGGGGAATGGAAGGTTTTATATTCTTTGCAGTCCTCTAGTCCAGCTGTCTCCAATCTTTGCGGCTTGGTGGCCCAGCGGGTAGGAGGAGGGGAACTGGGCCGTGTGAGCGGCGGCTGGTGCGCACATGCACGCGTGCAGCTCAACTTGTACAAGTCAGCATGCACATGCATGCATGCATCGCTCAATTTGCACAAGCTGAGTTATGCTCGTGTCAACATGCGCAAGCCTGCTGTTTGTACAACTCAAGCTGCATGTGCGTTGGCCCGCTGCTCATACCGCCCAGTTACGAATAGGCCATGGCCCGGTGATGGGGGACCCCTGCTCTAGTCGTTAGCACTCTGAGGGTAGGTGGTTAGTTCTCTGAGGAGTCGTTGAGGCCACTTGGGGTTTTATATCTGTACCCTCGGATTTACCTGGGTAAGAGTCGCAGGAAGGTTCCATACCTGTTTGACCCTCAGAGTGCTAATGACCCAGATGACTTCAAAGAATATACTGGTAGTCCTCAACTTACAACCACAATTGAGCCCAAAGTTTCCGTTGCTAAGTGAGACATTTGTTAAGTGAATTTTGCCCCATTTACGACCTTTCTTGCCACAGCTGCTAAGTGAATCGCTGCAGTGGTTAAGTTAGTAGCATAGTTGTTAAGTGAATCTGACTTTCCTGTTGACTTTGCTTGTCAGGAGGTCGCAAAAGAGGATCATGTGACTGCAACCATCATATACATGAGTCAGTTGCTAAGCATCTGAATTTTGATCATGTGACCAAGAGGGGATGCTGCAATGGTTGTAAGGGTGAAAAACGATTGTAAGTCACTTTTTTCAGTGCTGTTGTAACTTTGATCAGTCACTAAAGGAACTGTTGTAAGTCGAGGATTACCTGTAAATCCTTCCATTCCCTACCAGTCAGTTAGAACTGAAGAACTTCTTGGATGAGAAACGAAACATTTTCAAAGAAAAAAACAAAGAAAGTCCAGTTACTTTTGGAAAAGCACCTTTGGGACAAGCATGACCTGGATGACTGAGAATCTCCATAAACATGTGAATAGATATTCTTTGGAGTGATCTGTGTTCAACTTACTCTTTCAGTGGCAAGATTGACTAATATTGTAATCAAATTCATCCTTCTTCCCCACATTGTCCTTTTTTTTGCTTCAGCTTTTCCAAACTTTATGAACTTCTCAAGGAACGTAGGTCTCCACATGACATGTCCAAAATATGATAGTTGGAACAGATCATTAATCCTTCGTTGTCATGGATAAAATCTATTTATGTAGAAACTAAGAGTACAGGTAGTCCTCCATTTATGACCTTCATGGTGTACAGGAGCTCCATGACTTACAACCAGTCATTTAGCAACTAATGTTCAAAGTTACGAGGGAGTACAGTTAGTCCTTGATTTACGACCACAATTAAGCCCAATATTTTTGTTGCTAAGTAAGGCAGTTGTTAAGAGAAATTTGCCCCGTTTTACAACTTTTCTTGCCACAGTTGTTAGATGAATCACTGCAGTTGTTAAGTTAGTAACATGGCTGTTAAGTGAATCTGGCTTCCCCGTTGACTTTGCTTAGCTGAAGTTCGCAAAAGTTGATCACATGACCCTGGGGCACCGCAACCATCATAAACATAAGTCAGTTTTGCAAGCATCTGAATTTTGACCACATGACCATGAGGATGCCGAACAGGTAGCGACCTGCTGGTGATGTCATGATGACATCACCGACCCAGTTCGGTCGGTGCCGGTCCGTGGGCGCTGCCATCTTTTTTTTAAAAAATTTTACTTTTTACTTTTTTTAATTTTTTTTCTTCTGAGCATGCGCAGAAGCCGAGTTTCCAGTACTGTGCATGCAGTCGCCATCTTGTTTTTGCTTTTTTGGGGGCACTGTGCATGCGCATGCACAAAGCTCACGCACGCCCATGAGGCGCGCCCACGAGACGTGGGAGGAAGCGAACCGGCAGCGAGGTAGGTAGGAACCTACCTACCTCACTGCCGAGGTAGGTAGGAACCTGATCATAAGTCGCCTTTTTCAGTGCCATTGTAACTTTGAATGGTCACTAAATGAAGTGTTGTAAGTTGAGGCTTATCTGTAGACACCGACTTGATTTCAGTAAAAATTCTGAGTTGATTTCCTCTATGATCCTTCTGTTTATTTTCATAGCTGTGTGTGATATTTTTAGGTTTTTCCAAAGTTCACACATGTCTTACTTAAGTGCACCTTGCCATATCTGAAACAATAATACTGTTATTAATATCAGGTTGGCTGCTCTGTGATCTAAAAGCTCTAGGCCTAATTTCATTCAGCTTCAGAGAAACTGAAAACATTTTAGCCTTTAACGTTTTATACACTAAGATTTCTGAAGGCTTTTTCAGGATCATTATACTAATGCCTGTGGTCTGCAAAGCCGTAGAAGGCAAAAGCCTCAAAACAAATTATCATAAAAAGGTATGGAAAGAGAAGGAATGATCACACTATTACTGATTTGATGATATATATTTGAATAAATGGTCTGACTGCAGTCTGTATGTGGGTTTCAGGATAACAGAACAACACAGTTGGCATTTCAGTAGACTACACATACACAACTACTACAATCATTCTTCCTATGTTTTATAAAGCCTTCAGTCCCCTAATCATTTTGGTTGCTCTTTTCTGCACTCTTTCCAGAGTCTCAACATCTTTTTTTATAATATGGTGACCAAAACTCGATGCAGTATTCTAAGTGTGGTCTTATCAAGGTTTTATAAAGTGGTATTAACATTTTATGTCATCTTGATTCTTTCCTTCTCTTAAAGCAGCCTAGGATTGCATTGGGTTTTTTGGCAGCTGCAGCACACGGCTGGCTCAGTGATTTCCCAGTAGGACTCCAAGATCCCTCTCACAGTTACTGCTATTGAGCCAGGTTTCACCTAATCTGTACCCGTACATTTGATTTTTCTTGCCTAAGTGTAAAACAATACTTTTCTCTATATTGAATTTTGTTTTGTTAGACGGGGCCCAGTATTCAAATCTGTCAAGATCCTTCTGGATCTTGAGCCTATCTTCTGGGGTGTTGGCTATTCGTGACAGTGTAGTGTCGTCTGCAAATTTGAGGAGTTCCCCATCTATTCCCTCGTCCAAGTCATTGATGAAGATGTTGAAGAGTACTGGGCCAAATACAAAACCTTAGGGAACCCCTCTGCTTACTGCCCTCCATATAGAGGGAATTACATTAAAGACTACACACTGAAAGTGGCTTGTCATCCAGTTGCAAATCCATCTGGTGCTGATGCTGTCTAGCCCACATTTCTTTTAGCTTGCTAAGAAGTAGGATACCCCATTTCTTAACCAGAAAAAAAGTACTGCTCAGAAATAACCATTTCACAGGATTTCTGCCCTTAAAAGAAAGTAGACTATTTTTCAGACGTATGTGTGTGTGATTTAAACTGTTTGAAATCACAGCCACAAAATAACACAAAATAAAATTTATCTCCTAAATCTGGCAATCTTTTCTTCGCATTAACCTTTTGAATCCAGGGGGCATTTTCCACATCAGTTCATCAGCTGTCGGAATCCTTAAATTTTGACTTAGAAAATAATGCTTGCATAAATGACCTCTTGATGTTCTTCCCTTTACCTTTAGGCTAAGAATTTAGGCAAAACATTTTAGTCATTTTCTCTGGTGATAGTGTTGTGTGCAGTAGTAATTTTGCTATAGCCTCCTTTTCTCCTCTTCTACTTCATAAGCAGTAACTTCACTTCTCCTAATAGCAGGGTTGATCCTGTTCATATAATTCTGTTTTATTTAATTATCATTCTGTAATTGCAATAGCAATAGCACTTAGACTTATATGCCGCTTCACAGTGCTTTTACAGCCCTCTCTAAGCGGTTTACAGAGTCAGCCTATGGCCCCCAACAATTTGGGTCCTTATTTTACCCACCTCGGAAGGATGGAAGGCTGAGTCAACCTTGAGCTGCTGGCTATGGGCAGAGTTAACCACTGCACCACCACAGATTTCTTCAGTGTTTCTTTTTTTCCAGTATAGATGGTCCTCTATTTATGCCCCCAATTGAGCCTAAAATTTATGTTGTTAAATGAGACATTTTAAGTGAGTGTTGCCCCATTTTACTAAGTTTCTTGTCTCAGTTGCTAAGTGAATCACTGCAGTTGATAAGTTTGTAACCTGGTTGTTAAGTGAATCTGGCTTCCCCATTGACTTTGCTTGTCAGAAGGTCTCAAAAGGGGATCATATGATTCCGGGACATTGCAACCGTCATAAATCTGAGTCAGTTGCCAAGCTGAATTTTCATCCCATGATTGTGGAGATGCTGCAAAAGTCGTAACTGAAAAACGGTCAAAAGTCACTTTTTTCAGTACCGTTGAAACTTTGAACGGTCACTAAATAAGATGTTGTAAGTTGAGGATTATCTGTAAAGGTTATCTGCCCTGTCTATTTTTCTTTGAAACAAGCTTCTAGAATAAATGAAGAGTTGATCAGGATACAGCTTAAAAAAATACTGACCAAATGTCAATACCTGCTTGCTTGCAATCTTGGTAAAATTATTTTCCACGCTTTGTAGATGACACTTCGTTTGTATCTTCTATAGCAGAGCATTGATCTCCATTGACTTTGAAACACCTTGCTCACATGAAACCAAGCCTTGCTCCCTTCTTCAAAGATCTCCCTTAATTTTTCCAATACTTTGTGTCATTATGTCAGTCAGCCCCAGTATCAATTGATGTCAAGAACAGGCTTGTATTTTCCCTCCTTCTGCTTAGAATCTTTGATTCCTTCTAGTGTCCATTTTCCAAAATCACATCTTTGTTATGACTTACAATAGCCAAGTAACCAAAATAAGTCTGTTTCTGATGAGAAGCGAAATTTATCTCACAAAGGAGAAATGGATCTTTTCCCGGACATCATGTATTAGAAAATAAACCGCAGTTTAAAAGTCTAAGTAAAAATATTTATTTCGGCACAAAACAAATAAATCCTCATTAGTCTACATTTCTGATATACAAAATAGGTCTTGCTTCGATGGAAGCTAGGAACAGAAGGAATGAACGGAGAAAGGAATGTACATGCGTACTAGAACATATCAATCACGTGCTCAGGAATAAACCATTATATTAGATAGGGATGCTTCTCCCTGCATATACATATAACAGGCAATATAAAATCACTGCCTGACAGTTTCCCATGAGATGCTATTTATTTTTTACAGTCTTGCAAAATCTAATAGTAAAATCAATATTTCAAATTTACCTGGACCCTTAATCCATTTACAACTTACTTAGATCAAAATCTTGTTCAGCTTTTTTCCTGTTTATTTCAAGTTCTTTAATATCTGAAGCTTATAATTAATTTTTCTTTCGTTCAGAGATGAAGACAAACTTACCTGATGACTTTTCAGACGTATTGTTCTGAAGATCTATAATAGATTTAAGATAGTTAATAAGCAATTTCTGAAAGTGATTAGAGAGTGCAGCTTGCAGATGTATTATCCTTTAAAAGGCTCTACTACAGTTATAGATAAGATAGAGGACCCTGTTGTGTCCTAGCACTCAAACTCCTGGAAAACTGCTGTCTTGTGGTCTCCCACCCCCTGAGTACATATCTGGAGCATATGTAGACAATCTTCCATTCTCTTCTTATCTAAAGAGGTTCCAAGGAACCAGTCTACACAGCAGTGTTTTATTTATTTATTTAGGAGATTTATACCGCCACCTATTTGCACATGGCCTCAAGGCAGCTTACAAAAATATAAAAACATGATATAAAAACAGTAAAACTGATAAAAGAATCATATATAATAAAATAATAAAATAACCCCCACCCACCCCGACCCCAGCGACATCCTACGAGCCATTTAATGGGCTCCATCCCGCTCAGCATTCCCTAGGCCCGCTGGCAGAACCAGGTCTTCAGCACCTTCCAGAAGAGTGTTAGAGTGGAGGCCATTCTAATCTCTGAGGGAATTGATGTTCCAGAGAGACGGAGCCACCATGGAGAAGGCCCTTTTTAGTCTTTGCTTTGTCAGTTCTACTTTCAAAGAGACATCTGAATATTTTTTAACAGAGTTGGAAGGGACCTTAGAGGTCTTCTAGTCCAACTCCCTGCTTGAGCAGGAGACCCTATACCAGTGATGGCGAACCTTTTTTGGTTCGCGTGCCAAAAAGGGGGGGGTGTCTGCGCTAGCGCGCGCACACGTACCCACACCCATTCCCTCCCCCCCACGCATGCGCACAACACCCCCATGCTGCCCCCTGCGCATGCGCACACACCCCCACCCCCCGCGCAAAGGCCTTACCGGAGCCTGGGACGGTAAAAAACGACAAAACGGGCAAACCGGAAGTTCGGAAAAATGCACTTCCGGTTTGTCCGTTTCGTCATTTTTTGCATTCCGGGGCTTCAGGGAGCTTCCCTGAACCCTCCGGAGTGCAAAAAACAGCTCACCGATAAAACGAAAGTGCGTTTTTCCACACTTCCGGTTTGCCGGTGGGCAACGCTCGCGTGCCCTCCGCTATGGCTCCGCATGCCACCTGTGGCACGCGTGCCATAGGTTCGCCACCACGGCCCTATACCATGTCAGACAAATGGTTGTCCAATCTATTTTTAAAAAATCCCAGTGATAAGAGCACGCACAACTTCTGAGGGCCATTCCACTGAAATGTCTCCTTAGTTCTAAGTTGCTTCTCTCCTTGATGGGTTTCCATCCATTGCTTCTTGTCCTTCCTTTGGATGCTTTGGAGAATAGGTTGACTCCCTCTTCTTTGTGGCAGCCTCTCATTTTAATTTTACCTATGGTTTTGGGATAAGAATAATTTGCATAAAATTTTATTGTAAAGGTAGTCCTTGACTTACGACTGTTATGGTCGTAAATCATGATGGTCATAACATGAGTCAGTCATGTGATTCACCTGATTTTATTATCTTTTTTGTGGCAGTCATTTGGCAAATACTGTGTTTCATTGAGTGAATCAATGAAAATTGGAAGTAAATGCCAGTTTTGGCAAAAACATTGCCCAAAGTTCAGTCATGTGACTCTGAAGCGGGCTTTGAATCATAACTTTGAATCTGGGTCATAAATAGCCCCCCCATACAGGTAGCCATCAACTTACAACAGTTCATTTAGTGACCATTCAAAGTTACAACAGCACTAAAAGAAAGTGAATTATAACTGTTTTTCACATGTATGACACTTGCAGCACCCCCTGTGGTCATGTGATCAAAATTTATTTGTTTATTTGTCAAGCATATATGATTATAAGCAAAGTATAAACAGTAAAACATGATTGAATATTTATGTAATAGTACAAGCATGAATAAGAGTAAAAGAGGTATGAATATATGGGTACATTAGGACAGGAACAGTAGGCACGATTGTGCGCTTATGCACGCCCACTTGGCAACTGGCTCATATTTATGACGGTTATGTGATTTATTTATTTATTTATTATTTATTATTAAGTTCTTCTATGCCGCCCTACTCCCTAAGGACTCAGGGCGGCATACAACATTTTAAGAGAACACTAAACAATAAACTTATATAAAAAACAGTTTTAAAAAGTTAAAAAAAGACATCCAACAACATGCATAAAGGGGGAGATCTCGGGTATAAACTTGTCTCGGACCCCTGCCTGCAGGAAGAGCCATGTCTTAATGGCTTTTCGGAAGGCCAGCGGGGTGGGGATAATTCGGATCTCTGGGGGGAGTTGGTTCCAGAGAGCAGGGCCCCCCACAGAGAAGGCCCTCCCCCTAGGCCCCGCCAGCGGACATTGTTTGGTTGACGGGACCTGGTGGAGACGCACTCTGTGGGACCTAACCAGTTGAAGGGAAGTATGAGGTAGAATGCGGTCCCGGAGGTAACCTGGTCCTAAGCCATGCAGGGCTTTAAAGATGATGATCAACACCTTGAATTGTACCCGGAGACCAATGGGCAGCCAATGCAACTGGCGGAGTATGGGTGTTACGTGGGTATATCTTGGCACACCCACCACAGCATGCTTTTGATTCCCTTTTGGGACCTTCCAACAAGCAAAGTCAATGGGGAAGACAGATTCACTTAACAACTGTGTTACTAACTGTGTTACTAACTTAACAACTGCAAAGAGTTGAGGAGCTCCTGTACACCATACAGAATCCCTCTGTAAAAGAGAGGCAGTTCCAAAATGTAATAAATCAAGTAAATAAAAACTCTGCACCGACCTTCTGCAAGTACACGTACATGTTCATATGAAAACTTTCTTTTCCTGGCAGGATTAAAATTAACCTAAACGGTGATCCTTAAAAGAGTGGAACTGCCAAAATGTTTCAATGCATAACACTTCCATGGCTCTGACAGGGGAATCACGGTTCAGAGCCTTCTTAATTATAACCCAAAAAAGAATCAGAAAAAGCCTTAATTGATAGGTAAGCATCTCCTGTTTCATCTCAGACAGTGTGTAGAAGCACCAAGCACTCCCAGCAAACGTAAGAAAACAAACTCCGGCGTTTTAGAAACAATGGAAGCCATTACATTGCAATCTCCAATAGCTTCGTATTGCACTGTGCAGAGAGCCCAATTACCATGAGGGAAGTAAAGTGCACACTGATTAAAACATTGTTGATGAGCAATTTTAGCTAAAGGTTGCAGTTTGGACATGCACAGTGAAGACTTAGGAAGTTCTTTTCTGCCTTTTGAATTCATAATGGAAGAAATTAGCATTGCCAAAGCTGGCCTCTGCCAAGTTCTCTCACTTAAGCTTAATTTCTTTTTTCTCCTTTTTTTTAAAAATGGGAACACTTAGAGGAATTATGTGACGTATGTTTTATGGTTCAGCAATAGAAATTATGTGTGGCAGAAAAAGGTTTGCCTGAATGCAGAGATTAGAAATGCACTGTTTATCTCTAACCATTTAGTTTTTTTTTTTTTAAGATTTGGTGGATGATTGGTTTGGGCAAACGCCCCACTTTTAATTGAAGACAGTTGACGTTCGTATTCTCATTTTCCTTTTGCTGTTTACACTTTACATGTGGTCCTCAACTTACGACCATGATTGGGCTCAGAACTTTTGTCACCAAGCTAGGCAGTCATTCGGTGAGTTGCATCTGATTTTTACAAACTTTTTGCAATGGACATTGAAGGAATCACAGTTAAGGGAATCCAGCTTTCCCCATAGACTGTTGGTCTGAAGCTGTGTAGGAAGGTCAAAAATAGCCATCACGTGACCGTGAGATCCTGCAACCATCATAAACAATGCCGGTTGCCAAGCCCCCCAAATTTTGATTACATATCCATTGTGACAGTTGTAAGCATGAGGACTGATTGTAAGTCACTTTTTTTCCAGCACTCTTGTAACTTTGAACAATCGCTAAACAAACGGTTGTAAAGACTTATGTATGTCTTTACTCAAGGGAACCTAGTCAGGGATCCCATGATAGGATCTGTAGAGCCACCTCACAAATCAAATTTGGAAAGTGACAATTTCATAGAAGTCATAGCCTGTTGTTGGTGTTATGGCAGTGAGCATTAATAAATTGACCAATTCTTGAATGACCAATTCTTGAATGCAGCTCATCTGTCTGGAACCCACACTACATATCAGACATTAACATAATTGAGAATGTCCAGAGATATTTCACTAGAAGAGTATTGCATTCCTCTGTTCACAACAGAATACCTTATGAAACCAGACTTGAAATTATCTGCCACAATGTCCTACCTGTTAACGACTACTTCAGCTTCAACCGCAACAATACACGAGCTTACAATAGATACAAACTTAATGTAAACCGCTCCAAACTTGATTGCAAAAAATTCGACTTCAACAACAGAGTGGTCAATGCCTGGAACACTTTACCTGACTCAATTGTTTCTTCCCCAAACCCCAAAAACTTTAACCTTAGATTATCTACCATCGACCTCACCCCATTCCTAAGAGGTCTGTAAGGGGCGTGCATAAGCGCACAATCGTGCCTACCATTCCTGTCCAAATGCACCCATATATTCATACTTCTTGTACTCATAATTATGGTTGTACTATATATATATATATATATATATATATATATATATATATATATATATATATATATGTGTGTGTGTGTGTGTGTGTGTGTGTGTGTGTGTGTGTGTGTGTGTGTGTGTGTGTGTGTGTGTGTGTATATATGTGTGTGTGTGTGTGTGTGTATGTATGTATATGTATATATATATATATATATATATATATATATATATATATATATATATATATATATACACATACACAATCATGTTTATACTTTGTTTATACTTTGCTTGTTATCATATACGATATAATAATAATAATAATAATAATAATAATAATAATTATTATTATTATTATTATTATTATTATTATTATTATTATTATTATTATTATTATTATTATTATTATTATTATTATTATTATTATTATTATTATTATTATTATTATTATTATTATTATTATTATTATTATTATTATTATAAAACACGGCTGGTATAATTAACTGGACACAAGCTGATTTGGACATTTTGGACCGAAACACCAGAAAACTAATGACAATGCACTACAGTTTACATCCACGTAGTGACACTGATAGACTTTACCTGCCCAGAAAATCAGGTGGCAGAGGACTACTACAAGTAAAGCAAACAGTTGAAGAAGAAAAGCATGCATTGGCGGATTATTTAAAAGAAAGTCAAGAACATCTATTAATTGAAGTAAAGAACAAAAATCTACTGAAGGTCCAACAGACGAAACAAGAATACAGAAAAAATGTGATAAAATCAAGAATGGAGTGTTGGCAAAATAAAGCATTACATGGCCAATTTCTGGAAAAAATAAAAGACAAAGTGGACAGTGAAAAAACTTGGTTATGGTTAACATCTGGTACTTTAAAGAAAGAAACAGAATCATTGATCCTGGCCGCACAAGAACAGGCAATTCGTACAAATGCCATAAAGGCCAAAATTGATAAATCTTCAAATGATGCTAAATGCAGATTATGCAAGGAAGCTGATGAAACTGTAGCCCATGTGCTCAGCTGCTGCAAGAAAATCGCACAGACTGATTACAAATTACGACACAACTCTGTTGCACAAATGATCCACTGGAATTTATGCAAAAATTATAACATCCATACTGCTACAAACTGGTGGGAACACAAGCCTGAAAAAGTCACTGAAAATCAGATGGTCAAGATCTTGTGGGATTTTCGTATACAAACAGACAAGGTACTGGCGCATAATACACCAGACATCACGTTGGTCGAGAACAACAAGGTGACTATAATTGACATTGCAATACCAGGAGATAGCAAGGTCGATGAAAAGGAACACGAAAAAATTGCAAAATACCAGGACTTAAAAATTGAAATCCAACGATTATGGCACAAACCAGCAGTGGTAATTCCAGTAGTGATTGGAACACTGGGTGCTATCCCAAAAGCACTGGAATTACATTTAAAACAGCTCAAAATTGACAAAATCACCATCAGTCAAATGCAGAAAGCCGCACTGCTCGGTTCCGCACATATACTTCGAAAATACATTACGACTTCCTAGGCCCCTGGGTGGGGCTCGACTAGTAATCAATGCCAAATCCGGCGAAACAACTGGCCGCTGTGATACAATTGTATAATAATAATAATAATAATAATAATAATAATAATAATAATAATAATAATAATAATAATAATAATAATAATAATAATAATAATAATAATAATAATAATAATAATAATAATAATAATAATAATAATAATATAACCTGCCTGAATCACCAAAGCAGCTCTAGATAACTTATCATATGTCAAAGATTTTAAAGCAAGGCATGAAAAAATAATAAACCAATAACAAAGCAGTATTAAACTCTCATATTGGGGCAAAAACATGCTGTGAATATTGTGGTAATAATATCTCAAGATCAGAAATTTGTTCCAAGGCCTTCTAAAAAATATTGATGTTTTGGGGCTTTTAAAAAACAATTACAGGATTGGTACCAGGCAGTGGTGGGTTGCTGCCGGTTCGGACCAGTTCTTTAGAACCAGTAGCAGAAATTTACCGCCGCTCGCTGAATCGACAGTGATGACCGGCGGTCCACGCTCCCGAACCGGTCCTTCGGTCGCCGCGGCTTGCAAAAAACCCTTTGCGCATTCACAAAGACTTCTGCGCATGCGCAGAGGGTTATTTCTGGGTGTTTTGCACGACGTGACAGGGGCGCACTTCCGTCACGATGCGAACAGGTGGGGAAGGTAGGTGGAACCCACCCCTGGTACCAGATAGCTTTCTTAAGTAGGGGTGCTTTTCAAAAGAGGGAAGGGGCACAACTCTGAGACCCTGTAAAATAAAATAACTGTAATGGGACTTAGAGTATCCCAGCCCTACTAGATCTCACATGGGTAGTTCTCAACTTACAACTATTCATTTGGTGACCTTTCAAAGTTACACCACTGAAAAAAGTGACGTATGATCGTGGCAGCATCCCCATGATCACGTGATCAAAATTTGGCCGCTTGCCAACTGGCCCATGCATTTTTGATGGTCGTAATGTCCCAAAGTCATGTGATCACTGTTTCGGACCTTCTGACAAGCAAAATCAATGGGAAAGCCAGATTCATTTAAGAACTGGGTTACTAACGTAACAACTTCACTTAACAACTGTGGCATGAATGGTTGTAAATTGGGGCAGAACTCGCTTAACAACTGTCTTGCTTAGCAACAAAACTTTTGGGCTCAATTGTGATCGTAAGTCGAGAACTACCTGTAGAATGGACAAACCTAACTGAAGAAAGGCTGTCTGATTTTTCTTCCCCTCTGTTAATTTCTATGTTAAATTCTATGCTATGTTCTACGCTATGTTAAATTAAGGATTTTCCGAAGTGCAGCATGCAAGATTAATTAGGAACATCAGCAGCTGCTTTATTCCAAGTCAGACCCCTGGAATTGTGACAAGGATAGTCGTGGACATGAATCTTTTCCCGCCCCACCTACAGATTTAACCCAGCTCTTCTTGCATGCTGTGTTCTTCAGCTGAACAATGGGCCCTTTCATTTGAAAACCTTTGTTCAAAGTAAAACAATTCTTGATTTATGTGAATGCAGCTTCAGATATTAACAGAACCCTTATCTGCTTGCATGCACAAATGCCTTCAGTGAGGGTTATTGAGCTACTTTTTCGTAAGGAATATTAGAGGTGCAGTCTGAAAGCTTTTGGGTATCTATTCATTCCATTAATTACAATAATGTGGCAACTGTGTGCCCCAAAGCAATAAAATGTTATGGTTCTTGACTGTGAACTTCAGATGGAATGGACAAGCCCAGAATGTATTTATTTTGCAAATTTGTATATCCAGCCAAAGTGGCTTAAAGGCAGGATAACAATAAAAAAACAAATTTAAAAAAACCTCAGAAAAGAATAAAAACATACATAGAGAGAAGGTAAAATATAAATGCATCTTCAACCCCTGGCAAAAAGATCAGTTCTTTTCTGTTGTTTTCCCCTTATTTATTCATTATTCTTTGAAATGCTTCTGACTTCAGTGTAACTCCGCCTGATTATAGGCAGTCCTTGACTTACAGCCACAATTGAGCCCAACATTTCCATTGCTAAGCGAGACAGTGGTTAAGTGAGATTTACCCCTTTTTATGACCTTTCTTGCCACATTTGCTAAGTGAATCACTGCACTTGTTAAATTAGTAACAAGGTTGTTAAGCGAATCTGGATTCCCCATTGACTTTGCTTCTCAGAAGTTCACAAAAGGGGATCACATGACCCCAGGACACTGCAACCGTCATAAATATGAACCAGTTGGGAAGTGTCTGAATTTTGATCAAGTGACCAGGGAGATTCTGCAATGATCATGTGAAAAATAACCATGAGTCACTTTTTCAGTAGCGTTGTAATTTTAAAAGGTCACTAAATGAACTGCTGTAAGTTGAGGACTACCTGTACTGGCAACCTATCAAACAAACTCAAGTATAGGTCATCAATCTATTTGCATCATTTGGTTTAGGCAGTACTTGAGGAATCTTAATCTAACCTTGGAAGACAGTGGGTTTTTGTGTTAATAGCAGAGCAATGTGGAAATTAGATGGTGCTTCTATAGTGACAGATCATTTCATACCAGCTAGTAAGATATGTCAAAGGAGCTCTCCACTGCTTCCCAACACTACAATAATAATAATATGTGGAGCCATGAAAGAAAGCTTTGTCAACTAGGTCATCTTACTTATTTAATGCTTTCTACCCAAAATCCAATCAGTTGTGGTGTCATTTCAATCCCAAGCAAAGTCCTGTTCCTCCAAAAGGGTGTTTGTGATGTTAGAATAGATTCAAAATAACAGAGTTGTTGGAGGTCTTCTAGTCCAACCCTCTGTTCAAGCAGGAAACCCTACACAATTTCAGACAAATGATTGTCCAAGCTCTTCTCAAAAACCTCCAGTGATGGAGCACCCACAACTTCTGGAGGCAAGTAGTTCCACTGATTAATTGGTCTCACTGTCAGGAAATTTCTCCTTAGTTCCAGGTTGCTTCCTTCCTCGATTAGTTTTCATCCATTGCTTCTTGTCCTGCCTTCAGATGCTTTGGAGAATAGGCTGACCCCCTCTTCTCTGTGGCAGCCCTCTGTGGAAAACTGCTATTATGTCACCCCTAGTCCTTCTTTTCATTAAACTAGACACATCCAATCCCTGCAACCGTTGTTTATATGTTTTAGCCTCCAGCTCCCTAATCATCTTTGTTGCTCTTCCCTGCACCCTTTCTAGAGTCCCAGCATCTTTTTTATATCGTGGCAACCAAAACTGGACACATTATTCCAAGGGTGGTCTTACCAAGGTATTATAAAGTGGTATTATAAGTCATATCAAGGCCTTTTGACAAAGAACCTTGGTCATGATCTTGATTCTGTCCCTCTGTTAATGCAGCATAGGACTGTGTTGGCTTTTTTGGCAGCCGCAACACACTGCTGGCTCATCTTTAAGGGATTGTCCACTGGGATGCCTAGATCCTTCTTGCAGCTACTGTTTTTGAGCCAGGAGCCACCAGTTCTATACCTGCATCTGGTTCATATGAGCCAGGTTTTGCAAAGAGTGCGATACTGTTGCTTGAAGGGGAGGGACGTTTTATTCAACAGTAGATGGCCATGAATTTTTTTTAAAAAAAGTTGGTTACATGTGCAGAGAGTTTGTTTTAGGAAACTCATGAACATAGCCCACCTCCTGGGAAGGGTGCTAGGTACGTCAGAGAGAAAATGCAACTTTTGCCCTTGCAAGGTTTTGCAATATTTACCTTTTTGTAAGTCAAGCAGATGACCTTGGTTGATGGTTTTAGATTAGGGGAAGCCTATTGTGAGTGTGAGGGATTTTCATATCTTTTATTTATTTAATCAATTTTTATAGCCGCCTGTCTCAATCAATAACTCTGGACAGCTATATCTTCAGGGGATTTTCCTTAGTTTTAATTAAGTTGCCAATATCGGCCAATTCTCTGTAGCAAGAGGCACTTAGTCAGTTTCGGCCCAGTTATCAGAATTAGCAGGAAGGCTTAAGGGGTCCTTTGCTTTATTGTCTGGAGTTCACTGGCAGGTCAAAGACAGATCAGGTGGGCGACTGGTGTGGATGTTGAAGGATGACAGGGAGTTTTTTCTTCCCACAATGATGATAGCAGATTTTTTTTTTGCACACAATTTTTTTAATGGATTTTTTTCCTTGATAGAGGATGAGTTAAAGTACTTTTAAGAAAGGAATAAAATGTATCATCTACCATATAATTATATGAAAATGCAGTCCATTTTCAAAAGTTGTCATATGTATAAAGAGACAGGAAGAATATAAACAGTGGAAAGACTTTCCCTTGTCTATAGGTAGTCCTCGACGTACGACCACAAATGGGACCAGAATTTCCATTGCTAAGCAAGGAGGTTGTTAAGTGAATCAGGCCCAATTTTACAACCTTTTTTTGCCACGGTGGTTAAGCGAATCAGTGCAGTTAAGTAAGTCATGAAGTCATTAAGCAAATCTGTCTTTGTTGGAAGTCAGCTGGGAAGGTCACACATGGTGATCACATGATTCCCAAGATTCTGCGACCATTATAAATACATGGCGGTTGCCAAGGAACCAAATGCTGTTCACATGAATACAGGAAAACTGCACCGGTCGTAAGGGTGAGGACCAGTTGCCAAGCATCTGAATTTTGATCATGTGATCATGGGGACGCTGCAATGGTGGGTAAGTGTGAAAAGTGGTCATAAGTCACTTTTTTAAAAGTGGTGTTGTCACTTTGGACGGTCGCTAAATGAACGGTTATAAGTCAAGGACTACCTGTATGTCCTTCTCTCATTTTCTTTCTGTGCAAGAACAATTGCATTGCCTTCTTTTACTTCCCCAACCAGATAAAACAAGCCTACCTTGCCATTTGCTGTAGATTATAATTTAATTGTAAACTGAATGTAGATGAAGAAAGTGCTAGTGGGCATCAATCTGCACTCCGATACTCTGCTATTCAACTTCCAGTCCTTTAATGAACGTTGGAAGAGGCAGAAATCATTGGCCAGAATTGGGGAAACTGTAATGCAATTGGTTTGATTTGGGTCTAGCAAGCTTGTGAATTCAAACTTGTAATTTGGAAACCATTATTGTTGGCTTAATGTGCTATCTGAACTTATTATTATAACTTTATAACTGACTAAACAAATAATATCTTAGTCATCCACGTGAACCCAGGTATTCTTATACAAGTAGTCCTTGATTTATGACCACAATTGAGCCCAACATTTCCATTGAGATATTTGTTAAGTGAACTTGCCCCATTTTATGACCTTTCTTGCCACAATTGTTAAGTGAATCACTGCAGTTGTTAAGTTAGTAGCCTTGGTGGCGCAGTGGTTAGAGTGCAGTACTGCAGGCTATTTCTGCTGACTGCTGGCTGCCTGCAATTTGGCAATTCAAATCTCACCAGGCTCAAGGTTGATTCAGCCTTCCATCCTTCTGAGGTGGGTAAAATGAGGACCCAGACTGTTGGGGGCAAGATGCTGACTCTGTAAACTGCTTAGAGAGACCTGTAAAGCATTATGAAACGGTATATAAGTCTAAGTGCTATTGCTAGTAACCCAGTTGTTAAGTGAATCTGGCTTCCCCATTGATTTTGCTTGTCAGAAGTTCGCAAAAGGTGATCATGTGACCCCAGGACACTGCAACCGTCATAAATATGGACCAGTTGCCAAGCATCCGAATTTTGATCACGTGACTATGGAAATACTGCAACAATTGTAAGTGTGAAAAAATGGTCATAGGTCAGGTTTTTCAGTGATGTTTGAATGGTCACTAAACAAACTGTTGTAAATCGAGGACTACCTGTATATCTGGGAACTGGTCTTGATTAAGAGAACAATATCGAATCGTGAATTGTCTTATAAGTCTAGGACTGCATAATGGTTCCTTAAATAACTGAATGTTAAATATTAACATTCTTAAGAGTGAGCTCCTGTTACTTCTTCCCAACTTCTGCCAACCTAGCAGTTTGAAAGCAGGTAAAAAATGCAAGTAGAAAAATAGGGACCACTTTGGTGGGAAGGTAACAGCGTTCTGTGCGCCTTCGGCATTTAGTCATGCCGGCCACATGACCACGGAGACGTCTTCGGACAGCGCTGGCTCTTCGGCTTTGAAACGGAGATGAGCACTGCCCCCTAGAGTTGGGAACGACTAGCACACATGTGCAAGGGGAACCTTTACCTTTACCTAAATCTTAGCTGAAGTGTCACACTCTGGGTTGTAGCTGAAATCATGAATCTATGTTTTGGCTCCACCATTTCAGAAATGTGACCTCATTTAACGGGATGCTATTCTTAATTTTTTTAAATAGTTCCCTGAATATAAATACAGGTAGTCCTCGACTTTCAACAGCTCATTTAGTAACTGTTCAAAGTTACAACGACACTGAAAAAAGTGACTTATGTAAGTTTTTCATACTTACAACCGTTGCAGCATTTCCATGGTCACATAATCAAAATTCAGAGGCTTGGCAACCTTCTCATTTTTATGACAGTTGCCGTGTCGCTGGGTCACGTGATTCCTTTTGTGTCCTTCTAAGAAACAAAGTCAATAGAGAATAGCAATAGCAATAGCACTTAGACTTATATACCGCTTCACAGTGCTTTACAGCCCTCTCTAAGCGGTTTATAGAGTTCAGCATATTGCCCCCAACAATCTGGGTCCTCATTTTATCGACCTCGGAAGGATGGAAGGCTGAGTCAACCTTGAGCCTGGTGAGATTTGAACTGCTGAACTGCTGAACTAGCAGTCAGGTGGAGTAGCCTGCAGTAGCTGCATTTAACCACTGCGCCACCTCGGAGGTGTTTAGTAAAGTCAGATTTACTAAACAACTGTGTTATTAACTTAACAATGGCAATTAAAAACCATGGCAAGAAAGATCCTAAAAGGGGGCAAAATTCACTTAACAACTTTCTCACTTAGCAATGGAAATTTTGGGTTCAATTGTGGTCATGCTGAAGAAGGGTTCTCGGCTACAAACCGTCTCTCCGAGGTACTAGCTTTCTCTTTGCAAGGATAGTGCTGTTCAATTGCAGCTTGGGTGTTGTAGGAAAAAATAGCTCATTTGGCCTAGTTTAAGCTACTAATTTGGAAGGAAAATCCATTGAAGTCAGTAGGACTTTCTTCTGAATAGTTTCGTTTATCGTTTATATAAGTTTATAGGATTGTTCATTTACGTTCCTGTATCTTAAAGCGCCGGACAAATAGCTACTCCCTTCCAAACCCATTTTCTTTGTGTATCTGCCTAATTATTTGTCTCACATCATGATTTGTATTTTTTAAATTAAGGGAAACATTGATTCAATAAATATTGTTATAATGAATACTGCCTTGGCAACAAAGCACTTGGCATCAAACACTTACAGGCAGATTACATAAGCCTCCCACACTGGAGTTCTGTATTATCAATAACTGCTATTTTGCAGCAAAAATAAGTAATTGTTTAGCATTCAGCAGAAAGTAATTTTAACACACACACACACACAAACACACAGACACTACAGAGAGAGAGAGAGAGAGAGAGAGAGAGAGAGAGAGAGAGAGAGAGAGAGAGAGAGAGAGAGAGAGAGAGAGAGAGAGAGAGAGAGAGAGAGAGAGAGAGAGAGAGAGAGAGAATTTCCTTGGTTTTAGCTTTGTCCTCAACAATCATACAATCCATAGGGAGTTAAATTGCAGGAACTGAAGGATGTTACCAAAATTAAAAAAAAATAAGAATATCCTGCGCCATTCTATTTCTGAATTATGTTTATGTAGGTAGTCCCCGACTTACGACTACAACTGAGCCCAGAATTTATGTTGCTAAGTGAGAAATTTGTTATGTGAGTTTTGCCCCATTTTATGACTTTTCTTGCCACAAGTGAATCACTGCAGTTCTCAAGGTGATGAGTTGTTTTTAAGTGATTCTGG
Source organism: Diadophis punctatus similis (assembly GCA_023053685.1). Lineage (NCBI taxonomy): Eukaryota > Metazoa > Chordata > Lepidosauria > Squamata > Dipsadidae > Diadophis > Diadophis punctatus. The sequence goes on along the minus strand of JALIGW010000007.1, from coordinate 45,487,917 downwards.
CTTCCCCATTGGCTTTGCTTGTTAGAAGGTCGCAAAAGGGATCACGTGACACTGTAAACATCATAAATATGAGTCAGTTGCCAAGCATCTGAATATAAATCACGTGACCAAGTGTGAAAAATGGACATAAGACACTTTTTTTCAGTGTCATCAGTCATTAAATGAACTATTGTTAAGTTGAAAACATTAATATGTTGTAAATCAAGGACTACCTGTATTGTATAAAATATCCAGATGCTGAATTCAACTCAAGGGAGACTTCAATTGTACTTCAAATTAATTATTTCAATTTCCATGGGCCAAAGTTTTGCAACTTTCTTTCCTATTTCCCATAGCCTCCACTTTCCAAGCAAGGCTATTCCTCATTTTGCAGAAATTTTTAAAATTAATTTTTTTAGCAGGAGTAGGCATTCTAAATTTTTTCTCTCTCTCTCTCTCTCCCTCCCTCCCCCCCCTCTCTCTCTCTCCCTCTCCCTCTCCCCCCCCCCTCTCTCTCTTTCTCTCTCTTCCTCCACTTATCTTGGTGTTCCTTACTGTACTCCTTATGTGACTCAAGGAACCTCAAGACAGGTTGCTTCGTTTTACAGGTAGTCTTCAACCTACAACAGTTTATTTAGTGACTGTTCAAAGTTACAACGGCACTGAAAAAAGCGACTTACAACCTTTTTTCACGCTTATGACCGTTGTAGCATCCCCATGATTACTTGATTTACATTCAGATGCTTGACAATTGGTTCATACTTATGACTGTTGCTATGTCCCAGGGTCATGTCCCGTTTGATCACCTTTTGCACCTTTCTGACAAGCAAAGTCAACTGGAAACCCAGATTCACTTAACAACCAGGTTACTAATTTAACAACTGCAGTGACTCACTTAACAGGTGGCAAGAAAGATCGTAAAATAGGGGAAAACTCACTTAACAACTGTCTTGCTTAGCAATGGAAATTTAGGGCTCAATTGTGGTGGTTGTTCTGTCCCAGCTATGACCCACAAAGAACGCAGCACACACAAATTCTGTCCAAACCTTTGTTTACTAAATTAACAACTGCTAATGAGCTTTCTTAGAAGTCATCAAATACAAATACAGTTTAAAGCAGTCTTTTCTGAACACCGGCTGTTAATTCAATTTCATTAAACCAGCATGAGTCCATGAAATAATAAATCAAATCTGAGCAAACAATCTTGGAGCTATCAGGAAGTTTACTATGGTTGGCAAAATTGCCCAGAAGCAATTTGCAGGAAGAATGCCAAGAGAGAGAACAAGAGCCGATCAGACGTTTCTGAATTCAAGACACAATGGCATATGAACGAACGTTGTTTCCTGCAAATTGCTTCCTGTGTCTTCATCCCTTAAATAGGCTAGGGGAATGGCCAATTAGCCTCAAGCCTACTCTTGAGGAGCTCTCCTCCTGAGGAACCATTCCTGCCTTTTGGCAGCTCTGCGTGCCCGTGCATTAAGAATAGGCTCCTCTTCTTCTTCCTCGTCACTAATGGGAGGTTCTGGAGGTTCTGAAGACCCTGGCTGAATCTCTGCCTCTGGCACTGAGTCCTCTCCAGCCTCCTCACTGTCCGACTCGGATGCCAGCTGCACAGGCTGCTGGCGTATCACCACATCAGCTTCTTCTCTGGCGGGATCCGCTACCAGCTGCACGGGCTGCTGGCGGGCCACAGCAGTTGTAAGTCGAGGACTACCTGTACAATATTTCACATAATGACCCAATTAATGAAGTGTTTTTTTAAATCAGAGCAATCTGGTCTACCCAAATATGGGATGGAACATACTGCTTCAGCTTTCGCCTTTCAGCCCCAATCCAGGAGCCTTCACAGGCAGTCGCTTTCGCGACAAACCATTTTTTAATGTTAAATTTTATATTTACTGACAAAGAAATAAAGGGAGACTAGTATAGATTTATTTCAAACTATTTAGCTCTCGTCAGCTAGCCATACCCTTCTTGGATTTGAGCCCGGGTTCGAATCCCAGAAGGGTACGGCTAGCTGACAAGGGCTAATAGTTTGAAATAGAACTATACTAGTCTCCCTTTATTTCTTTATTTCTTATATTTTATTTCTTATATGGTAAATATAAAATTTGATCCAATTAATGTAAAAAAAATTGGATGAATGGAATTATTTGGATTATGATTGTTATTTCGGTTGAACAGGAAGGAATTCCAAGCTGCCTGAGAAGTGGGTGGGGGAGGGGATGACATGACAGATTTCTCACACTGAATTGCATACGGTTTATTCCTTTGTACATTGTAGTTTGTTTCCGGTGGCGACCAAAAATTTACTCTCCTGACTATAAATTGATCCTTTGGCCTGCAGAGAATTGATTTAAAATCATGGCCTGCAATTACATGGAGCACTTTCTTAAGCACAGGGTACAGCTAGAAGCATGAAAAATGAAATTTATTATAAATTAAAATATACATGGAGCACCATGTCCTCTGCAGCAGGAAGTCGGTATTTAATTTTAAATTAATTTACTGTGAAATCAAAGCAGCTTTTCAATAGGGGTGGTTAATGGGAGCTAGACAGACTGAGAACACTTACACGGATATATATTTTTTTATCTTTACTGTTCAGTTTGGAATCAGACCTTTTTGTTTCTTTGTTCCATTTCCTACTGAGAGGGAACTATATGATCAAGCCAGATTTGCAAATAATAAAAAAATAAAAAATAACTACCGTACTTTTCGGAGTATAAGACGCACCTTTTTCCTCCCTAAAAGTGGCTGAAAATTTGGGTGCGTCTTATACTTCAAATGTAGCTTTTTTTTTTGCCAGCCCTAACTAGGTGCTAACAGATCTTCCCAGCTCTTACCTTGCAGGCTTTTTCATTGTTACTCTCTCCAAATAATGTTTTTCCAGCCCTAAGTCTTTGCAGAATTTTTTTTTCATTGCTCTACTTGCTCCGAGTAAGTTTTTTTCTAGCCCTAACCAGGTGCTAACAGATCTTCCCAGCTCTTACCTTGCAGGCTTTTTCATTGTTACTCTCTCCGAAGAATGTTTTTCCAGCCCTAAGTCTTTGCAGGGTTTTTTTTCATTGCTCTACTTGCTCCGAGTAAGTTATTTTCTAGCCCTAACCAGGTGCTAACAATCTTCCCAGCTCTTACTGGCTTGCAGGTTCTTTCATTGTTACTCTCTCCGAAGAAGGTTTTTTGAAGTCCTAACCAGGGGATAAAATAATGTGCTGAAGCTGACCAGACTAAGGATGGTACCCAGATGAATACCTGGTAGGCAGATTGTTTTCCCCTATTTTCCTCCCCAAAAACTAAGGTGCGTCTTATACTCCGAAAAATATGGTAGGTGTGATTTAGAACCGTAGATAATGACTTCCCTACTTTCAAAATACAAGCAACATATTAATCAAGCATTTCCCACAAAGCAAAAGGAATGAACTATGAAGGGATGAAGATACCATTTAATAAGTCAGTTCTGCTTGAAAATACCTCCTTATGAACTTCTTTGTGAACCTTGTAAGCCAGGGAATATCTCTTCATTCTTCTTGTGGAAAGAGAACAGTAATTTGAGATGGAAGTTGTATTGGTTTTCCACCAGACCTGTAGAGGTCGTCCTCAACAGTGATGGAGCTGCAAGTCCCCATGAGGGTCATTAAATGAGGATTACCTGAACCAAAAGTCATCTCGCTGTGAGAATTAAGAGGCTCCTCTGAAGAAATTAGCCTAGATCTGTTTCAAACTGTCCTGGATCCAATCCGTAAATCAGAAATTATGTAATCTACTTTCCATAGACAGGTAGTCCTCAAATTACAACAGTTCATTTAGTGACCATTTGAAGTTACAACAACACTAAATACATGACTTATGACAGTTTTTCATACTTATGATCATTGCAGCATCCCCATGGTCATGTGATCTGGAAACTGACTCATATTTATGACGGTTGCAATGTCCCGGGGTCTTGTTTTGCGTCCTTCTGACAAGCAAAGTCAGTGGGAAGACAGAATAGAATAGAATAGAATTGAATTGAATTGAATTGAATTGAATGCTGAATTGAATGCTGAATTGAACTCTGCAAAGAGGACCCTTGCGTAGTCTTTGGAGATTCAAGATGTTGTAGGATGTAGTGCAGAGTCATATTAACAGTATCATCTGTTGATCTATTTGCTTGGTTGGCAAATTGCAAGGGGTCTAACAGCAGATCTGTGATGGTTCTCAGGCGGCCGAGCACTAGCCTTTCAAAGGTCTTCATAACTACAGATGTCAGAGCAACCAGTCTGAAGTCATTCAGTTCCTTGACGGATGGTTTCTTCGGCACTGGGATGATAGTAGAGCATTTGAAGCAAGAAGGAACATAGCACATCTCTAGTGATTTATTAAAGATGTGGGTGAAGATGGGGGCCAGTTGGTCAGCACAAGTTTTTAAGCAAGGAGTTATCTTGTCTGGACCTGGTGCTTTTCTTGGCTTTTGTCTGTGAAATAGGCTTTGCACCTCATTCTCTGTAATCACCAGAGGTGGTGGGCCCAATAGATAGGGTAGGTTGTAGGAAGCTTGGCTGTTGTTGGTGTGTCTGAGATGGGGGTTGTGGAGATAGGTGGCTGTAGTTTCCTTTCAAACCTGCAGTAAAACACATTCAGGTCATCTGCCAATTGTTGACTTCCTTCAGCCTGGGAAGGAGGTTTGCCGTAACCAGTGACATTTTTAAGAGTTTTCCACATGTTTGCTGGTTCATTTGTTGAGAACTGATTCCTTAGCTTTTCAGAGTAGCTTCTTCTTGCTGCTCTGATCTCCCTTGTTAATACATTTCTGGCCTGATTGTACAGCATCTATCGCCTTTTCTGTGGGCTTCCTCTTTGGAACGATGTAGCTGCTTAAGATGTACTTAACAACCGTGTCACTGATTTAACAAGTTTAAGTCAGTTTTGCCCCATTTTATGAGTGAAATTTGCAGTGATTCACTTGCAAATTTCACTCGTAAAATGGGGCAAAACTGACTTAATAACTGTCTTGTCTAATGACAGAAATTTTGGGCTCAATTGTGATCCTAAGTCCGTGAACTACGTGTATTGTTTTTTTCCTTTCCGTGATTTGCTTAAAGTGTGACTTTTGGTGAATATATTGGAGGCTGATTTTTCTCTCTCTCGGTGCACTGGGTGCACAATCCACTAAAAAAAAAAACCACTATCGTGCTGCAAAAGAAAATGGAGTAAATAAATACATTTAGGGTTTTTTCTGCCAGGACAAGCAACTGAAGGAGCAACGCTACACAAGCACAGCGATCGAAAGCCAGACTTCTGAGTTTTGTGAAGAGTTAAGTGAGTTGCAGATGGACAAGCTGTCAAAATCAGAGGTGGTTCTTCCACTGGCAGACCAGCAAGAGGTAATGGTGATGCCAGGAGCTTTCTGCATGCCATTATCTAGCCACATTTGAAACTGCATGAAATAAAATTAGCTGGGGGTAGTTGGGTTGCATGCCACAATATGCATGGGAGTGGAATAGAATAGAATGTGGGATGGAATGGAATGGAATGGAATGGAATATTCTTTATTGGCATGATTGGACACATGAGGAATTTGTCTCCGGCACAGAAGTTCTCAGTATACATACAAGCAACAAGTGATAATCATGATTCTAATCATAAGATGCAATCATCAGGAGCCGAGGTGGCGCAGTGGTTAAATGCAGCTACTGCAGGCTACTCCAGCTGACTGCTAGTTCAGCAGTTCAGCTGTTCAAATCTCACCAGGCTCAAGGTTGACTCAGCCTTCCATCCTTCTGAGGTGGGTAAAATGAGGACCCAGATTGTTGGGGGCAATATGCTGAACTCTGTAAAACCGCTTAGAGAGGGCTGTAAAGCACTATGAAGCGGTATATAAGTCTAAGTGCTATTGCTATTGCTATCATAAATTATAATATAGAACATTCAGTGACAGTCATAAGATACAATAAAAGCAATGTGATAGACATAAGATGCTAAAAGAATAAGTAATAGGAAAGATGGGAAAGATAATAGTAATATAGCCTTACTACATGGTTCGATATCCTAGGGCATAAGAAAGTGTTGTGGGAATTAGTTGATTAGCAGAGTAATAACATGGGAGAAAAACACTGTCTCTGTCTCTAGTTGTTTTGGCGTGCAATGCCCTATAACGTCATCTTGAGGGAAGAAGTTGAAACAGTTCATGTCCTGGATGCGAGGGGTCTGTAAATATTTTTATAGCTCTCTTTCTGGCTCATACAGTGTACAGGTCCTCAATGGAAGCCAGGCTGGTTGCAACTGTTTTTTTCTGCAGTCCTAACTGTGTAACATTAATTAATCTAACATTAAAGAAAAATCAGTCAGAACTAGTCCATCTTCACAGTGACTGGAAAGAAGAATCTAAATAATAAATATGGAAAGTGTTAATGCCGGGAAGAATTTCTCTGTAAAGCATGTGATTGTTTGGGGTTGAGCTCTCTTGCATTGGAATGAATGGCAGGATCAGGAAAAAGTATCTGGTGTTAATGGAGTACGAAGTCAAACTTTCCAGTGTGGAGCAATGGCCGAACGCAGCAACAGCAACCAATGCTTTTTTATTCCCTAACTTTAAACTGCTTCCGTCCCAGAAAAGAAATATAATCTTCACTGAGGACATAAACAAAGGGGATCAGAGAACATGGCATCTTGCCATAAAATGCCGCGGAATCAGGCAGGGGTTAGATGAGGCGGCCTAAGAGCCGACATGAGAGAGAGAGAGAGAGAGAGAGAGAGAGAGCGCGTTGCAGGAAGATTGCTGTTTTTTGAAGACTTGGTTTTATATAGGGTATCCTTGCAAGGTCTCTTGGGACGAAGTCTAAACTGCGTGGGAACTATACCAAAAACCATTTCAGAGCTGTGCTAAAAGTCCACATTCAGCTGCATTCAAAAGCAATAGAACCAGAAAACACTTCCTAGGAGCCCTGTCTAACCAATAATTTATTCATTTGTTTTATTTATAAATGTATTCAATTTATATGTTGCCCTTCTTCCTACCATGCATATCACAATGCACTATTTTAGGTGGAAAGCAAGATAATTGTATTGATACACACACACACCCCAAAAAAATCCAAAGTCTGCAATTTGACAATGTAGGTTGTCCTCAATTTATAACCATTTGTTTAGTGACCATTTGAAGTTATAACAGCACTGAAAAAAGTGACTCATGATTGGTTTTCACATTTAGAACGGTTGCAGCATCCCCATGGTCATCTGATCAAAATTCAGAGACCTGGCAACTGGTTCATATTTATGACAGTTGCATATCACGTGGGGTCACGTGATCCCCTTTTGCGACCCTCTGACAAGCAAAGTCAATGGGGAAACAGGATTCACTTAACAACGGTGTTATCAACACGGTAAACAACTGCAGTTATTCACTTAACAACTGTGGCAAGATATGTTGTTTAATGGGACACAACTCACTTAACAACCATCTTGCTCAACAATGGCAATTTTGGGCTCAGTTGTGGTTGTAAGTCAAGGACTACTTGTATCCTTATTATTCTGAGCTCAATTAGAGCAACTCCAAAGAGCCTGCAAGTGTTTTAATTCTCCACAACTCTTCACTCTGGAGGTTATTGCAAAAATGAAGGCATGGGGAAAGAAAAAAATTACATTGTAAAATAAAAGCAGATCTTACAACTTTGAGTTTTGTAGATCTCAAAATAAAACTTGTAAACTGAATACTTTGCTAGTGGTTGGTAAAAAAAAAACCCACAAATCAGGAGGCTGACGGCTCTTTTTACACAAAAGTGCCTTTCTCTTAATAAAATGTCTTAGTTGAAAAAAAGGTGCTAATAGACTCTGATTCTTAGTTACCACAGAGTAATACAGCTCTCCTTCTACAAAGAGTAGTGGTGGGTGGGTGTAATTGATGCTCAAACCATTCAGGAACAGAAAAGTTCACCTAAAATTCAGGGAATCCTATTTCCTTCCTGCTTCTCAGTGCCAGGTGAAACATGACACCTGCTACTCTGAGTTAATTAAAAAAATGCATTCAGTCAACATCCCCCACATATTTTCATAGGTGCCGATGAAAAACATTAGGGTTTCTTCCTTCTTTCTCATCCTTTCTTTTTTATGGATTCTTGCCTGGTGCAGCAATCAATCAACCAGTCAGTCAGTCAGTCAGTTCTGGAGAGCTTACTTACTTTGAAAGCCTGCAACCTCTTTGTGACATTTTGGTGCCACTTAATGGAAATACTCCCAAACTGTGAATTTTGCAAAACTTTGGGGAGTATTTTCATTACTCCTATGAGTATTCCCCTTTAGTGACTTAAAATGTTGCCCACCCATCCTAAAGTTAGCCCAAAGCCACATCAAGCATGAAATTATTGTCCTTATTGCCAATTCCTATCCTGTTTCATATTATTTATTTATTTATTTATTTATTTATTTATTTATTTATTTATGTTTGTTTGTTTGTTTATTTATTTATTTATTTATTTATTTATTTATTTATTTATTTATTTATTTATTTATTTATTTATTTATTTATTTATTTATTTATTTATTTATTTGTTTGTTTGTTCTTATATGCCGCCCTACTCCCTGGGGACTCAGGGCGGCGTACAACATTTAAAGAACAACTAAACAATATAAAAATTTAATAACAGTTAAAATGAATTTTAAAAAACATACAAAATCATACATACGTGGGAGAGACCTAAGATGTAAAATTGTCTCAGAACCCCGCCTGCAGGAAGAGCCATGTCTTCACGGCTTTTCGGAAGGCCAACAAGGTGGGGATAATTTGTATCTCTGGGGGTATTTGATTCCAGAGAAGAGGGGCCCCCACAGAGAAGGCCCTCCCCCTAGGCCCTGCAAGCTGACATTGTTTGGTTGACGGGACCTGGAGGAGACCTGGGACCTGACCGGTCGAAGGGAAGTATGAGGTAGGATGCGGTCCCGGAGGTAACCTGGTCCTAAGCCATGTAGGGCTTTAAAGATGATAATCAACACCTTGAATTGCACCCGGAGACTGATGGGCAACCAGTGCAGCTGGCGGAGTATGGGTGTTACGTGGGTGTATCTTGAGACACCCATCATATCAGTGTCCAGTGGCGTTGCTCCTGTTTGTGAGTGTGCCAGTCATTCTACCGGTAGTAGGTTTTCTGCTCTGGTGCTGCTGATGCTGCTTCTTTTCGGCACATCACTGTACAGTATAGGAGAGAAAAAATCTACCAGGATCATATCCATTCTCTAAGCTCATTTTTTTTACCCTTCTTCCCAGGCATTATACCCCATAAAAGCTAGCAGAAGAGAAATATCTCCAGAGGGGCCCAGAGAAGCACCGTTGGGTTTAGAGAGAGACAAAGGTTCAAAGACTTGTGGACTTTAACAAGGCATGGCTGGGTGGGGAATTCTGGGAGTTGAAGTCCACAAGTCTTTAATTTGCCAAGGTTGGACATGCCTGATACATGCATTGGGTCATTGCAGTACAAACTCCACCCTTTCTTCTCTGTGTCACAATTAACTGCACACATTAAGCTGTAGAGCGTCTGTTGTGTCATTACGAGGCATGTCGTGTCATCTTGATCACATCTCCACTTATAAATACTGCTGTAGAGCAGGGGTGTCAGACTCACATTGTCACAGCATCATCACATGACATATCGGGACTTTCCCCCCCTTCGCTAAACTGGACGTGGGCGTGACCAGTGCATGACGCATCCGGCCCATGTGCCGCGAGTTTGACAGCCCTGCTGTAGAGGAAGGAGGTAGATCTTGCTTTCGTCTATCTTGCTTGGGCCTGCACACTGGGATAGTTGGGCAACCCAAAAGCATGCCAGATGTTGCATAGCTGACCTTCAGTTGGACGGAGGCCTGCTTAAAGGGGAGAGCAGTACTTTAATAGAGAGGCTGACAATTCAGGCAGGGTTTTTTCATGAGTTGAGAAGAAGACTTGAGACTTAAGTGGAGAATGTGGTGCCTTGAATGAGTATGATAAAGAACAGGCAACATACAGGCAAGAAAAACAGTAGAAAAAGCAGCAGATGGTTGCTGATAAATAGACAACTGCCAAACACAACAGGAGTAAGAGAATATTACAGGTATTACTCAACTTACAACAGTTCATTTAGTGATCGTTCAAAGTTACTATGTTGCTTTAAAAACATGACATGATCAAAATTCAGACATTTGGCAACTGACTCATAGTTATGACAACTGCAGTGTCTTAGGAACACGTGATAATCCTTTACAACCTTCTGACAAGCAAAGTCAACGAGGAAGTCAGATTCATTTAACAACTGTGGCAAGAAAGGTAAAAAAATGGGACAAAATCCACTTAACAAATGTCTCATTTAGCAACAGAAATTTTGGGTTCAATTGTGGTCATAAGTCAAGGGCCTTGACTTATGACCATACTTGAGCCCAAAGTTTCCATTGCTAATCAAGTCAGATGTTAAATAAGTTGACCCCATTTTATAATCTTTTTGCCACAGTTGTTAAGCAAATCCCTGCAGTTACTAATTGAATCATGTGGTCATTAAGTGAATCTGGCTTTCCCCATTGACTTTGCTTTTTGGAAGCTGGCTGGGAAGGTTACAAAATGATCCCATGACCTTGGGACAGTGCAACTGTCATAAATACATGCCAGTTGCCAAGCATCTGAATTATGATCACGTGCCCATGGGGATACTGCAACAGTTGTAAGTATAAAAATACGGCCATAAACCACTTTTTTCAGTGCCATGGTAATTTTGAACAGTCACTAAATGAATGGCTACAAGTTGAGTTCTACCTGTATTGTTTATCTTCTTTGCTACCGTAATTCCTGTCTGGCTTAGTGTAGTCGGCTTACCCATTTCAAACAAAAGTTGGATTTTGTGTGCAAGGAGTCTGGAATTTTTGCGTGTTGAGCCAGAAATGTGACAATTCTGGTATATTAAAGAAATGATGGGTGAGACAGCCGATTGGTGAAAAACTGGTGATCAAAGGAGTGGAATCATTTTAAAGCCATCTTCCTTTTTGGGAAAAAATGCTTTGAGTACTTTTTCCATTAGTTATCCATTAGCTGAGCACTTATTACCGGTAGTCAAGCATAGCAAAAACTAAGACCAGGTTTGCTACTTTTTAGGCTACTGACCAAATGTTATGTGGATATTTCCTTTTAACCTCTCTCCCTCCAGCCCAGTAAAAGAGCCAGGGTTTGTTTTCTATGCGTTTGGGTCATCTTTTTTGTTTAAGGGGAGCAGTTAAGCCTAGTGGTTGAGACAAAACCAGGCTAGAAAACAGGAGACTGTGAGTTCTAGTCCTGCCTTAAGCATGAAAGTCAACTTGGTAAGCCAGTCATCAGGAGATTGTGAATTCGAGTCTTGCCTTAGGCAGGAAAGCCGGCTGGGGGACATTGTGCCAGTTACATTCTCTCAGCCCAACTCACCTCACAGGGTTGTTGTGAGGAAAATAGGAGGAGGAAGGAATATAGCATGTTTGCCTTGTTTTTTTTTTAAAAAATAAAGACAGGATTTAAATGGGGTGGTGCTCGTCTCCATTTTTCTAGCCATCAATTGTCCAAAGACGCTTCCCTGGTCATGCTTCTGAACTGCTGGGTGGGCAGGAGCTGGGGCAAATAACGGGAGCTCACCCCATGACGCGATACTCAGGTCTTGAACCTATGTTGTGAGCTTTCCACCTGACAAGCTCAGCCTCTTTAACTGCTGAGCCATCTCACATCCTCTAAAACAGGCGTCCCCAACTCCCGGTCCACGGACCAGCACTGGTCCGTGGCATGCCAGAAACCAGGCCACGGCAACAAGCAAAGCCCCATCCACAGGATGCAGGCAGCACACAAAACCACACACCCCTCCAGTCTGTAGAAAAAAAATCTCTCCACGGAACTGATCCCTGATGCCCAAAAGGTTGGGGACCGCTGCTCTAAAAGGCGGGATATAAATAAATAACATAAATCACAATAATAATAAAAAAAAATTCTACAAGTTTGAATGGCTGCTGTCCCCCTAAGTTTTTAAGTTATGATGAAGATGGCACAGCTTTCAGTTGATCCCACAAAATGTTTCACCTCTACATCTCCCCTTTCCCAGAATGTAGCAGACACATTCTTTTACTTTGAAAGAGCTCTCGTCTCTCACTGTGCATTGTTTTTAATTGTGTTTCTTTGTTTTGGGTTTCTCATCTATCCCCCCTGTGGCTGTGCTGCTGAGCTCCACAAATATTGTAATCTTTCCTTTTGTCGCTTGCCTGGTAATTCTTGCTGCAGACGCCGTTTATTCTCTGTTTACCTGATTTAATTCAATCTGTTCCTTCTTTCTGTTGGGATCGCTGCTTCTTACTTTTCCCAGAATCAATGCCAGGAATCCCCAGAGACATTGGGGACCTTTGAATTTTTGTTCTTGTCCCAGTTAGGGTACCTGCTTTGAGGATCAGAGATCCTGATACTTTAAGAAATGGCTTCCAGTCTCCTTTTCTGAAAGTAAAGGTTTATTAATGAAGGAATTTGCTCTTTGAGAGGGTTAGGAGACTATAAAACTACTAGCAACTCCTAGATGCTTACATCAGCACATGGAGCTAAATACAGGTAATCCTCGAATTACAACCATTCATTTAGTGATCATTCAAAGTTACAATGGCATTCAAAATAGTGACTTATGGCCATTTTTCACACTCATGACTATTGTAGCATCCCATGGTCATGTTATCAAAATTCAGACACTTGGAACTGGCATGTATTTATGACGGTTGCACTGTCCTGGGGTCAGGTGACCACCTTGTGTGACCTTCTGCCCAGCAGTGGAGAAGCCAGATTCATTTAACAACTATGTTACTAACTTAACTGCAATGATTCACATAACGACAGTGGCAAGCAAGGTCGTAAAATTTATTTATTTATTATTTATGTATTATTAGGTTCTTCTATGCCGCCCTCCTCCCTAAGGACTCAGGGCGGCGGACAACATTTTAAGAGAACACTAAACAATAAACTTATTTTAAAACAGTTTTAAAAAGTTAAAAAAAAGACGTCCAACAACATACATACCGGGGGGAGATCTCGGATATAAGATTGTCTCAAACCCCTGCCTGTAGGAAGAGCCATGTCTTGAAGGCCAGCAGGGTTGGGGATAATTCGGATCTCTGGGGGAAGTTGGTTCCAGAGCACGGGGCCGGCCACAGAGAAGGCTCTCCCCCTAGGGCCCGCCAGTCGGCATTGTTTGGCTGACGGGACCTGGAGGAGACCCACTCTGTGGGACCTAACCGGTCGGAGGGAAATATGAGGCAGAATGCGGTCCCGGAGTTAACCTGGTCCTAAGCCATGTAGAGCTTTAAAGATGATGATCAACACCTTGAATTGTACCCGGAGACCAATGGGCAGCCAATGCAGCTGGTGGAGTATGGGTGTTACGTGGGTGTATCTTGGCACACCCACCACAGCACGCGCAGCTGTATTTTGCACCAACTGAAGTCTCCGAATACTCTTCAAGGGCAGCCCCATGTAGAGCACATGGGGGCAGAACTCACTTAACAAACATTTAACTTAGCGAAAGAAATGCTGGGCTCAATTGTGGTTGTAAGTTGAGGACTACCTGTTGTAATTTTTCCCCAAATATCACATTCCTGAACCTCATCACATGAAATTCATAACCGAGTAATCTTATATTCAGAATTTAATTTCAGTTGCTTTCAGTGGGCTTACTCCAAGCTAATTGTGTATATTTGTCGCAGCTGAAGTAGAAGAATGAAGCAATAGGCACAGTAAAAACGGGGGTTGCGCCCACATGATTGAAGCCCTGTCCCTTTTTATTTGTGTCACAGTGTACCCCGCCCCCCCCCCCCCCAAAAAAAAGTTTAGGTTCAATCATACAGTCGCAAACCTATCTTGATTTTTTGAGAGTCCTGGGGACAACACACTGAAACCTAAACCTGCATAAGAAAACAGTTGCTGGGTTCACATAGCACTCTGAGCCCAGACATATCACTTACATTATTATGACATAATGTGACAATCTGATTTACAAAGCATATTAACGCTAAGTATGGTTTCCTGCAACTTGCTAAATCACAGCCATCCAATTCTACTGTAGCCTAGTTATTTTGTGAACTCGGCTGATGTGTCTTTCTTTTCCAAACATGAAGGAGTGGTTTCAAAGGTTAGGATCTTAGGGTCTGGGTTTTGTGTTTTTTTAATAGCAGGGTGTTCTACCACCCCAGAGCCAATTATATAGGTAGCAATTTTAAATGAGAGGGTGATGAATTTCATTGGAATAATAGCATATCTAATTATACCAATAGTCTGGTAGTTAAAGCGCCAGTTTAGAAAGGGGAGACAGTGAGTTCAAGTCCCAGGCAGGAAAGCCAGCTGGTTGATTTTGGACCAATCACCAGGAGATGGTAAGTTCTAGTCCTGCCTTAGGCGTGAAAGCCAGATAGGTGTCAGTCACTCTCTCTCATCTTAACCCACCTTACAAGATTGCTGTTATAGGGGAAAATAGGAGGAGGAAGGTGTGTTGCATATATTCACTGCCTTGAGTTATTTAAAAATAATAATAAAGGGGGGGGATACAAATAAAATAATTAAATAATAATAAAGGTACATGGGATTATTCTCCCTGTCATATTTTACCTTGTATTCCCCTTTTTGTCAGCTGTGTCTCTCTGAAACAATTTTAGCAGCACACGGTCATCTTGTCTTCTCTAGGAAGATGCTTCATTTCAAACTGACAAATGACCTCTACCAGCGGCTTCCTATGGTTGTTAAATAACATGCCAGAGACAATTGAGCCCTGTAGTTTTAAAATACTTCTATAGCCGTGATGGCGAACCTATGGCACACGTGCCACAGGTGTAAGGTGACCAGACGTCCCGATTTTGGCGGGACAGACCCGCTTTTTAATGCTTTGTTCCGCGTCCCGCCCGCCCTCTTAAAAAGTCCCGATTTTTGAGCCCCCGCTTCTTCCTCCAGCCAGACGCGCGCCCGAGCGACAGGCTTCCGATTCAGTCCCCTCTATTCACAGGGTGGCGCGGGGTGGGGCAGAGCGAACCCTGGGGGGGGGAGCGCCACTTTGCACTTGTCCCATGAGGCCATGCTAAGTGTGCCGCGGCAAAAGGGGCGGGGCAGGGCGGGGCGCACGTCCTACCTGAGACTTTTCCCGGTAGCAGCTCCAGTCGCGTTCCTTGCTAATAGCGTCCAGAGCAGAGCAGCCCCTCCCAGAAGATCGCGAGACGTTATCTTCTGGGAGGGGCTGCTCTGCTCTGGGCGCTAATTAGCAAGGAACGCGACTGAAGCTACCGGGAAAAGTCCCAGGTAGGACACGTGTCTTGCGCTGGGGGTTGGGGGGGGCGGGGCAGGACTGGCGGACGGGACGGGGCGCGCGTCCTACCTGGGACTTTTCCCGGTAGCTTCAGTCGCGTTCCTTGCTAATTGGCGCCCAGAGCAGAGCAGCCTCTTCCAAAAGATAACGTCTCGCGATCTTCTGGGAGGGGCTGCTCTGCTCTGGACGCTATTAGCAAGGAACGCGACTGAAGCTACCGGGAAAAGTCCCAGGTAGGTAGGACATACAGTGGCCTCCCGCGTCCCCCCTCCCCCCCTCCCCCCCACCTCACCTGGATGCCGACATTTGCTGCTTTGCCCTCTGCGCATGCGCAGCGTTCTGCGCATGCGCAGAGGGCAAAACTCAAATGGAGAAACCCACCCCCGTCAATGGTGTCCCGCTTGAAGAAAAAAAAATCTGGTCACTTTACACAGGTGGCATGCGGAGCCCTATCTGCCGGCACGCGAGCTGTTGCCTTAGCTCAGCTCCAGCGCTGGCCAGCTGATTTTTGGCTCACACGGAGGCTCTGGGAGGGCGTTTTTGGCCTCCAGAGGTCCTCCAGGGGGTCAGGGAAGGCTGTTTTCGCCCTCCCCAGGCTCCAGGGAAGCCTCTGGAGGGTGAAAAACGGGCCTACCGGAGGTTGGGAAATGGGGGAGCGGGGGGGTTGCATGCATATGCGCAGGGGGGCGGGGCATGTGGGGGGCATTGAATTATGGGTGTGGGCACACGTGTGCACGCGATAGCACGCGCACGCTTTCTTTTGGCACCCGAGGGAAAAAAGGTTCGCCATCACTGTTCTATAGAGTTGCTTTTCTCTATAATTTTGCTTTTTGTTCATGTGTTTGCATGTGCCACCCTTTCCCACATAGCAGTCATGTGAATTTCTTTCCAATCAACCAGTGGAACAGCTTGCCTCCAGAAGCTGTTGCTGCTCCATCACCGGAGGCTTTCAAAAAGAGACTGGACAGCCATTTCTCTGGAATGGTATAAATCTCCTGATCGAGTGGGGGGTTGGACTAGAAGACCTCCAAGGCACCTTCTAACTCTGTTATTCTATGTTCTATGTTTTTATCCTTCTCAGAGATGACTGGATCATGTAACACAGGAGGGAATTTTTTTTTTGTTTTTAAAAAAATCACAGGCACTTCCATAAGACTGGATGATGAAGTCTCTGCTCTTCTTTCTTCCCTAGAAATTTGATGAAATCAGCCTGTCAGAAGGAAGTACAGTGGATTTGGCAATTCCCTCAGAGCTTCTGGAACAGATGCCCGAACTGGCAGAAGAACTGCTGGATCCTGAAGATTGCCTCCCAGAAAGTAAGGATGACCTGTTCTTCTCTTGACTGGAACAGAGTGCAAAGGCAGCTTGGATTAGGGCTGTGTAGCTGGGGAATTGCAACCTTTGAAAGGAAGCGGTTGCTGGATTTGGCTGGTTAAAGAATAGCCTAAACATTGACCTCTGGTTTAGCGGCTTTCTCTTTGCATTGCTATAATAGAACTCTAACCAAATTCTCTGAGCCCCAGCCAAAAAAAAAAAAACCTGCTCATTTTCATTGAGCCTGGTGAGGAAAAGATTACTCTCTAGAGCAGTGTTTCTCAACCTTGGCAGTTTGAAGATGTGTGGACTTCAACTCCCAGAATTCCACAGCCAGCAACGCTGGCTGTGGAATTCTGGGAGTTGAAGTCCACACATCTTCAAACTGCCAAGGTTGAGAAACACTGCTCTAGATCATAGTTCAGTGATACCATCTTTCGTTATACACTGGCAGGTTTGCAGCTGTCTCTCTTGCATTTCCTGGACAAGAATAACCCTCACATGCCTGAATGAGAGATGGAATGACTATTATTTTTATTCCACCTTTATTATTCTTATAAATAAGGAAGCAAATATACCCAATACTCTTTCCTTCTCCTCTTTTCCTGACAACAACCCTGTGAGATGGATTGGCTGAGAACGAGGGGTTGATCCGAAGTCACCCAGCTGGCTTTCATGCCTGAAGCGGTATTAGAATTCACAGTCTCCTGATGATTGGCCCAAAGTCACCCATGCCTAACATTTCTGGCTCTGCAGACCGGTCCTGCTGGCGGCACCGGCGGTGGAGGGGTGGGGAGAGGTTCTGTACAAGCAGTGGGCATGTGCACCTGCTACTTATGCAAATGGAGTTTCACACACTCGCCCACTCACCCTCCATTGCGTGGCCCAGTTCCCAATGGGCTGTGGTCCAATACCAGGCCATGGCCCAGGGTTTGGGGACCCCTGGGCTAAAACTCACTGTCTTCTGCCTTCTCCTCTGGTGTCCTAACCACTAGACCAAACTGATGTTGGAAGTCATAGATACATGGAATAAGATATGGGCTCAGCTTCTGTCTCCAAAAAAGGCTTCTTTGCTTGGAATCCTTGGGAGATTATTACATTCTCATATAAAGCAGAAAGATGGAAGGAAGGAAGGTCCTTCACCAACACTCCTTTCTCCTTAACTCTCTTTGGCTTGTCTGTCTCTTACCAGTCTCCGTTCCCACTTCCCTTTCCTGTCCTTCTTTACATCATTCCCTTCCACCCTCCTCATTCTGCCTCAATCCATCTTTCTCTTACCAGTTGAGAATCATTCCTTCAGAGTAGGCTAGATCAGGGGTCCTCAAACTTGGCAACTTAATAATAATAACAACAACAGAGGTGGAAGGGATCTTGGAGGTCTTCTAGTACAGCCCCCTGCTTAGGCAGGAAACCCTACACCACTTCAGACAAATGGTTATCCAACATCTTCTTAAAAACTTCCGCTGTTGGAGCATTCACAACTTCTGGAGCAAGCTGTTCCACTGATTAATTGTTATAACAGCATAGCTGGCTGGAGAATTCTGGGAGT
Organism: Diadophis punctatus similis; assembly: GCA_023053685.1. NCBI lineage: Eukaryota > Metazoa > Chordata > Lepidosauria > Squamata > Dipsadidae > Diadophis > Diadophis punctatus. The sequence continues at coordinate 45,469,800 of JALIGW010000007.1, read as the reverse complement.
TGAAGTCCACTAGTCTTAAAGTTGCCAAGTTTGAAGACCTCTGGGCTAGATTAAAAAGCAGGGATTCCAGGATTATTTTTTTAATTGTGATAAAATAGAATAGCGGAATCTCAAAAGCCTGTGCAAGTTCCTCTGTGTCCAATCTTATACTAAACAAAATTAAAATGACATTATTTTGTGTTTCTGGTAACCTTTTCTGAAATTCCTCCCTAAATGACTCATTAAATTCCTTCCCTATTCCCATGACCAGCTCTAAACTCTTTTACACTGAGTAAGTCTGACATTCCAGATGGTGTGGGAACTCAGTTCCCATTATCTTCCATTAGGAGCAATCAATGGATGGAGATTATGACAACTTCTGGGGAGTTGGTTTCCTTATTTCTGCACTACATCTTCACTGGCAGGCCCCACTCACGATACTGGGCCACACAGTTTGGCTCCATCAATGGTTGGAACTCAGTTACTGTGTTTTGTAAATCTTGGTTTATGACTGGGCTTGCCAGGGCCAAGCAATATGACTCTTTCATCAAATCTTGGTTCATCAAAACATGGCTTAGAGCAGCGGTCACCAACTGGTGGTCCGTGAGAAAATTTTGGTGGTCCGCAGAAAAATTATTTGCATTTTTTATATTGCACTAAATCAGGGGTCCTCAAACTACAGCCCTTGGGACAGATACGTGCAATGAACGTTTCTGTTGCTGCAGAGAGTCTCCCCCTTCTGGGTCTTTTTGTGCACATTGGAGGGGGGCAGAAATTCCAACTTGGGGTCTGCTTCAGCCTCCTGATGTAGGGCTTTGGGCGAAGGCTGGAGGGAAGTGCCGCTGGTAGCGAAGAGCTGGAGGGCCTCGTTCCAGTGGGACTGCATCATGGCCTGGAACTGGCTGACCATCTCAGCCCGCTGACCCTCCAGGCACCTGTACCTGGCCTTGTACTCCTGCAGGTCTTCCCTCTGGTTGGAAAGCCTATGCTCGTAGTCCTCAGTGAGGTGCTTCTGCTGAGTCTCCTTCTCTATCAGATCCAATTTGAACTGAGCTAGCTGTTTTGCCAACTCTTTCTCGTGGTGGCTGCTTAGTTCCAACAACTGCTTCCTTTTGGGCCCTAAGGAGCCCAGGCGGGGAGGCGAGGAGTGGCTTGGAGGGGAGGGGTGAATAGAGGCTGGCAAGGCGCCCCTCGACGTGAGTGACATCGAGTTGGTCACGCCCACCCAGTCACATGACCACCTAGCCACGGCCACACAGCTGGTCATTAGGCAGATCATATTAGTGGTCCGCGGGATTTAAAATTATGAATGTAGTGTTCCCTGAGGTCCGAAAGGTTGGTAACCCCTGGCTTAGAGTACTATGGAATACCGTAAACAAAACTGAATGAGACTACTTTGGAGGAGAGGGTTGGGTTTCTGAAGTACAGAAAAAATACAAGTCTCTATAAATACCATTGTAAAATAGGTAGTCCTCAGCTTATGACAATGATTGTGTCCAAAATTTCTATGGTTAAGCAATAAATTCGTTAAGTAAGTTTTGCCCCATTTTATGACCTTTCTTGCCACAGTTGTTAAGTGAATCATTGCAGTTATTAAATTGGTCGCATGGTTGTGAAGTGAATCTGGCTTTCTTACTTGTAAGGAAGTCAAAAAAGGTAATCACATGATTCCAGGATACTGCAGCCGTCATAAATATGAACCAGTTGCCAAGCATCCAAATTTTAATCATGTGACTATAAAGATGCTGCAATAAGATGCTGTAAGCGTGAAAAACAGTCATGTCACTTTTTTCAGTGTTATTGTAATTTTGAACAGTCACTAAATGAACTGTTGTAAGTCAAGGACTACCTCTATGTGAGCCCTTCCCTTATTTGCAGAGCGAGAATTCTGCATCCACCTGAATGCTTGTTAGATTAGAATGTGTATTTATATTAATATTCTCTCCTGTCAATAATAGCAAAGTCAGAGTTTCATGTGTAAAATTTCAATTTAGCAAGGGCTATGCCAATGTATCTATTTTTGATTCCTACTGATTAAAAACAGGATGAGTTACCCTTCACAGTTCTTAAAATTGCTGTACCAAGCAATCTAATAAACCCCAGGAATGTGAAAAAAAATATGTTCCTTAAACATTTAATGGATTAAAGCAGGTAGAATAAATATGAGAACCAACCCATTCAAACATTTCAAATTCATTGAAATTCTGATTCAATTCAAGAGTTCCAGCATCAAAACAGAGATAAGCATTTGTGCTCTTTAAAAAAAAAGGCAAAGAAGTCCTTGAAGATTTTACTCCTCTGGTCATTGCCAACTCTAGGGGGGGCAGTGCTCATCTCCGTTTCAAGGCCATTGAGCCAGCACTGTGGGAAGACATTTCCCTGGTCACGTGGCCAGCAGGACATAATGAGCCGAGGTGGCACATCGGTTAGAGGCAGGTACTGCGGGCCACTTTAGCTGACACTGATCCACAGGTCAGTGGTTCAAATCTCACCGGCTCAAGGTTGACTCAGCCTTCCATCCTTCCGAGGTAGGTAAAATGAGGACCCAGATTGTTGGGGGCAATATAAATATACATTGCTTACTGGTGTAAACCGCTTAGAGAGTGCTTGCACTGTGAGGCGGTATATAAGTCTCACAAAATAAATAAATAAATAAAAAATGGAGCGCTATACATGAACACCAACTGGCAGAAAAAGTCATGATGAAACTTCTTAATTTCACAATACATGGATAGATTTAACCATAGTTTCAGCTGGAAAACTTTGAGCATCCTAGACCATAACAAGTCCAAAAACATCACAGAAGTCCTGGAGCTTGGCACGCAAACAAATAAGGCACCAACAGGCACACCGTGATAAACAACATCTACATGCCATTCAAGAGAGATCAAAAAGATAAAAAGGTAACAAAAAGATCAAAACACCTCCTCACAGCAATTAACACCCTGATAAGCCGAGATAGATAGATAGATAGATAGATAGATAGATAGATAGATAGATAGATAGATAGATAGATAGATAGATAGATAGATAGATAGATAGATAGATAGATAGATAGATGGGATACCCCTATCCTTTTTCCAAGAGCTGAAGGTAGCATATGTAGCATTCTGCCCATCAATTTCCCCCCACAGTAGCAAAACTATGAGATTTATCAGGATGAACGAGATAATAGCTGGATTAAAGTTACTCCCTTGGATTCCATGACTGAGGGAGGGTTTGCACCCAGGTATCCTAGATTCTGCCCAATCCCTTAACCACTGTCTCGGGTGGGGCCAGTCTGAGATTACCGTACTTTGAATCAATCTCTTGCTTGCTTTTCACCTAATTCAGTGCAGGGCTTCACCAAGGAATCTCTTTTCTCATAGATTATATGGGTGGCTACCCTGGTCAGCAGGGACTTCTTAGTTGAGGCACCCCAATTTAGTAAAAAAAAAAATATGGACAGTTTCCCTAAGTCTACATTTTCTAGATGAAGACTATTTATTCTCTTGTCTTTTACTTTAGGTGCAGGCTGTCAGTGGATTTAACCCTCTTTTCTCACCATGCTTTCTTTCTTTAATTTTTATTATTGAACTTGCCTAATTCTCCGAACAGGATTGCTTGCAGAAAAATGGAGATGTTCTTTAGACAATAAAACCTATGTTTCCCCACCAGTTCCTCTCCTCCCAACCTGGTGATCTGCAGCCATTTTCTGTAACCTTTAGCTGATTGCATAAAACGATATCACAATTTATTTTTTTAAGACTAAAGCATTCCAGGTTTGGGGGAAGCCCATTTCTACTTGCCAATAAGATGAGACGCGAGAAAAATACTCTTAATTCTCCCTCTAATATACGCAATTACTCAAAAGGCATGAAGTTCCATTGCAGTGTGATTGTTCCCTGGGGAGCTATGAGTGGAAGCAGGAAACGGGAGAATCAAGATAGGGACTAAGATGTGATGAGCTGTCAGAAAGCTGCAAGCATACACATCCCCAAGGATTATTTAACTTGGGAACAAGCCTGCTCCGAGGGGATTACTGGGAGATAACTGCCAGAGATAGGATGTGAAAAATGATTGACGGAGATAACAGAAGCCCCACAGGACAGGGAGAGGCCCTGAGATCTGAGGCGTTTTCTTTGCGGTTTTGCTTCCAATGCAGCAGCCAAACATTAATGCACTTGATGGAAAATGTCAAAATACAGGTAGTCCTCAACTTATGACCACAACTGAGCCTGAGGGTTAGTCTCTGCTGGTTGATTCCGTAGCAAGAATTTGACAACCGAGCTTTTCCATTTCTGCTATTAGATTACTCAATAGCTTCAAGAATTTCAGTCAAGGCATCATTTTATAGGAGATGGATCCTTTCATAGGAGATACTTTTAGTTTCCCTGGCCGGCTTAGATGACCGTTTTCAAAAAATGATGGTAAGACATTTGATGTGTTCTTAAATAAATTATCGATTTCATAGAACTTTTCTTCCCCATGTTACTGCCTGAAATCACTGGAAGAAATCACCTGCAATCTCATATATCACGAACATGCAGATGATATATTTATTCAAATATTTAGGGTGCTATCTTTGACTATCTTTGTGATTCATTTGCCCATTTAGTTTCCCTTAAATTTTTTCATTGCAATGAAAGTAGAGTGGGTGTCGTCTGAGGCCCCTTCACCTACAGCACCTTCCTTAGAGCAAGATCCCCTTCCTCAGATTAAGTCAAGGGAACCCCAGAGCTCCCTTGCTACAACGACAAACACTACACTACAGTTATTCAAAAGGTTGGCTTAGGAGTGCACAGCAACTGCTGAGGGCAGCAATCAATGGCCCTGCAGTTGACAGATGAGGGAACAAAATTTCCCATCTAAAATTCCCGTCTGCACTTGAGGCCAGGACAAGATGTAACGGGTGGAAGACCATTAAAGAGAGATCCAACCTAGAACCGAGAAATTTCCTGAGAACAATTAATCAGTGGAATGGCTTGCCCCCAGAAGTTGTGGATGCTCCATCACTGGGGGTTTTCAAGGAGAGGTGTTATATCTCTCCAGTCTGACTAGCCCAGGGGTGGGCAAACTATGGCTCTTTGAGGACCTGTGGACTTCAACTCCCAGAATTCCTGAGCCAGCCATGCATGGCTGGCTCAGGAATTCTGGGAGTTGAAGTCCACAGGTCCTCAAAGAGCCATAGTTTGCCCACCCCTGGACTAGCCTGAACCCAGCGATGCTTCATGATTCTTGACAGGCTTACCTAGGGAATTGTCCCTTTCTTTAAAATGTGTCTGATGTTTTACCTTTGCACCATCAAATATGGTGACCAAAACGAAGCTAAGGGCAAGGTTCTGTAGTGACATCTCCAGAGACCAAACAACGTGGTGCAACTGGCAAGCTAGAGGTAGGTGAGAGCAATCGATTGGAAGACAAATCCATTTTCCCCTTGCTTACCTTCCAAAAGTCCTGCTTCTTTGGGGATGTTTCTCCCATAACCTTCATCACCTGCCTGTCTCAGAAGTGGACCGTGGAAAAATGTTTAAATGGTGCTGAATTGAAAGTCATGGGTAAGCTTGGTAGATTCTGATTCCACGCTCCATGGCTTCAATTCAATTTTGAAAGTTAATTTCCTAATCCCCATTTGTAACCAAAATGGTTAGCCTATGTTAATAAGTATATAGCGGTATCTGTAGGGGGGTCATAAAAGTCAGGGTGACCACAGTCACATGTGAGAAGCCCTCCTTTTTTCTTTTTTTACAAAACATGCATGACACCTGTGTGGTTGTAGCACACAGAATACAGAATAACAGAGTTGGAAGGGACTTTGGAGGTCTTCTAGTCCAACCCCCTGCTCAAGCAGGAGACTCTATAAAATTCTGGACAAGTGGCTGTCCAGTCTCTTCTTGAAAACCTCCAGTGATGAAGCACCCTGAAGGCAAATTGTTCCACTCATTAATTGTTCCCAATGTCAGGAAATTCCTTCTTAATTCTAGGTTGCTTTTCTCTTTGATAAGCTTCCATTCGTTATTTCTTGTCCAGTCCTTTTTTTGACCATTCCTTCAGATTTCCATGTAAGAGTATGTATTTATTTGTTCACCTTGGCATTATCAGTCTGGGAACTTCAGAAGTGTTGGACATTGCAATGTTCAACTTCATGATAGCATAGGGCGATGGAAACAATATGAAAAAAATATACCTGGAGAAATACCTAATGAAAAGAAGCAGTGTTCCAATATCTCAGGGGTTGCCACAAAGAAGAGGGAGTCAAACTATTCTCCAAAGCACCTGAAGGTAGAACAAGAAGTAATGGGTGGAAACCAAACAAGGAGAGAAGCAACTTAGAACTAAGGAGAAATTTCCTGACAGTTAGAACAATTAATCCGTGGAACAGCTTGCCTCCAGAAGCTGTAAATGCTCCAACACGGGAAGTTTTTAAGAAGATGTTGGATAACCATTTGTCTGAAGTAATGTAGGGTTTCCTGCCTAGGCAGGGGGTTGGACTAGAAGACCTCCAAGGTCCCTTCCAACTCTGTTGTTATTATTATTATTATTAAAGGATAGTCTTGGAAGTTCTCCAAAATATCCTGAGTTCGTCTGCAAATATTTCTGTCTGATCAAGGCCTCCTGCTCTATGACAACCTAGCATTATCTTCCTTTTTCACAGCTGTAAAAGCCTGCTATTTTAAAACACACTCCACTCTCTTTCTCTCATCCATCCATCCATTCAGATACACACACAATATGCCATTGTCCCATTGGCAGATTTTATTGTGATGTCATATAAGATTTTTTTTCCCTGCTATGAAATAGTTGTGCTTTAAGGGAAAGGACTGTAAGGAGGAATGAAAGATAAAAAGGAGAATCTATGAGAAAATGGCATGCATTACTTTTAAATTGGATCAAAATGCTTGCTTTTATTCCCAGAATGATTGCCCACCACCACCGTCTGGAGCAAAGTTATAACTGTTACCAATGAATCATAAGAAATATTTGTAAGCAAACTTGAGCTAGGAAAACTGGAGCCCAGTAAGGCATTAGTTCTCATCAGCAATCTTCAGAGGGGCAGGAAAGTTGATTTAGCTCAAGGATGCACAGCCTGTCAGCCACATCGACCAATTTCAAACTTGCTTTGTTCAATACAAAACCAGGTGCCAAACAGAACATACCTATGATATCTACGCTTCAGGGAGCCTGTCCTTCAGTCCCAATACATGCCTGTTATTCTACTCCCCTTCGGGAATCAACATTGCACAGAGCAGAGAAAAGGAATAAGAAGTAATAAACCAAAAAAATTAAGGCATGCCGTTAAAAAAGAAGGGGATGTATACAGGTAGTCCTCAACTTACAACAGTCCTTTTGCTGACTGTTCGAAGTTACAAGGACACTGAAAAAACAACAGAATAACAAAAAAACAGAGTTGGAGGAAACCTAAGAGATCTTCTAGTCCAACTGCTTGCTCAAGCAGAAAAAAAAGTGACATGACCATTTTTCACACTTACTACCATTGCAGCATCTCCATGGTCATGTGATCAAAATTTGAAAGCTTGGCAACTGGTTCATATTTATGGCGGTTGCAGGCTCCTGGGGTCATGTGATCCTTTTGTGATCTTTGACAAGCAGTGTCGGTGGGAAAGCCAGGTTCACTTAATAACTGTGTTGCTAACTTAACTGTGATTCGCTTAACAACTGTGGCAAGAGAAGTCGTAAAATGGGGCAAAATTCACTTAACCAATGTCTCGCTTAGCAACAGAAATTTTGGGCTCAATTGTGGTCCTAAGTCAAGGACTACCTGCACAGTTCCTGGGGCCCCTAAAGTGGCCCGTAACACCCCTGTTGCATGAGCTATATTGGTTTCTGGTTTGCTTTGGGTCCGATTCAAGGTGTTGGTTCTTAACTTTAAAGCCCTTGAAGGCATGGCTCCAAGGTAAAGGGGCGTGTATAAGCGCACCATTGTGCCTACCGTCCCTGTCTTACTGTCCTGTTGTCCAAATTTACCTGTACCTACTTTGCTTTTGTTTACGTTTATACCATACCTGCTATTTTGTACATGTTTTGACAAAACAAACAAACGAACAAATAAACAAATAAAATAAAAAATAAAGGTGTCTGAGGAACCATCTCACCCCAATGGGATTGTCCTGCCTCACCTGTGCTGGCAGAAGGGGCATGCTGCAGACCCCATCAGCCGAGGAATTTTGGCTGGTAGGGTCCAAGGAGAAGAGCCTTTTCTGCTGAGGTTCCCATCCTTTGGAACATTGTGCCTCCTGAGGTGAGATCTGCACCCATCCTTTGGTCTTCTGCAAGGGTCTGAAGACCTGGCTCTGCCAACTGACCTGGGCTCCCAATGATGAAGGTGTCATTCTGGAGGTGATTAATGGACTAAGACCCCCATTTCCTCCCCCTTCTTTGCAACTTACTGCCTTCTTTCCCATCTTTGTCAATGTTAAGCCATTTGTTAGTGTTACCGTTTACTATTTTAATCTTTTGATTTCATATTGTTTTTATTGAATGTAAGCCACCTAGATTCGCCTCTAGGAGAGATGGGTGGCATATAAGCTAAATAAATAAATAAAGCTAAATTTAATTTACACTATCCCACTTCACTACACGTAGCCCTTGATTTACAACAGTTCATTAAGCGACCGTTCAAAATTACAATGGCACTGAAAAAAGTGACTTATGATAATGTTTCACACTTATGACCTTTGCGTCATGGTCACGTGGTCAGAATTTAGATGCTTGGAAACTTATTTGTATTGATGACAGTTGCAGTGTCTGGGAGTCACGTGATCACTTTTTGTGACCTTCCGACAAGCAAAGTCAACGGGGAAGCCAGATTCACTTAACAACCGTGTTACTAACTGAACAACTGCAGTGATTCACTTAACAACTGTGGCAAGAAAGGATGTAAAATGGGGCAAAATTCACTTAACAAATGTCTCACTTAATGAATTTTGGACTCAATTCTGATCGTAAGTCGAGGACCAGCTATATTGCAAACCAATCATGCTTCTAAAGTGGAGCCACCAAAGGGATTCCTATACTAATTTCAATATTAAAGTGATTCTTTTGTCTTTTTGTCTTTTTTTTTAGCTTGTGTCCATATTCTCCCATGTTGTTCAGTGGATGTCACAAAATTCCCTGGCAAAGTTTGGTGGCGCCTGAGGAAAACCTGCTATCAAATCGTTGAACACAGTTGGTTTGAGACGTTCATCATTTTCATGATTCTCCTCAGCAGCGGAGCTTTGGTGAATATAAAACCTACAATTTCCTCCCCTTAAAAAAAAATACATGTGATTTGTGTTATTATCTCAGTAGGTGGTTCCTCTTGGATATGATGGAAAACACTACCCATTGCAGGTTTTGAAGAAAGATTCAAGATTTATAACTGTCTTTTGTTGTCCATAAAGGGATGAATACTTCATTTTAGGAAATCCTTTATTTGAGGATGAGTTGTTAATTAGAGACTCTGAATTCTCTCCCTTAGTTGAATAATGCCAAACATCTCAGTTTAGATCAGAAGTGTTCAATCTTGTCAACTTTAAGACTTGTGGACTTCGACTCCCAGAATGACTAGCTGGGGAATTCTGGGAGTTGAAGTCTACAAGTCTTAAAGTTGCTAAGGATGGACACCCCTGGTTTAGATGATCCAGTACCAGTAGGATCTCTGAGTAAGATAATGGAAAACAGTTATTGGTCAAATAAAAATATGTAACACTGGGGCTAGAAACTGATCTACTGCTTGAGCAAGGGGTTGGAGTAGAAGATCTCCAAGTTCCCTTCCAACTGCAGAAAGAGTGCAGAGAAGAGCAACAAAGATGATTAGGGAACTGGAGGCTAAAACATATAAAGAATGGTTGCAGGAACTGGGTATGTCTAGTTTAATGAAAAGAAGGATTAGGGGGGACATGATAGCAGTGTTCCAATATCTCAGGGGTTGCCACAAAGAAGGGGGGGGGGTCAAGCTATTCTCCAAAGCACCTGAGGGTAGAACAAGAAGCAATGGGTGGAAACTAACCAAGGAGAGAAGCAACTTAGATCCAAGGAGGAATTTCCTGACAGTGAGAAAAATTGATCAGGGGAACTGCTTGCCTCCAGAAGTTGGGGGTGCTCCAACACTGGAAGTTTTTAAGAAGAGATTGGACAGCCATTGGTCTGAAGTGGTGTAGGGTTTCCTGCTTGAGCAGGGGATTGGACTAGAAGACCTCCAAGGTCCCTCCCAACTCAGTTATTCTGTTATTCTTTTCAAAAAGAATATCTGCAATGGGGAATGCTTTAATATGCCACTTTGTTCTCCCAGGCCTTTGAAGACATCTACTTGGAGGAAAGGAAGAACATCAAAACCATGCTGGAATATGCTGATAAAATCTTCACCTACATCTTTGTTTTGGAAATGCTTCTGAAATGGGTGGCCTATGGCTTTAAGAAGTACTTCACCAATGCTTGGTGCTGGCTTGATTTCCTCATTGTGGATGTAAGTACCGCATTACTTTTCCAGATGGCGTTGTACAGCAGTGCGGTGGTGGGCACAGATCACTGGCTAAATGGGGCTTAAGCTTCCTTGGGGTGGTGTAAAATGAACCCATGGCATTGGATGTTTACAAATTCTATGTAAGGATGGCATCTAAGGAAATTTGCCTTTTCGCTCTGGAATTAGATACCTGGATGTAAATATACAGTAGGTTTGAATGATCTCATGGTTCAGCAACCTTTTCTTTAGTAGAAGAACATGAGGGATGTGAAATCATGATGGTTTGCAATTGCAGTCCCTTCCTTAAGTGGTTCTGAAGAAAAACGTAAGTTTACTTCCTCTCTAGCACCTTTTTGTTTTTTCCTCTTTAGTAAGATTTATCCAGAAGAAAAGGACAGGATTACAAGAATTCCAGCAATTGAACTGGACTTTGAGAGACAAAAGTACCACATATATTAGAGTGGAGAGTTCCTAGGACAGTGATGGCGAACCTTTTTTCCCTCGGGTGCCAGGAACGCTTGTGCGCGCGCTGTCACGCACGTGTGAATGCCCACACCCATAATTCAATGCCTGGGGAGAGTGAAAACGGCCTCTCCCGCCCCCGCAGAGGCCCTCTGGAGGCCGGAAACGGCCTATTTCCCGACTTCCGGTGGGCCTGGTAGGCCCGTTTTTCGCCCTCCCCAGGCTCCAGAGGCTTCCCTGGAGCCTGGGGAGGGCGAAAACACCCCCTCAGAGGCCCTCTGGAAACCTAAAATGCCCTCACAGAGCCTCCACATGAGCCAAAAATCAGCTGGCCAGCACGCACATTCATGCTGGAGTTGAGCTAGGGCAACGGCTCGCGTGCCGGCAGATATGGCTCTGCGTGCCACCTGTGGCACGCGTGCCATAGGTTCGCCATCACTGTCCTAGGATCTTTCTTACAATCTTTCTGTGACCTGGCAAGGAGGCAGATCTTTTCACCAGTAACAGGGAAGCTTATAACTGGGCAGAATTAGAACTGTAGGAACTCAAATTTCATGCTATATTGGGAAAATAAAATGTCCATAACTATAATAATTAGAAAAAGCTTAATTCCCCAATAACATAGTCCCTCATTCCTGTCTCCACAGTCTCTTCTCAACATCCAGATAGTCCTTAACTTATAACTATAATTGGGACCAGAATTAATGTTGTTAAGCAAAGTGATTTGTGCCCAATTTTACAATCTTTTTTGCCATGGTAATTAAGTGCAGTTGTTAAGCAAATCATGCGACTGTTAAGAGAATACAACTTCCCCCGCTGACTTTGCTTGTCAGAAGCCAGATGGGAAGGTCGCAAACAGTGACCTCATGACTCCAGGATGCTACCACATGTGGATTGCCAAGCACCTGGATTTTGTTCATATGGCCATGGAGATACCCAAAGAGTCGTAAGTGCGAGGACTGATCATATCTCACTTTTTTCAGTGCCATTGTAACTTCTAACGGTCGCTAAATCAATGGTTCTAAGTCAAGAACTATCAGTACTTGATTCCTAAGACAAATATTTCTAAAGTCATTTCTTCACAAGCAGCCTACAGTATCTTTCCGAGTCCCAAAATAGCAGAAATGAAAATAATATTATTTCAGTGATGGCTGGTTGGTGCTATGAAGACACTGGATGTCCCTGGTAGGAAAATTTGCAACAAATTCAGTCCTCAAGAAATGCTGAATTTCTCTTTCTGAAAACTCTGTTCAGGCTTTAAGAATTTAGTCGTCAGAATATTTCCATTAAGAAAAGGATTAACAGTGGCATAAAGGGTGGTCCTAAAAGAAGATCAATGTTCAGATTTTAGGATAAAAAATTTAGACAGGTTGTCAGGAAATACTTTCATCCCTAGTTTACTTCTAACACAGTGGAAGCTTCTCAGGTTGGTTGGGAACAAAACAGGTTCTTTAGCAGTAGAAGAAAATTTCGGATTGGTCAGTTTTTGTTTGAAGATGGAAAAAGAATAAGAACTTTGATTTTCATAATTTTATTTATTTATTTATCAAATTTTCTAACTGCTCATCTTCCTCATAGAGGAGCTTTAGCAGGTAACTCTAGAAAACTTTTCAGGTTCCATGGTCATTATACAGGTAGTCCTCAACTTGTGACCGTAATTGAGCCTGCAATTAGCATTAAGTGACTGAGCCAGATTTTGATGACTTTTTTTGTGGCAGTCATTAAGCGAATGCAGTGATCGTTTAAGTGAAGCTATTTTTCACTTTAGGTGTTTCATTTGCAGAAAATCAGTAGTAAAAAGCAGTTTCTGGCAAAAATATTGTAAATCGTGGTCATATGATCACAGGGAGAGGTTGGTGGCCATTGGAACATTGCATCCAAGTCATAAGGTGCCTTTCCATCGTAACTTTGAACGATTGCTAAGTGACAGGTCGTAAGTCGAGGACTACCTGTACTGGCTGCTTACATGCCTGAAAATATACTTTATATATTTTCTTTATATATTTATACTGTGGTATATATAAAATATACCACAGTAAACATTTCCATACATGTGCAAGTGCCTACTTAACTACATCTCTGGATCTCCAGCACCTTATTTGAACAGCTAAATTTTCAACAGCTTTCTGAATGTTACTGATGAATACACTGTTCTTATTTTTGAGGGTAGTTGGCTTCCTGGGTGGGGAGCTACCCCACAGAATTCTGTCCTCCAAAGTAAATGTCCATACCTCTGGGGACTTTTTGCAAGTACTCAGGTTTTTAATCACTTCTATTTTTGCCTGTATTTTTACAACTATTGCCTTTAACATCCTGGCTTCTGCATCCTTCTTTTCCCCAAACTCAGATTTTCTAAGTAAGTAAGTAAGTAAGTAAGTAAGTAAGTAAGTAAGTAAGTAAGTAAGTAAGTAAGTAAGTAAAGAAGGAAGGAAGGAAGGAAGGAAGGAAGGAAGGAAGGAAGGAAGGAAGGAAGGAAGGAAGGAAGGAAGGAAGGAAGGAAGGAAGTTGTATAGTATGCTCAAGTGAAAAGGAAAGTACACCCTTTTTGAATTCTATAGTTTTACATATCGGGATATAGTAAAAACCATCTAGTCCTTAGCAATTCTTAAAAATAGGTAGATAAAACGTCAGATGAACAACAACACATATTACACCATGTCATCATTTATAAGCACCTAGGCTATCTCATAATTTAATAAACTCTACACCCTCTGACAATTTTACCTTTTTCTAGTTTGAAAATATTTTGATAATTTTTTAATTTATCTGTCATATTTAAAAAAAACTAATTCTGAAAGCAAATTGCATTTATCAAATTAAATAATAGTAAGTGGGAAACAAATGCAGGGGGGGGGAATCTATCTTTCATGAAGTATTTCTGCTGAGCATTGCTAAGGATTGGGATGTATAATTCTAGTATTCATTGCCCCTGAAAAATAATTTTGTCCTCTTCTTGGATGCTGTAGAGCAGAGGTTCTTGAATTGGATACATGATTTTCCCAACTTGATCCGTTCTTAAGACATGCGTAGGCAGAGGAAAAAGGATGAGAGGGAGATAGGTTGATGAACTTGTGGTGTACTGCAAGTCATACTCATGTTACAATAGCATTGTCAAACAATCTTTGCTGCTCTTCCATCAACCACAGGAATGCTCTCGCCACCCCCAGCAGTGCCTCAGGGAACATTTTGCACATTAATGAGTTAGGCCAACACTCAGTTTTAGAGAGGAGGAGAGCTGTGTGCATTGGATAGTGCCACTGCCTTAAAAACAGAGTTTTTAGAATAGCTGCTACTGTAGGAGAAGAACAAGTACAGCTGGGGGCAGAATTAAACATGCCATCAGCTTAGAATCCATATGTTGCCACAAGAGGTCCAAGTCCAGCCCACCCACCCCCTTGAATTTCATTGATTTTTATCTCGTGCCGATTTAGAGCTGACCATGAGTTGACTAGATTGTTGCATATAGGTTTGAGAAATAAATCTTCTGAACTTCTCAACTTAACACATAGGGTCCTTTGAACCTGACATTATTCTAGTCAACTCACAGTCAGCACTAGATTGATGTTAGTTAAGGACCAAAGGAATTCAAGGGGAGCTGGGCTTGGATCATTTGTGGCAACTTAAGGATTCTAAGCTGATGACACATTTGACCGCACCAGGGGTGGGTTCTAACTTACCTTGCTGCTGGTTCGCTTCCTCCCGTGCCGTGCCTCGTGGGCATGCGCATGTGCAGTGCTGAAAAATCCCCAAAAAATCCCCCCCCAAAAAAGCCAAGAACAAGATGGCGACCACATGCACAGTGCCGGAAACTTGGCTTTAATTTAAAAATGAAATAAAAATAAAGTAAAAAAAATGAAATAAATAAATAAATAAAAATTAGAAAAAATTTAAAAACAAATTAAAAAAATTAAAAAAACAAATTAATTTTTTTTTTAAAAAAAGATGGCAGCACCCACGGACCGGCACCGACCGAACTGGTTCCGTGACGTGATCGTGACATCATCAGCGGGTCGCTACCGGTTCAGGCGAACCGGTCCGTGCCGGGAGGAACCCACCTCTGGACCGCACCCTCCAGCTCTGCCTGCTCTTCTCCTACAGCTACAGATCATCTGTTTGCAACAGTGTGGTTGGTTGGTTGGAACTGCTTGTTGGAGAACAGCAGGACTAAGGCAGGATTCATTCCAGTTATGCAGATGGTTAGTCCTCACTTAGAGTGATGATCCAAGCTCATTTTGGAAACATCTTGCATACAGGTAGTCCTCAACCTACGACCCCAATTGAGTGCAAAATTTATGTTGCTAAGCAGGGGTGGGTTCTAACTTACCTTGCAGCCGGTTAGCTTCCTCCCGCGCCACATGGGCCCGTGCGTGTTACACGCCACATGGCCATGACACGCGGGTGCGCTTCATGCGGGCAGGTGCAGTGCCAAAACCTAGCTTCTGCGCATGCGCAGAAGTGAAAAACAAAATGGCGCTGCGGCCGCGAGAGCCAGTTCGGGGGCGTGGCCAGCTGGCCATCGCTCCCAGTTCGGTGAGCGGGGGAAATTCCTGCTACCGGTTCTATAGAACCGGTCCGAACCAGGAGCAACCCACCCCTGTTGCTAAGTGAGAAATTTGTTGAGTGAGTTTTGCCCCATTTTACAACCTTTCTTGCCACATTTGTTAAGCAAATCACTGCAGTTCTTAAATTAGTAACACGATTGTTAAGTGAATCTGGTTTCCCCCATCATAAATGTTAGTTGTCAAGCATCTGAATGTAAATTACGTGACCATGGGGATGCTGCAGTGGTCATAAGTGTGGGAAATGGTCATAAGTCACTTTTTTCAGTGCCGTTGTAACTCTGAACGGTCACTAAATGAACTATTGTAAGTTGAGGATTACCTATAGTTCTCTTTTCCCTAGGGAGGCATCAATCTCATCTACAGAGCCATAAGCATTTGCAGAGCTGGCTGGACTCTGACAACTGTCAATCACGCTGCTATGAACATAACAACCCAAAGAATTTTTGTAGGCCCAGATAATGCATAGCCAACAACTCTAATTTAAGCCCATAAACATGTGCTCTGGCATTCTTGAGATTGTCCTCTTTAAAAATCTTCTTTTGTTTGCATGTTAAATTTATCTACCCTCGGAAATGCCTTTTTTTTTGCTCCCTTTTCATGTTAGAATTATAAGGAATAACAAACCCAGGCAGCAAGTAAGATCACAACAATTCCTGATTTTTTTTAATCACATTCTCAACCAAAAACTTATTTCCTTTATGACCTGCACACGGGTGCTACGGGAAGATAAATCTTTTATTTACCCTTGTACTTTTATCCATTCCTTCAGCCAAACAAAGCTCTGAGGGTCTTCGTAATCATAACCCTAATCTTGATTTAAAATTAATAAGATCTGCTTCTTTCGAGCATGCTTTTTAGAAGTCATGGCATGAGGGGTGGGGGGAAGAGTTTTGGAAGCAGAAGAAAGGAAGCAAATCCCTTTTTGTATTTTGGGGGATTTAGGTGATATGGAAAGATTGTAGTTTCCTCTCTTTCCGATATCTTCCAGCGAAAGGAGATAAATGAGGAATGGAGGTGGGTCACTTGCCTTTTCTGCTAAGTTATTTTTCATAGTTGATGGAAGGACCATCATGAAGAGAAAGGCTATCTTTTTTCCCTCAGAAATTACTTCTATTCAGCTCAGTTCAGAAATAACTTTGATGCTGCCATATTGTCATGCAGTGATCCAGCAGCAAAGACTACTAAAAAAAGTAGTTAATTGTTTTATCCCATCTTTCAACTTGAAGCAGTTATAAAACTCAACCCAGACTTGGTTCAGAGAGATTAATGTGTCACATAGAAAGTTGGTCAAAATGTACATGAAAATTAGAAATTGAATGGTGCCTTGGCCAGAGCAGGAATTGGAGACATTTTACAACCAGTGGGCATATTAGAAATATGTGGGCATTCTTGCAAAATGGCTGCCACATGAGATAAATCTCTCTTATGGGACATAACCAGTTATAAAACACTGGTTTATTTTATTTATTTCTATCTATCCAGTCTTTATTATTTTTACAAATAACTCAAGGTGACAATTTTACCTAACCCTCCTTCCTCCTTCTATTTTTCCCACAACAACAACCCTGTGAGGTGGATTGCCACCTAGTTAGCTTTCATGGCTAAGGCGGAATTGGAACTCACTATCTCCTGGTAATTAGTCCAAGCTCAGCCAGCTTTCATGACTAAGTTGGGACTAGAACTCACAGTCTCCCACTTTCTAAACTGGTGCCTTAACCACCAGGCCCGTGGTGGCGAACCTATGGCACGCGTGCCACAGGTGGCACGCGGAGCCATAACGGAGGGCACGCGAGCGTTGCCTACCGGCAAACCAGAAGTGTGGAAAAACGCACTTCCGGTTTGCCGGTGAGCTGTTTTTTGCACTCCGGAGGGTTCAGGGAAGCTCCCTGAAGCCCCGGAATGCAAAAAACTACAAAACGGACAAACCGGAAGTGTGGAAAAACGCACTTCCGGTTTGCCGGTGAAGTGTTTTTTGCACTCCGGAGGGTTCAGGGAAGCTCCCTGAAGCCTCGGAATGCAAAAAACGACGAAATGGACAAACCGGAAGTGCATTTTTCCGAACTTCCGGTTTGCCTGTTTCGGCGTCCCAGGCTCCGATAAGGCCTTTGTGCGTGTGTGTGTGTGTGTGCGCATGCGCAGGGGGCAGCATGGAGGGGTGTTGTGCGCATGCGTGGGGGGGAGGGAATGGGTGTGGGCATGCGAGCGCGCGCTAGCGCGCGCACCCCCCCTCCCTTTTTGGCACGCGAACCTAAAAAAGTTCGCCATCACTGCACTAGGCCAAAGTGGCTCTCTGACTACTAAAATGTTACCTGCATCCTCTTCTACTCCCTATTCTACCAGGTTAGGCAGCTGTCCAATATTTTTTATTTTCTAAGGAAGAATCTTGTGGCCCATGTGGGAATTTCCTTCCTAATACCTTAGTTTTCCACTGTCATTCAAGGCTGATCATACTGGGCCAATTCCATTAAAAGTACAAATCTCAATTCGTAACCTTAGTTGTGAAAGTCACCAAGTTACTCTGTGAATCTGGCCTGATTTCTCATCATCATAGTTAGGTAAGGATAAGCAGTGCTGCCTTCCGGCTCTCAGAATAAAAGCTGACTAAAAATATTCATAAATGAATATCAGACTCATTATGTTGAGAGGCAAGCAGAGCCTTTTATTATTTATTTCATTAGGCTGCCTCTCCATGCCTTTTATGTGTGTAACCCAAGAGTAGGAATAGACAAACAAATACATTTGGTGTTTTTCTCAATCTCTTTTTGAGGAAATCGGCAAACATTGATCCTTGCTTGGTTAAAATAAAATAAAAGCAAGTTCTTGTCCATCTGTATTAGCCAAATTGCAACTTTCCCCAATTTTGAAAACTTTGAACTCATCTCCTCAATGAGTTTTTAAAGAAAACTTGGGGTGGGTGGAATCTGAATTAATTGATGTACAGGGAGTCCTCAACTTACAACCGCAACTGGGACCACAATTGATGTTGTTAAGCAAGGTAGTTGTAAAATGAGTCATGCCCAAACTTACAAACTTATTTGCCATGGTTGTTGCAGCCACTAAGTGAATCATGGGGCGTTAAGCAATTCTGGCTTTCCCCATTGACTTTGCTTGTCAGAAGCTAGCCGGAAAGGTCACAAATGGTGATCAGATTACCCTAAGATGCTGCAATTATTGTAAATACATGCCACTTGCCAAGCATCCATGTTACTATGGATATTATGTCAGTCATAAATGCAAGGACCAGTTGCAAGTCATTTTTTTGCTGTGCCGTTGTAATTTTAAATGGTCACCAAATGAATGGTTGCAAGGTTGACTCAGCCTTCCATCCTTCCGAGGTAGGTAAAATGAGGACCCAGATTGTTGGGGGCAATATAAATATACATTGCTTACTGGTGTAAACACCGCTTAGAGAGTGCTTGCACTGTGAGGCGGTATATAAATCTCACAAATAAATAAATAAAATAAATAAGTCAAGGACAGCCTGTACACACAATTGGATATACAAAGCTAAAAAAATCCAAATTTTTCATAACTAAATTTTAAGAACCTTTCTGGCAGCATGCCAAACCTAATTGATTAGGTTTCAATTTTACCTCTACCTCTTTCATTTGACTTCAGATTGTTCTTTCCCCCCCTTCCTGCTTTTGAAGAATTTTGCAAAGCTTCTTAAAATTCATACCAATAAAAGGAACTTATGCAGATTCATATCCATCCTTAGTCAAGGGAAGCCCATGTCAAGTAATGTTTGCTTCTGAATGCTAAAAGCAATTTAAAAGGGCAGCTAAAACCAATTTTCCTTTTAAATTAACCCTTGCAGCCTTCCCCCTTCCCTCCCCCTCTTACTTTAGCCCAATCAGATCTTTGATTCAGGTATGTAGAGAGCCAAGACCATTTCATCTCTGTGAATTACTGAAGCCAATTCTTCTTGTAAAAGCTGGGCATCAGAGAAGCTACAGTAATCTATCAAACAAAGTCTATTTTTGTCCAGGAGAGAATCCCTGAAGATGTGCTTTGATAATGGACTCTAAAACATCACATATTTTGCCTCTCCTGCAAAAAGGGAGGAATAACGGGAAAAAAGCTATGTATAAGGGGGGTATTATTGGTTGTGTAGGCACAACCAAGGCAGGAAGGGAAAAATGACACCAGCCACAGCATGCAGGACAAAACAAGGTGTCCTCTGATTTCTGTTAGTTGTTTAGGTAGAGAAAATTTAAGTCCATATTTGAATTCAGGAAATGCAAGTAAGATTAGCTCAACAAAAGTTACTTTTGCTATGTAAATCAATGTAGGAAAATTTTGGTCATCCTTAGCAAAAAAAAATTATAGGTAGTCCTTGATTTATGAACGGAATTTTCATTACTAAGCAATGCAGTCATTAAGTGAGTTGTGTCAATTTTAGGACCTTTTTTTGCTGCAGCAAATCACACTTATTAAATGAAACACTACAATTGTTAAGATGTTAAGTAAATCTGGCTTCCCTATTGAGCCGAGGTGGCACAGCGGTTAGAGGCAGGTACTGCAGGCCACTTTAGCTGACTGTGATCCGCAGGTCAGCAGTTCAAATCTCACCGGCTCAAGGTTGACTCAGCCTTCCATCCTTCCGAGGTAGGTAAAATGAGGACCCAGATTGTTGGGGGCAATATAAATATACATTGCTTACTAGTGTAAACCGCTTAGAGAGTGCTTGCACTGTGAGGCGGTATATAAATGTCACTAATAAATAAATTTTGCTTGTCAGAAGGTCGCAAAAGGGAATCGCATGACCCCAGGACACAGCAACCGTCATAAATATGAATCAGTTGCCAAGCATCTGAATTTTGATCACATGACCATGAGGATGCTGCAACTGTCAAAACTGTGAAAAATGGTCATGTCACTTTTTTCAGTACCGTTGCAAATCTGAACGTTCACGAAATGAACTGTTGTAAGTCGAGGACTACCTGTAGCTTTCTTAGTTCCACTTAATTACATAACAGGAACACAGCATATAAGCAATAAAGTACAGATGTAACAAAAATTCTTGTGCACGCATCTTATGTTCAACTGCAAGCTTGTGGTTTCTTTATCAATGTTTCCACAACTCTTGCTAAGACCTGAATTTTATTTGTTATTTCAACTTAAGAATCTTTAGACCAATTGTCAGAGTTAACAGAATCCTGATCAACTGCATATCCCTTTCAGCAGTTCAAATCTCACCAGGTCAAGGTTGACTCAGCTATTGCTATTGCTATTTCAGAGTGTCTACTTTAAATCCGTAACACTTCAGCTTATTATAGAGGAAAGACCCAAATAAGAATTTCTAACGCTTGCCTGTCATATAGATTTTAGAAAATACCTATAAGAGGAATCCAAAAAAAGAGAGGTAACCCTTGGCAGAGCATTTGAGTTAGCAACATCTTATTCTGGAACCCAATTGAGTGCCAGCCGTCTGCCACATCATCTTCAAAACGAAGCTGCCATATGGAGTAAATATATTGATGGCATGAAATGACTTTAATTGTTTTCTGCATTTTCTTTCTCCGGTTGATTAGCAAGATGTAGTTTGTGTGGCCTGAGCGGTAATTGGGCAATCTGCTATAATCAGTTATTCTCAAAGAGTTCTAGCCAAATTCAAAGCATGTCTCTCTTTTTTATGCTTTTCTTTTGTGGAGCTGTTTTAAAGTTTCTTTTGAAAAGGTATTGAATTTCCTACTCATCTTTATAAAAAGGAGTAGGTGGGGGAAATTGCAGAGTGCTTCCAGGAAAACGAGGCATCAAATGGAACAGTAATGATGTATCTACTCTAATACAGTGCCTTTGGAGGGGGCTGAAAGAGAGACTTAGAGAATTTGGTAAGACCCAGAGAGGGATCTGCCCTCCCTACTTTTTCCTTCTAACGAGAGGGCAGTTATGTGTGTAAACCCAAGACATGATGAAAACTCCCTAAATGCACAACACAGAGACAGAATGAACAGAATAGACTACAAAACAACAGAGTTGGAAGGGACCTTAGAGGTCTTCTAGCCCAACCCCCTACTCAGGCCATTCAGACAAATGGTCATCCAGTCTCTTCTTAAACACCCCCCCCCCCCAGTGTTGGAGCATTCAACAACTTCTGGAGGAAAGTTGTTCCACTGATTAATTGTTCTCACTGTCAGGAAATTCCTGCTTAGTTCCACTTGTTTCTCTCCTTGATTAGTTTCCACCCATTGCTTCTTGTCCTACCCTCAGGTACTTTGGAGAATAGTTTGAGTCCCTTTTATTTATTTATTTATTTATTTATTTATTTATTTATTTATTTATTTATTTATTTATTTATTTATTTATTTATTTATTTATTTATTTATTTATTTATTTATTTGTGAGATTTATATACCGCCTCACAGTGCAAGCACTCTCTAAGCAGTTTACACCAGTAAGCAATGTATATTTATATTGCCCCCAACAATCTGGGTCCTCATTTTACCTACCTCGGAAGGATGGAAGGCTGAGTCAACCTTGAGCCGGTGAGATTTGAACCACTGACCTGCGGATCACAGTCAGCTAAAGTGGCCTGCAGTACCCCACTCTAACCGCTGCGCCACCTCGGCTTTTATGACATTGCTATCATGTCACCCCTAGTCCTTTTTTTCATTAAACTAGACATACCCAATTCCTGCAACCGGTCTTCATATGTTTTAGCCTCCAGCCCCCTTATCATCTTTGTTGCTCTTCTCTGCACTCTTTCTAGAGTCTCCACATCTTGTTTCAACTGGGAAACTCTGAGCATCTTAGCCCAAGCAAGTCCAGAAATGCTAGCGAATTCCTTGAAGTCTGTCCCTCTGACAAATTGGCCATCCACAGACACATAGACATAAACAACATCTACATACCATTCAAAAGAGGCAATTAAAAAGATAAAAAAGAAACAAAAAGAACAAAACACCGCCTCACCAGCAATAACCCATATAAATAGAGATTAACATTAAGGTTAATACTAGATCAATAATCAGGGAAAAAAACAATACCCCAATTAAGAAACTACTCAAACAATCAAATAGTGAACAACAGCAAGGAACTACTGAAAATAACAATTCCCACCAATATTGACAGGGCAAACCATTTGTATATAAACAGAGAGCAGATTCTCCTTCCTTATAACACTGATGATATTACCTAGTTTGATAAAGAAATGTCTGCAAGAAAACAACAAAGCTCAGAGAGCACAAAGGGCTGCCAGTGTCGGACTGGCTAGTCTTCCTCCTCCTCCTCCTCCTCCTCCTCCTCCTCCTCCTCCTCCTCCTCCTCCTCCTCCTCCTCCTCCTCCTCCTCCTCCTCCCTGCAAACCTCACTCTATTGTAGTGTTGATCATATTACCTAGTTTGGTAACGAAATGTCTGCAAGAAAACAACCAAATTCAGAGAGCACTAAGGATCCCACAACCCTGAGTTACAGAGATTCTCTTCTAATGGTACAATTTCTGATGCTTGACACATCACTTGTGCACAGATCCTATTTTATTACAGACCTAGTGAATTTGAACTATTGGCACAGTTTGGAGCCAGAAAAATTAAAATGCCATATCATCGTTTCAGATCATTTGATGTCCTACTTTTCTTCCCACCAAGTCCATTTTCTAGCAACAAAGTGGTTTGTGATGACCACAAAAGCAAACTACACTCCTTTGAACATATGGTCTAAAAAGAAAAGAGCTTTCGGGGTTTTAAAAGTAATGAAATAACCATTAGTTTTAAAAATAATTATCAGATCAAATAAAATCAGACCAACAGCCAATTAAAATGATAAGAACAAGCACTGTTTTTATGATTTAAAAGTTAATTGACTGAATAAGGAGTTATATTATGTTGGCTAAATATTGACTGAGATGACTTCCCAAATTTATTTAGGGGAAGGTAGGGAGTAGGCATGCTTCCAAAAATGAAATTAATCAGATTAATGTAAAGATTGTTATTCATTGCAGTTCTAGGACAGGAATGAACAACCTACAGGTCTTGAATTTTCCTTCCAGGCACATTTCAGGAGCTCCTATAACATGTGCCTCCAAATTTGACAACTTTAAGACTTGTGGATTTCAAATCCCAGAATTCCGCAGCCACCCATGCTGGCTGGGGAATTCTGGGAGTTGAACTCCACAAGTCATAAAGTTGCCAAATTTGGACACCCCTGTGCTATAGCAATCCTACAAACAAAGGCATTTCTAGAGGGTGGAGGGGAATGCAAACTATCAAGATAATGGGTACAACTGAAGCCCCATCCATTTTTAATGTGCATTGTGCAGAGCATAGACATATAGAAAGGGCAAGGTTTAGATTGCATTGTTGTCCTTGCCAGTTTAATTTTAATTTAACCCCCATCCCCAATCACTCCCTCAAAATTCAGTAGCAAAAATTTTCATTACCATCAGTGCAGTTTGCCCAGGTCTTGTGAGTTTTGGAGGGGGGAGGGGAATAGGAGAATTAGCCATCAATAGGCACATAGAGATAAACAACATCTTCATACCATTTGAAAGAGACAAAAAGGTAAAAAGGAAACAAAAAGACAAAAAGCCTTCTCACCAGCAATCAACATCCAGATAAGCAGAGATTAATACTAAGATTAACACTAGACCAACAATCAACAAGCAAACAAGAAACCTGTCCTGAATATAAATAAAGAGCAAACCCCACTCCCTACTAGCACTGATGATGCTATCTAGTTGAGTAATGAAACTTCTGCAAGAAAACAGACTCCTCATTTTAACCCTGAGCTACAAATGTTATCCTTTATTGGTAGGCATTCTGTCTCTCTTTGCTGCCCTCCAGTGGTTTCCTGGAGTGCTGCAGCCCAGATCAATCAGCTCTAAATTTTGTAGGATCACAATTAGGATCCACAATAAAATGAGGTGGGAGGAGGAGGATTGTTTGAAGTACCATGACTTTGCCACTAAACAAACACATTCACAGTGACATGAAAAGAAGAGTTGATTAATTAGCCTTTTGGCAATTTGTATTTCCTGCCAAATTGTTGTTAACATCATGTGATTTAACAAAATCTGATGCCGTTCAAGAAAAGTGCTTAAGACAGTAGCAATTTTCAACATTTACATTCTGCAGTGATTCTTTGTCACAGCTGGTAGCAATGATACTCTTTGCTTTAATTAATTGATAGGTTTGGACTGCTTTCCTTTCGTAACTTGCACAATGCATTTTACTCTATGAATTTCCCTCTTCTCCAAATCTGTTAAAATACTGCTTAATGAAAGGATGATATCATTGGTTTGGATATAGAGTAGAATGGGATGCTGAACTTCACAGATAGATCTGTGGTGTATATACGTGACTGAAGTGGTCCATTCCTAGCTCAGAATTGGCAACTTGTGGTCAAGGACCCCTATGTAGAAAAGATGAGTATGAAAAGGAATTGAAAGAGGAGGGAGGGAAAACTCTTTGCAATCAATACTTTCTCCTTCCATCATAAGACAGCTTGGTTTATTAGTTATCAGGCTAGAAACCAGGAGACTGTGAGTTCTAGTCCTACCTTAGTTATGAAAGTGGGCTAGATGACTTTGGGCCAATCACCAGGAGACCATGAGTTCCAATCCTGCCTCAGGCATGAAAAAGGACTAGGTGGCTTTGGGCTACTCACGAGGAGATTGTGAGTTCTAATCCTGCCTTAGCCATGAAAGCCCACTGAATAACATTGAGCTAGTTATTCTCTCCCAGCCCAACCCACTTCATAGGGTTGTTGTCCTGGGGAAGATAAGAAGAAAGAGTATCATGTACGTTGACCACCTACAGTTACTTATAAAGGCAGGATTTTTAAAAAAATCTAATAAATCAGATTTTTCAGGCCAAGGTCCTGAGTTGTTCCTTATGGTGCAATCATCCAAGTGGTGCTTCATTTGTTGAAGCAGACCAAAAGAAATAGGACAACCGTTAATATTTATTATTTATTTATATTTCATACTTGTATTTTCATATATCACATCAGTGTTATTATCTTACTAATAACTGTCGATAACGGGTGGGTTGAATGCTGATAGAAGTACTCTAGTTTGTCCAAATGCCACACTTATAAAAAAAATACTTGTCTTTTGCTCTTGCTTGCTAAAGTTAAAAAAAAAAACTTCAGAAATAAATAGAGAACTAATGAGTGTTGCATAAGGATTGAATGGCTTCCTAGTGCTGTGCCTAGGAGAAACAGGAATTATGCAACCTGTCACCTCGAAGTTAAGCACCCAAATTATGCTTCCTACTGTTGAGTGGCTTTAACAACCAGCATTGTCTAGAACATATGACATAGTTCAAAGTGATCTTGATAAATTAAAGAAATGGACTGGAAATTACAGAATTGCATTTATCAATTGCAAAGTCCTTGACTTGGAAATAGAAATAAAATGGACTTGTACAGAAGGGTTGCTGGCTTTTTAACAATATTTGTGTAAATGGTCTTGGAATAGGAGCCAATTAGAAGCTGAATATAAGCCAGCAAGGTGCTGCAGCTACAAAAAAAAAAGCAAATGCAATTTTAGGCCTCATAATCTTGTATGTAATTTCAAAATCACAAAAAGAAACTATTTCCCTTGGTTCTGAACAACCTCAACATCAAACACTATGACCACTTCTAGACACACATTTGAAGAAGGATTTATAGAGAAGAAAGGAAAAGTCAAAGAACAGGATGGAAGACTTGGGTTAGTGGGATAAGTGGAGTGCTAGGCGCTTTCTGAACTTGGTTGTTTTCTTGCAGACATTTCATTACCCAGCTAGGTAACATCATCAGTGCTAGAAGGGAATGGGGATGGCTTTCTGCTCATATACAAGTGACTTGCTCTTGTATATAAAGTGATTAACAGTGTTCTTGGTGCTTCCTTCATAGAAATATAAATATGATATGGATATGAAGGAACATGAAAGACAGATAGTCCTTGGCTTAGGATCACAATTCAGCCCAGAATTTCTGTTGCTAACCAAGAATTTTACCCCATTTTGCAATCTTTCTTGCCACAGTTGTTAAGTGAGTCACTCTGCTTGTTTAGTTAGTAACACAGTAGTAAAGTGAATCTGGCTTCCCCATTGCCCTTGCTTTCCAAAAGGGGATCGCATGACCCTCGGACAGTGCAACTGTCATAAATATGAGTCAGTTGCCAAATATCTGAATTTTGATCACGTGACTATGGGGATGCTGCAGTGGTCGTAAATGTGAAGAACGGCCATAAGTCACTCTTTTTAATGCCATAACTTTGAATAATCATTAAACGAATGGTTGTAAGTTGAGGACTATCTGTAGTATATGAAACAGTAGTAATGATAATTAACCATCAAGGTGGGTGGGCTGTCCTTCACATATTCAAGGGAAGACTGGATAAACAGTTTTTGGGGATAGTTAATTATGGTTGCTGAACTAAGCAAAGGATTTAATAACCTCAGTAACTTTTTTTAAATTCTAGGAATTTTATGTATCTATGGTCAACCGTTACACTAATCTATGTTTGACCTCCAATCTTTTTTTTTCACAATGAGTGTGCTAGAAAAAACAATTGCCACCTACTTTTTTTGTCTCATAATGTTTAAGTGTAACATTGCCACTTACCATATTTTTTTGGAGTATAAGACGCACCGGAGTATAAGACGCACCTTAGTTTTTGAGGAGGAAAATAGGGGAAAACAATCTGCCTACCAGGTATTCATCTGGCTAACGTCCTTAGTCTGGTCAGCTTCAGCACATTATTTTATCCCCTGGTTAGGACTTAAAAAAACCTTCTTCTGAGAGAGTAACAATGAAAGAGCCTGCAAGCCAGTAAGGAAGATAGTTAGCACCTGGTTAGGGCTGGAAAAAAACTTCTTTGGAGCAAGTAGAGTAATGAAAAAAACCCTGCAAAGACTTAGGTCTGGAAAAGTAGGAAAAGAGAGTAACAATGAAAGAGCCTGCAAGCCGGTTAAGAGCTGGGAAGATAGTTAGCACCTGGTTAGGGCTAGAAAAAAACTTACTCGGAGTAAGTAGAGCAATGAAAAAAAAATTCTGAAAAAACTTAGGGCTAGAAAAGCATTCTTTGGAGAGAGTAACAATGAAAAAGCCTGCAAGGTAAGAGCTGGGAAGATCTGTTAGCACCTAGTTAGGGCTGGAAAAAAAGCTGCATTCGAAGTATAAGACACACCCAAATTTTCAGCCACTTTTAGGGAGGAAAAAGGTGCGTCTTATACTCCAAAATATACGGTAAGTAAGCTTAGGTCAGAAAGAAAATGTAATCAGATACAGAAGCCAAGGAAGAATAAAAGAGTTGGAGTCAGAAAGGAATGTTATACTTAATTAATGACCTTGGCCATTTGAGCAACTAATTTTATTTCTCAGTAGACTAAACTCATTGGTTTCTCCATTTGTTATAAAACCGGTTCTGTAAGTATAGGGGACGTCTATCCTTAAGAAAACAGCTAAAGCTCCCAGCTCCATTTTGGGGGCCTCGGAAGATCTGTTCTATGGAGACTTCCATAGAAAGACATTTCGGCAAGAGCAGATTATGAGCATGACATTCAGAGGAAGAGAAAGGATCAAATAAATTCACCAAAAGAAGCCAGTCTTAACAATTTGTGTTGAGTCAGTCAAAGGGGAAGGGGGTGGATGAAAGTCTCACTGAAAAGCACAGATTATTCATTTTTCTCCACTTGCTCAAGACAGTATGCATTTTGAAATCTGCCTATTTATTTCTTTTTAAAAAAAAAAAATCTCAGGTCACGTTGAATCAAGCCCACAACACAAGACTTGTGTTGTTTGAATTTCTCTTAGAAACATAATTTATCAAGGAGAAATGAAATGCTTTCAAAATCAGTAGATGTAGACAGGTTGTTTTTGACCCATGGAAAATCTCATTTTTCAAGGCCTTGTCGATAATACAATCCTTTATAATGAATTATTAGAATAAATATAGTGGGAATATGTCAGCAGGGCAGTAATATTGACCACTGCATTTTGAAGTACCAATTGTCAGAGCAGCCACCTTCTTCATCCAAAAAGGACTTGAGTCCAAAGAAAAAAGAAAGAATAGAAAAAAGACTAGAACAAGTCTTGTTAACAAGATCTTAACAAACTAATTCAATCTATTCTTCAGGATCCTAATGTTTTACATAAGCTTGGAATGAAATAGATAGAATATGGACTGGACTGGACTGGACTGGACTGGACTGGACTGACTAGACTAGACTAGACTAGACTAGACTAGACTAGACTAGACTAGACTAGACGAATGGAATGGAATGGAATGGAATGGAATGGAATAGAATAGAATAGAATAGAATAGAATAGAATAGAATAGAATAGAATAGAATAGAATAGAATAGAATAGAATTCTTTATTTGGCCAAATGCGATTAGACACCCAAGGAATTTGTCACCAGTGCATGAGCTCTCAGTGAACATACAAAATAACAAACTAATAATAATCATAATAATGATACCAATAAGAGAAAGAGAATCTTATTAAGCTTTACCAAATTGATCAGTATCTGAGCAATGAGCTTAGCTTCATTATTGATTATTTCATTTTGCAGGGTGTCCACCAATTTTTAAATAGAGAGGAAGAGGAAGGGAAAAGAAGTACTGCAAAGCAACGCATCAGTCCTAGACATGATCTTTATTCCCAAGAATACCTCTGAGTCCTACATCACTTCTAAAGACGTAGAAATTTAGGAATTTAAATAAAAATCAATGCTATAGTTGGTGCTTTGCTTAGAAAAGGGAGTAAAAGCCACCCAAAAGTCATAGAGAACCTGTAGGTGCCCCAGCGAGGTCTTGTCAAGGTGGAGGAGATGTCAGGGGACAATCTGACCAATTTTGCTTTTTAGGGAAATTGATGTTTGATGACTGACCTTTATGGTAGCTGATTTGTATGCATGCCTATGAAACATTTTCAAAATTTTAAATGTGTTCCCTGAACCAAAAAAGATGGGAATTCCCATGTTAAAAGGATAAATTGTATGATGTAGTATAAGATAACTTACATTACTTTTTTAAAAAAAATTGATCAAGGTTGTATGAAAATAAGGGTAGGTGAACATTCCTTCTACTTTCTTCTTTGCACTTCATCATTTGAATCCCCCACCCCATCCCAGCCAGTTAACTGGACTATGAGTCCCCAGGGAGTAGGGTGGCATATAAGAATCCTAAATAAATAAATAAATAAATAAATGACCCTTCCCCAAGTTTTAGCTACAAGGATGGCAGATAGACAATGAACTGGCAAAGGAACTGACTCACCAAACTTGAGTTGCAAACTTTTCCATATGTTCTGCTGAAAAGAAATAATTGCCTATCTTCTTTGACATTCCTGATGCAAGCAAAGAAAATGTATTCATTAAACAAAGCTGAAAATAGTGATAAATGAGCTGGTATTAAGTTCATTGGTGGAACTAGAGAATATACTAATGAATTTCAACATGCTAGTTTTTCCTTCCTGCCTTCCCTCCTTCCTTCCCTCCTTCCCTCCTTCCTTCCTTCCTTCTTTCTTTCCTTCTTTCCTTCCTTCCCCAAACTTCTCCCTATAATAACTTTCCATTTTCTTCCAATATATTTCAGCAATTCTTCAATAGACATAATGTACAGCTGTCTGTGTAAGAGTATATAATACCAGATGCTTTCACAAAACCTTCTTGATCAAGCAGACCTTAGTCCCCCCCCCCCAGTGCTCTAACGATGCTGGCTGTCATTCAACAGTTTCTAATCATGCCTGGTTTCCCTCCATTTGGCTATCCCGAATGTGGCAAGTGTGGGAGTTATGGCAATAAAGGGCCGGGTTCTCATAACTGTCATGCAACATTATGAAAGACAGGGCAAACTTGTCACCTGTTGCAATTGAAGACAAAGACTAAAAGGTGAGATTTAAAGAGGGGGGGGGAAGCTTCAGGCTGAAGAATAGGGAGACCTTCTAGATGGTAAGCAGCTGTTAAGCAGAGGAATGGTCTCCCTAGATCAGGGGTAGACAAAATTGGCTCTTCTATGACTCGTGGACTTCAACTCCCAGAATTCCTAAGCTAGCATGATTGGCTCAGAAATTCTGGGAGTTGAAGTCCACGAGTCATAGAAGAGCCAACTTTGCCTACCCCTGTCCTAGACCAAGGGAGGCTGTGCTTGCTGGGGGTTTTCAAACAGAATCTGGATGGTTACCTGTTGGTAGTTTAGTAGATCCCTGCAATGAGATGGGAGTGGACTAGATCAGTGGTTCTCAACATTTTCTTCACCATGGGCTCCCTTTAAATACCATTTGTGGCAATGAGCCATGGCCACGGACCAAGACTTAAGTCAAGATTTAAAGTACTAGAAAGCACCAAACGTGTGATGATGACATCGTGTCTCCCCCCAGGGGTCTGTGAGCCACAGGTTGAGAACCACTGGTCTAGATGATCTCTAGGAAAAGGAAGGAAAAAAATTGCCATTCTGTTTGCTGTGATAGCAATTGTGAAATTGCCCAGACAAGAGTTGGATGTTGAACTAAAATTCCCTACCACCAACTCATTTCCACAGCCCACAGTTCCAGATGGTGAAGTAGAGGAATAACTAGTAGCCACCTATTGGGTATGGCTGGGAATCGTGTGATATAATTTCCAATCGGAGAGAGATTATGGCGCCTTCTTTTGATCACTATGCTCTTTGGATTCTCATTTCCCCCCCTTCCCATTTTGATAAGAATTGATTTATCTCCCTCTCTTTTTTCATCAGTGGCTCCATTTTTCAATTGTTTAAAAATCCCAGCTAGAACTTTCTCCCCAAACTTAATTCTGCCACACAACTTACCCTTCCTTCCTTCCTTCCTTCCTTCCTTCCTTCCTTCCTTCCTTCCTTCCTTCCTTCCTTCCTTCCTTCCTTCCTCTCCATCCCTTTTTCCTAGAAGCAAGCTGAGGACAAATGACTTTCCTACAAGTATAATTTGATATTTATTACAAACATAACCCACCTTCACTCACAAGCCACCTTCATGCTGTTTTGAAATTATTGAAATCTATCCTGGTTATCAGAATCTTTCCCTGAGTCACTATTTTTCACCCTGTCTTTTTTCCCCCCTTCCTTTCTTTTAAAAATCCTGTTGTTGCTTATCTTGAACAATAATTTCAAATTCCATTCAATCTGCACAGATTTCAGTTATTTGCCAGATAGCTACAATTCTCGGTTATGACCACCTCGCTGCTATGAAATCACTGCGAACACTCAGGGCCTTGAGGCCCCTCCGAGCCTTGTCCCGGTTTGAGAGCATAAGGGTAAGGGTTGAAACCTTTCCATGTCTATGCAGTGTGTTCCTCTAAAATAACAATCATCTTCCCTCTCTCTCTCTCTCTCTCTCTCTCTCTCTCTCTCTCTCTCTCTCTCTCTCTCTCTCTCTCTCTCTCTCTCTCTCTCTCTCTCTTTTGCAGGGAACAACAAACATGGCCGCTTCAATTTCCAGTCAAGGCAAACTGTATAATCTTTCAGGGAAAGAGTCTTCCAGGCAGGCTAACTTCTATGGCAACAGCAATGTTGCAGGTGCTGTGGGGGGTGAAGGGCATGTGTGTTTGTGATGTGTGAGTGTGTATGGGGATGTAATGTATGGGGGTGCATGTTTATGTGTGAGGATAGATGATAGATAGATAGATAGATAGATAGATAGATAGATAGATAGATAGATAGATAGATAGATAGATAGATAGATGGGGGAGAGAGGAGAGAAAGAGGAAGAGAAATAGAGATAGATAGATTAGATTAGATTAGATAGATAGATAGATAGATAGATAGATAGATAGATAGATAGATAGATAGATAGATAGATAGATAGATAGATAGACAGACAGACAGACAGACAGACAGACAGACAGACAGACAGACAGACAGACAGACAGACAGACAGGAGAGAGAGAGAGAGAGAGAGGGAGAGAGGGAGACAGAGACAGAGACAGAGACAGAGACACAGAGAGAGAGAGACAGAGAGAGACAGAGAGAGACAGAGAGAGAGAGAGAGAGAGAGAGAGAGAAATATACTGTAGGATGGAGATAGATAGATGATAGATAATAGATAGATAGATAGATAGATAGATAGAAAGATAAAAAGATAGATAGATAGATAGATAGATAGATAGATAGATAGATAGATAGATAGATAGATAGATAGATAGATAGATAGATAGATCCTTTATAATATACAAGCCATTCATCTTGAAAGTACAAAATTATAGTCTTTGCAAAATGAGGATAGTACTGTGCCGCTACTATTTCTTTTCAGTCGGAGAAAAATAGAGGAAAACTAATTTTGTGCTTCAGAACTGATTGTCTCTCTGATTTCTCGGCTCTCTCTTTTGATCGAATGTTGACATTCTTTGGAGCTCAATGTGGTCATCTAGAGGGGAAAATGGGAACTGCAGCCAGATCGATATCATCTTATCACTTGACAGTTCCTAATTCTTAGGTTTCATTTCGCATTGGAAATCAATAGCTCTGTGTCCTGGAAAAAAATATTTCTGTAGCAGCGGCTTCCCCCTCCCCCACGAGTTAATGGCGCATTTCCCTCCAATTTAGGTTTTTGCTTCCTCAATCAATTAACCAGGTTTATCTTTACAGGTGCAAATCCAGAGAAGAGAAGCCGAATGGTAGGACTTTTGCTAATAGTTTGGACTTCTTCGTTTTGTGTCTCCCTTCAGGTCTCACTAATAAGCCTCATAGCTAGTTCTCTTGGATACTCCGAAATGGGTCCCATTAAATCCCTTAGGACCCTCAGAGCTCTGAGGCCTTTAAGAGCGCTCTCACGATTTGAAGGGATGAGGGTAAGACTTCCAATTTCAAAACAACTACTACAAGACCCATCAGCAGAGCCTCTCTGTCCATGAGCATCCTGCAGCATGCTGTGAGGCCCTTCCTCCATCCCATCATCTGTGTGTTTGTGGGCTTTCTGTTCTCATTTTTCATGTCAGGCTTTATGTGAAATGATTGGCGGTGATCCTGTACCCTGCAGTGGAGTTCTCTTTTTCATCCTCCTCCTCCTCCTCTTCCTCCTCCTCCTCCTCTTCCTGCTTCTGCCGCTGCTGCTAAAAATTTAGGCTGCTTGCTTGTTGAATTATCTTTGGCTTGGACTGATCCCGTCCTTGGTGGATTTCATTCTGAGCTAATCCCGGTTCATGTCTTGTTTACAGAGAACCTGTCACCTGGTTGACAATCAGACCTCAGTTAGGACAACTTCCAATCAGCTCCCCTGTCTCTTAATTTTCCTTTTTAAAATTTTGCGTTGCCCTTTGAAACGTTTTCCCCCAAGTTGGCTTGTAAGCCCATAAGCGTCCTCTGAAACTAAAAACTACGATTAAAAATGCACAACAGCTTAACAATTCAAGCAGGAAAATACTGAAACGAGTTCAAGTAAAAGGCTTTATTACATCATACATTCTGACTACAGATAGTCCTTGATTTATGACCACATTTCTGTTGCTACGCAAGGTGATTGTTAAGTAAGTTTTGCCCCATTTCACAAACTTTTTTTTGTCAAAGTTGTTAAGCAAATCATTGCAGTTGTTAAGTGAATCATGTGGCCATTAAGAGAATCTGACTGTCCCCTCTTGACGTTGCTTGTCAGAAGCCATTTGGAAATGTTATAAATAGTTACCACATGACTTCAGGACAGGGCAACTGTCATAAGTACATGCCAGTTGCCTAACACCCAAATTCTGATCATGTGACCATGGGGATGCTACAATGGACACAAATATGAAAAATGGTCATAAGTCACTTTTTTCAGTGCCTTTGTAACTTCGAACGGTCACTAAATGAATGGTTCTAAGTTGAGGACTATCTGTACATCATAAAATGTGACTGTCTAAATAGATTGGAAAGTTGAAGAATAAATACATTTTTGCCTGACAAGGAATATAATAGAGCAGACACTTGGTAGACGCTTTTTGGGGAACTGGTGGTTCTTGGAAGTCTTTCAAGAGCCGAGTCATTCAAGAGCCGAGGTGGCGCAGCGGATAGAGGCAGGTACTGCAGGCCACTTTAGCTGACACTGATCCACAGGTCAGCGGTTCAAATCTCACCGGCTCAAGGTTGACTCAGCCTTCCATCCTTCCGAGGTGGGTAAAATGAGGACCCAGATTGTTGGGGGCAATATAAATATATATACATTGCTTAATGGTGTAAACCGCCTAGAGCAGTGATGGCGAACCTTTTTTTCCTCGGGTGCCGAAATAGTGCGCGTGCGAGCTATTGTACGTGCGTGCGTGCCCACACCCATAATTCAAAGCCCCCCACTTGCCTCACCCCCCTGCACACTCCCCCATTTCCCGACTTCCAGTGGGCCCGGTAGGCCTGTTTTTTGCCCTCCCCAGGCTCCAGAGGCTTTCTTGGAGCTTGGGTAGGATGAAAATGCTCCCCCCCCCCGCCACCCCGTAGGCCCTCCGGAGGCCAAAATCGCCCTCTCAGAGCCTCCACGCGAGCCAAAAATCAGCTGGCAGGCACGCACATGTGCACTGGAGCTGAGCTAGGGCAACGGCTCATGTGCCGGCAGATATGGCTCCGCGTGCCACCTGTGGCACCCGTGCCATAGGTTTGCCATCACTGGCCTAGAGAGTGCTTGCACTGTGAGGCGGTATATAAATCTCACCAAATAAATAAATAAATAAATAAATAAATAAATAAATAAATAAATAAATAAATAAATAAATAAATAAATAAATAAATAAATAAATAAATAAATAAATAAATAAATAAATAAATAAATAAACAAACTGGGGAGCCCCCACTGGGAAGATCCTGTTCCTTGGCCACTATCTGATGTGTGGTCTTCACCTTTCAAGGCTCCAAATTCTCAGAGTTAAAGTAGGAACATGAGCAGACAGTCATTCCAATGATATTGTATTCCTGATATGGCTATAGGACGGGAATATTTTTGAGTCTTTCTTTATCCAGAGATAAAGCAGATTAATACTTTATTGTCTGAACACAAATACTAAATAGCAAGACTGATTCATGATCAGTATTTCTGTATCTGTTGCTCACGGTTAAATTTTTTCACAGCAGGAAGCCACCATCTTCAGTGAAAACCCATAAAACAAGTTGCCGCTACTCCATTGATTTCAAAGAAACCCAGCCCCTGAGGTGGGGGGGAGAGAGGACGGACACCTCCTGCAACATCCTGCCGGCCAAAACGGGGCGTGGGATGGCTGCAGGCGGCTCCCCGCGCCCTGTTTTTTACCTTGATGGCCTCCTGCAGCATTTTGCCAGCCAAAGTGGGGCACGAGGGGCCGCCTGCGGACACCCCCCGCCCCCTGGTGCCCCATTTTTGCTAGCAGAGGCACCACAGGCCGGTCCTTTGCTATTTCCAGGCCAGCCCCACAGGCCACATTTAAGCACCCCATGGGCTGGATCCGGCCCACAGGCCTTGAGTTTGACACCCCTGATATAGAGCAATTATAATTATGTATGAATATTGGCAGGCTAGTGCTTTGGCATCAGCAACACTTAAGTAATGCCGACAGATTAAATATTTAAATATCTATTCCCCCCACCCACCCAAAAAAAGGCATCTGGGCTGGTTTTTATTTGAGGAAGAGTAAAAAACAGTTCAGTTGCCTTTGGGGAAGGGGAAAACACCTTTGAGACAACTATGACCTGGATGACTGAGACTCTCCATAGACACCTAAGCAAGGATATTAACATGATGGCTCAAGTAGCCCTTTCTGATTACCTATAATTCTATAGATAATTATAGAATAATTCTATTATTCTATAATTCTTTATGGTTTTTGATATTTAAGAAATAGGAATTGACCACGAGGTTTTGTAAACTTTCCTTCACAAATTTACCTGTAAGCCTCTGCAACCAGCCACTGACACCAGACTGCCTGCATTGCATTAAAACGTGGCAGTGTTTTGCCACTTGATCCAGTGCCCTCCTCGTAGTCAGCCATTTCTTTCAATCTCTTACAGATTCCTCCAGAGTTTATTATGCTACTGTCTTAAAACTTCTTAACCCTGATAGCCTCAGCTCCCATCATTCAGAACAGGGAAGATGATGGGACCTGAAATCTGACACACCTGAAAAGGTTCAGGTAGAGCAAGGGTGAGGAACAATGATGGCCCTTTTATGCCAGCCATTCCTAGGAATTCTGGGAGCTGAAGTCCACAAGTCATAAAGGAGCCATAGTTCCCCACCTCTGAGGAAGGCTGGCGTTAGAAAGAGCTAATCACGATGAATTTAAACTCTAATACTGATCACTTCCCATCTTTATGACCAGCTGTAAAAGACAAAGGGCTGACAATCTTTCTCTTTGGATGAATCCTGGTTAAGTGGGGCCTGGATTAGTCAAGCCTTGTTCGGCTTTCCATCTTTTTCTGCTGCCGCCATTTGTATTTCCCGTTTCATTGCATATGTAGCCATATCATTGCATAGGTCATGTATGCATGCATGCACTGGACAATTGTTCATTGACATTCTTTGGTTGTGACATTTGTTACGGAGATTTGGTGTGCACTGCACAAGGTGTCGACAAACCTGTTTTTAAATGGGGGGGAGGGTAGCATCAACGAGGTTTCCGCTCTTTCCCATTTTCTAGTTTCCGTTTGCAGTATTTCAAGCTATGGCTGTTTTGAAGGGTTTTGAGCTTGGTGCACGTATATAGAGGAGATGCAAACATTAAAAAAAGAAAAATACAATGTTTGCGTTTGCAGAATGAAATACAGATTTCTGTTTGCTAAGTATGTGATCAAGAGGGGGGAAATACTAAAAAGAAAAGACGCGTTTGCAATAAGTAAATGTTGCTATGTCTTTTGCTTGCTCACTCTTTTTTTTTAACCATGCTCACAAATGTGCCAAATTATTTTCTGATAACTGAGGATTTGTAAAACTTTGCAAGACTCTGAAAGAGGGTTTCTGTTTGCAGCCCAAGTCTGTTACAAGGTACTTTTGCAATTGGAGAGATGTTCATTTGTATGCTTGGTTCTATCTCACTTTATTTGTGAACATGGCATTTGTGTGTGTGTGCGTGCGTGCGTAGGTATGCATGTATGTCTGTGTTGAATAATTCTTCTTGTTTATTTTTGCATGATGGCACCATATTGGTACGTTTACCTAATCTTCTCCCTAATTGAAAAATAAGTAATGCAGTCTGCTTGCATAAAATCAAAGGAGCAAAATGTATTATTTGTAGTTAAAAGCATGGTTGAATTCCTTAATTGATATACTGATTTTGGTTTTATTGCTCTTTCTTTTAAATGCACACTTCTCTTAAAAAATTAGCCAAGGAACCCAATCAAACAGCTGAGAGAAAATGAACTATTTGTGGCTAGGTATTAATTATTTCAGAGGTTTAAACACAATTTTCAACCGAGTCAAATAATTTTATAAAATGGAGAATTCCACTTATAACTCCTTTATAAGAAATCAATTCATGCAAAACTCCTTCTGCTTGACTTTCCAGGAAAATGCAACCCAGAGAGGCAAAAAATAGAGGGATAAATTTGCAGTTGGTTATCTCAAACTGTATTTCCATAGCAGGCCAAGAAAACTGTCAGGAAAAGTTGATGGAAGTGATGATCAACCTCAGTCAAGTTGTTGTTACTTATTCTCACATCTACCATCTCTTTGCAATTGTTTGCTGGGCAGAAGGAACAAAAAAACATCCATGCCAGATAATATTGACAGCCCTCAACGTACAACCACAATTGTGCCCAAAATTTCTGTTGCTAAATGAGACATTTGTTAAGTGACGGTTGCCTCATTTTGCAACCTTTCTTGCCACAGTTGTTAATTGAATCACCGCAGCTGTTGAGTTAGTAACAGGGGTTAAGTGAATATGGCTTCCCCGTTGACTTTGCTTGTTGGAAGGTCACGAACGGTGACCCCAAGACACTGCAACTGTCATAAATATGAGTCATTTGCAAAACATGCGAATTTTGGTCACATAACCACGGGGATGCTGCAATGGTCATAAGTGTGAAAAACGGTCCTAAGTCACTTTTTTCAGGGCTGTTGTAACTTCAAACGGTCACTAAATGAGCTGTTGTAAGTCGAGGACTACCTGTAGCCTCCTATTTGTTCAACTCTCAAAGGACAGGCCCCTGTTTAAAAGACTGTCTGTTCAGTTCAAAGGTTAAAGAAGAAAAAGAAAAAAAAGCAGGTCAAATATTTTGACGTGGTCCATGTACCACTAATATAGCTCCCTCCCTGTGGAACCAGCTTCCCCCGGAGATCAGGACCATCCCCACCCTACTGGCCTTCCGGAAAGCAATAAAAACTTGGCTCTTCCGGCAGGCGGGGTGAAAGCGAGACCAACTAGAATTAGATATGGGTCTCCCCCCTTGATTATGAATATATGATACTTTTTAAACTTTTATATTTTTTAATCATTATATTTTATATTTTGTAATGGTTTCTAATATGCTGTGAGCCGCCCAGAGTCCCCCGGGAGTTGGGCGGCATAGAAATCCATTCAAATAAATAAATAAAATATAGGAGACATTTTTTTATTCTGCATTCCTCAATTCCACGGTTGCATCGATCACTGATTTCTATTTTTTTCTTCTATCTTTCCTTCCTGAACCTTTATTGTTTTCCCTGCCTCTCTTTCTTCCCTCAACTCATTTGACCAGCTGAGTTCAGGAGAATTCAAAATCTTCCTGCTTGCCACCTTGGGACATGAGATCAGTTCAGTCACTCAAAGAGATAAGTGAGGTATTAATACAGGGCATCATTAAACAGCCTTACAACTGCACAGGGTTAAGAGCAAGTCAGCAGAGAGCTGTTCAAGAAAACCATCCTCTTCCCAAATGTCTTAAGTACAGTTCATTAGACTAGGCAGACTAATAGAGCAAAGATCAATATAGAGATGAAAGCATCTATCAATGCCCAATTTGCCAAGTGCATTTCAGACGCTTCAGGTTTTCTGCAGCTGCTCACAATTTTGTAGAATTGAGGACTCTGAACTACAGTGGTACGTCTTACAGAAATGAGATCATGTCGATATCAAGATTCATTCAAATTTGATTTTTCAGCCCATTTAGGACAGTTGCAAATAGAATAGTTCTAAAAGACA
This sequence comes from Diadophis punctatus similis, assembly GCA_023053685.1. Classification (NCBI taxonomy): domain Eukaryota; kingdom Metazoa; phylum Chordata; class Lepidosauria; order Squamata; family Dipsadidae; genus Diadophis; species Diadophis punctatus. Next base: position 45,430,367 of record JALIGW010000007.1, on the reverse strand, counting down.
AGTGTTAGTTTCGAAACGTAATTGAACTAAGTTCTACACATCCTACAGGTAGTCTTCAATTTATGACTATAATTGAACCCCAAATTTTTGTTGCTAAGTGGGTCAGTTAAATGAGTTTGTTCCATTTTACAACCTTTTTGCCTCAGTTGTTAAACGAATCACTCAGTTGTTAAGTTAGAGTTATGATTGTTAAGTGAATCTGGCTTCCCCACTGACTTTGCTAGTCAGAAGGTCACAAAAAGGGATACAACCAGAGGTGGGTTCCTCCCGGTTTGGACCGGTTCACCCGAACCGGTAGTGACCCGCTGGTGATATCATGATGACATCAAGGAACAGATTCAGTCGGTGCTGCTCCGTGGGTGCCACCATCTTATTTTTTTAATTTTTTTGCTTTTTTTTTTTGCATTTTATTTATTTATTTATTTCTTCTGAGCATGTGCAGAAGTCAAGTTTCTGGCACTGTGCATGCAGTTGCCATCTTGTTTTTGGCTCCCCCCCCCGGATTTTTTGGCACTACGCATGCGCCCGCATGCAAAGTGCGCGTGCACCCATGTGGCGCAGGAGGAAGCAAACCGGCAGCAAGTTAACTTAGAACCCACCCCTGACTATAACCATCATAAATACATGCCAATTGCCAAGCATCTGAATTTTGATCATGTGACCATGGGGATGCTACCACAGTCATAAGGGAGAAAAACATTCATAAGTCACTTTTTTCAGTACTGTTGTAACTTCGAATGGTTACTAAACCAATGGCTGTAAATCGAGGACTAACTGTATTCCCTGAATTGCTAAGGTTTCATTTGTAGTTCTATCTTACCCAGTAATACCCCACAGATGGCAACTTAGAATGTAGGAACAAAAAGTTCCTACCTTACTTCTTAAACTGGTGGCCGACCTGTGTCAGGATAATGGCCCTTCTAGACTCTTAGTGGTCTCTGGTCCACTGATGATAGTATTCTTCTGCCTAGGAGTTGGGAATCCTACTTGTAGTGATTCTACTCCTTCCATACTATGCTGAGTCAAAGGATAGTAATAGAAGAAGGGAGGTCATCCAGAGATGTATCACAGTGCCCATCTCTGTCTCCCCTACCATTTCATGTCTATGGGAAGCCACTGCAAGAGTTCATTTGCTGGTTCAAGATGCGGTATCATCAGTGCACTGATAATATCCATACATTGCGGCTCCAGGCCATGATGGGAATGTACAAATACCCTTCGACTTACAACACGTAGTGGCTGTTCGAAGTTAACAATTTAAAAAGGCACTTTTGCACAGTTACACACTTACGACTGTGGCAGCATCCCCATCAGGGGTGGGTTCTAACTTACCTCGCTACCAGTTCACTTCCTCCTGCGCCACATGGCCGCGTGTGTGCTGTGCCGAAAAATCTTTAGAAATCCCCACCCCAGAAAACCCCAAAAAACAAGATGGCGACGCATGCGCAGTGCTGGAAATTCAGCTTCTGCGCATGCGCAGAAGAAAAAAAAACCCGGGAAAAATTCAAAAAGCAAAAGATGGTGGCGCCCACGGACCGGCACTGACCAAACCAGTTCTGTGAAATCATTGTGATGTCACCAGCCGATCACTACCGGTTCAGGCGAACCAGTCCGAATCGGGAGAAACCCACCTCTGATCACCATGATCATGCGATCAAAATTCAGAAGTTCAGCAACTGGCTCATATTTATGATGGTTGTGCTGTGTGATCCCCTTTTGCGACCCGCTGAAAGCAAAGTCAATAGGGAAGCCAGATTCACTTCACTATTGTATTGCTATCTTAACAGCTGCAACGATTCACTTAACAATTGTGGCAAGAAAGCTCATAAAATGGTGCTAAACTGGCTTAATAGCTGTCCCACTAAGCAACCCAAATTTTGGGCTCAATTGTGGTCATAAGTCGAGGCCTGTCTATAGTTTGAGTAAACCCCTAGTATAGTGGATGGGATAAAAATGCTGCAAAATCATTCAGTATCCACAGAAGTGAGGACAAGGGTAGCCAGGAAATGTGCCTCATGACGCAAAAGAGTTGTGTTAGATATTCCAACATTCCATTGGGCTATTGTGCAATTGTGTCGTGAGGCTCATGTTGCTCAAAGACACTGTAGCTTGCTAGAGTTGTCTATATCACAAATATGTTTACCAATAAAAAAATTTTTTTGTGGCTCAGGGTTGAAACGAGAGGGGTTCTTGGTGCTCTCTGATCTTGGTTGTTTTCTTGCAGACGTTTCATTACCCAAATTAGGAAACAACACTAATGATGTTACCCAGTTGGGTAATGAAACGTCTGCAAGAAATCAGACAAGCCCAAGGAGCACCAGGGGCCTCTCACACATATGTTTCCCAGCTGAATGCAATTGGAATAGAATTTACTTTTCAGTTAGAATGAGAAATAATTAGAAATACCTGTCCTGAATATTCTTAGTAAATTTAGCCACATTTAACCAGATACACTAAACCTTAGTGTTATTACCAGGCTATGTTATATATTACAATGTGCCAGGGGTGGGGTAAAGAGAAGAACCAAGTCCCAGGAGAGAGAGATTAAGTAGCTATAATGCCGAGGTACAAATACATCAAGCAGGAAGGATGATAATAGCCAATGGTTCACCCTCAGGGAACATATTATGAAACCAAAAGCCTAGTTCTGAAATTAATGAACTCAAAGGCACAACTTCTTTGAAGTTAATGGTGCCTGTGATAGTGGATTGATTGAAGCATCAGAACTGAATGGGGCAGCAGCTTAAGGCAAAGACGGAATGGGTCGTGTGTCGTGAAGAGGTTCTCCCCAACATATCTATCGTGTGCTGCCCTTGAACTGAAAAGATAGACCTCTCTTTACCCCTTCTGGTTTTAATTTTCTTGGCATTCTGAGTGGTCAAGTCCCAAAGAAGGCAAAACACAAACACACACAAAAATAATGACCCAGAATCTATTAAATATTTAAGAAAGCTGCTGTTCTTGTTCTGGAGTTGGTGGTAAGAGGAATGATCAGGCAGTTGGTTTTAATGGCATTGATCAGAGTGAATAGATAGTTTAAGGTTTTAAAAGTCACCGAATGTTGCTTTGTTATAATTCCTGGTCGCCTGGAGGACCACACAAGTTTTCATCCCTTCTATAAAACATAGGTGCCCGCTAGATCTTAATTGGCTCTTGGGCTCAGATACTAAGGACCAGTGAAAATGAATTACCAGTGGTGAATTACCAGTGGTAATCACAGTTAATCTAGATGATTTCCCTAGAAGTCCTGGAAATTTCCTTCATCCCACTCTCTCAACTCCTCAAAAAAGATTTTTTTTAAATGAAATTAAAATAATAATTCTCGAGGAAGCGCTAACTCATGGTAGGCTGTCATTCAAAAAAGGAAAACTATACAAGAAACAGATAGTTATTTGGGATCTTGTTACATTACAGGACAGCACAATTAAAAGTACCTGCTTCCAAACTAAACTACAAATGGACAGTCAAAATAAATACCCATACTTATTTATTAAATACACAACTGCCTCCAGAAGTTGTGAATGCTCTAACACTGGAAGTTTTTAAAGAGAGGTTGGATAACCATTTGTCTGAAGTGGTGTAGGGTTTCCTGCCTAAGCAGGGGGTTGGACTAGAAGACCTCCAAGGTCCCTTCCAACTCTATTATTCTATTCTATTCTATTCTATTCTATTCCAAACCCATATAAAAATCTTCCCTGGCACTGAAGAAATTAGCTTTGTTAGATTTGTAGATCATCCATCATATTCTATCGCAATAATAGTCTCTTTGGCTATTGATGGTTCTTGGATTCATTGTCCTAAAAGGGAATTTGGCCAAGATATAAAAACATCAGCAGAGCATTATGCTATTAATAATTCACCTGGAGAAGTGTCAAATGTTTTGCTCCGAGTTTTTGTGCCTTGTTATGTGATCTCCCAGGAAAGTGATTGGGGAAATTCTGGATATGAGGATCACACGGACTGCATGCCCCTGAGTATTTATTGTTTTACCTTTATTTGCATGGTTGTGTATGTTTGTATCTTGTGCATTTGTCCTTAACTCTGCATGGTGCTCCCATTTGCAAATCACCTCTTTTAATTTTGAAACGTCTTGTAGTGTATTTGCAAAAATGATGGTCACTGGACATATTTACTCTGTCAAGGACCAAAATACGCGTGTCTCTGCCATCATCCTTACCTTGATTACCACTGCCTCCCAGTCATTTTTCCAATATGGTGTCGTTTCTCTTCAGAATTTTACTTTGGCTAATAACATTTCTTTATTCTGTTTTTAATTATGCCCAGTAACAAAGCTGTCTGGGCTGATGAAAAATGGAAATAACGAAATGGCAATAAATCAAACAATAATAACCACCATGTGGAAAAAAAATATATAGTTAATCCTTGACTTATAGCCACAATTAAACCCAGAATTTCTGTTGTTAAGTGAGACATTTATTAAGTGATTTTTGCCTCATTTTACAACCTTTCTTGCCACAGTTGTTAAGTGAATCAACAACCACAGTTGTTAAATTAGTAACACGGTTGTTCAGTGAATCTGGCTTCCCCGTTGACTTTTCTAGTCAGAAGGTTGCAAACATTGATCACATAACCCTGGGACACTTCAACCGTCATAAATATGAGTCAGTTGCCAAGCGTCTGAATTTTGACCATGGGGATGCTGCAATGGTCGTAAGTGTGAAAAATGGTCATGTCTCTTTTTTCAGTGCTGTTGTAACTTTGAATGGCCACTAAATGAACTGAGGACTACTTGTACCATATAGCTACAAAATAGTTGCCCTCCTAAGGCAGTGCAGGCAGAAATGAAATGTAAAATGCCTGGGGGGTTAAAAAAAAGGAACGTACAGAAATGATAACTATGTGGGTGTCAGGCAATTGTGCATTCACTTGGTCATTAAAAATGGCACCCACAAAATCAGTGAGGCCAGACCTATTCATGAAAGCTTTCCTGGGCTAGCACCCCGTCATACCTCCTCCTCAAAAACCCACCAAATGTTTCTCTGCCGGTAAAATATTCTTTAGCGCAGAGACCATTCTTGTAACCAGTCTCTCCAGGCTATCATTAATATAAATATTTTCTCATGATGAGACAAGGTTGCTGATTGCTGATGAAGATGCAGCCGTTGTTCCGAATAATGCAAGGGACTTTGACAAGGTAGTCTTACAAAATGAGAATTTATTTATTCAATGTTATCTTTTATTATTTAATCCAGGGGTCACTAAACTTGGCAACTTTAAGCATGGATGGCTGAGGAATTCTGAGAGTTGAAGTCCACAAGTCTTAAAGTTGCCAAGTGTGGAGACCCCTGATTTAATCCATGGTATGTTACCCATGGCTGGAGGGAACATTGCAAGATTTTGGTAAGGACACCCACACTGTTGTGGGCATCTTCTGCAGAATTCTATACAAATAATCTGGATTTAGCCATAGGCAAGGTGATGTTGGTACAATGCAACGATTGGCTCTCACCAATGTTTTAATGCATTAACATACATCTCAGCCCCTCCTCCCTATAATCAATATTGGATATGCTTTCAGTGTAATCTTGTTTGTTAGACTTTTCCTCAAGAGCTCAAGGTGTTTCCCATAAGATGTTATCCCAATGACTGCAATCTTGTGAGATAGGCCGGCCTGAGATACCGCGAGTGACTCAAAGTCTCCTAGCGAAAATCCGGGGCTTGGGGCTGGCTTGGACTGGGGTCTCCCTGCTCCTTCTCCAACACTTTCTCCACCACAGCACACCGTCTCTTTGGGGACATTATGTAGTAGTCCTCGACTTATGACCACCATTGAGCCAAAATTTATGTTGCTAAGTGAGACAGCTGTTAAGTGAGTTTTGTCCCATTTTGCAACCTTTCTTGACAGAGTTGTTAAGTGAATCACTGCAGTTGTTAAGTTATTAATGGTTGTTAAGTGAATCTGGCTTCCCCATTGACTTTCCTGGTCAGAAGGTCACAAATGGTGGTCACATGACCCTGGGACATTGCAACCCTTATAAATATGAGTCATGTGACCACAAGGATGCTACAATAATCATAAGTGTGAAAAACAGTCATAAGTCACTTTTTTCAGTGCTGTTGTAACGTTGAACGATCACTAAATGAATGGTTGTAAGTCAAGGACTTACCTGTAGTTATTGACTATACAGTTCCTGTTTGTGGGGGGGAAACTTTTTCCCACACAATTCCTCCTGGTTTCCTCAAACCATTATTGCTACTTTAGCTGACTGTGATCCGCAGGTCAGCAGTTCAAATCTCACCGGCTCAGGGTTAACTCAGTCTTCCATCCTTCCGAGGTAGGTAAAATGAGGACCCAGATTGTTGGGGGCAATATAAATATACATTGTTTACTGGTGTAAACCGCTTAGAGAGTGCTTGCACTGTGAGGCGGTATATAAATATCACTAAATAAATAAATTAAACAGACAACTTCCCATTCTGAGATAGAATGACTAACTTACAAGCTTTAAAATGAAGGATGTTGATGTTCTGAACCAGCTTACTTACTTGACTATCAGGTGGGTGATAGCCCACACAGGTAAACCAGACAGAAACACCCAGGTGAGCTAAACCCCCTCATTGTAAAAGCTACATTAACAGAATCTTGTAAATCTGAAGGGACAAACTTGCTATCCTCCAGTTTTAATTGCTTGTTCCATTAGGGTAAGTCTTTTCTTAGTTTCTTTCTCTGGCTGTTAGGGGACTGGGGGGCCCTACCCCCTTCTCTAATTATTTCCTAGGCATACAGGTAGTCCTTGGCTTACAACCGTTCATTTAGGGACCGTTTGAAGTTACAACAGCACTGAAAAAAGTGACTTATGACCATTTTCACACTTACGATTGTTGCAGCATCCCTATGGTCATGTGATCAAAATTCAGATGCTTGGCAACTGTTTCATATTTATGACAACTACAGTGTCCTGGGGCGTTATGTGATCCCCTTTTGTGACTTTCTGACAAGGAAAGTCAATGGGGAAGCCCAATTCACTTAACAACCGTGTTACTAACTTGACAACTGCACTGATTCATTTAACAAAAGTGGCAAGAAAGGTCGTAAAATGGGACAAAACTCAATTAACAAATGTTTCACTTAGCAACACAAATTTGGGGCTCAGTTGTGGTTGTAAGTTGAAGATTGCCTATATCTTCTCTTTCTTTAAGATCATCCATGCATTCCATAACGGTGGGTGAAGGCTGATTTGAATAAATGGAAAAATGTTGTATAATACAAGTACAAAAATTAACAATAAGTGAATCCTCAATGTTCATTTCCTAAACCAGTGTGATGTAGTGGTTAAGTTGCTGTTCTGGTACAGGGGTAACCTAGCTACAAGTCCATCTTCAATCTCAGATACTTAATGCTTAACTTTCACTCCATCAGTTCAACCCAGGCTGTGTTTGTTCGAGGAGATAAAATTGACGGCAAAAATGCTGCATACACCACCTTGATTCCTGGAGGAAAAAAAGAATGTGAATCTTACAAACAATATTATCTATGACGTTTTAAAAAGAACTTCATAATATCAGTATTATGTAATTAAAGTGTAATAAATTATACATTGAAGCACACCGAAGTGCACGTGCTACATCGAAATAAATCAACTATATTATTGGCTTGCCCCAAAGTCTACAACGGACTCATTAGATAAGATGTAACATTCCCTACAATTCGATTTACACTTGAAACAACGTGTTATTTCCTGAGATCAATACAGTTTAGCCTCCATTCCAGAAATCCAAGGAAGGTGAAGTAAAAGCTGATATGAAGATCAAAGACACAAATCAACAAAGAGACATATTTGCGCTTGATAAAAACAAGGAGGAGGAGAAATGTTGCTGAGCTGGCAAGGTTGTCTTAAGCCAGTGAAAGTAACAATTGTGAAAAACTTCTCCAAGTAATACAGCTCTGATCAGCTGAACACAAGGCAATTGCTGTTCCACCCTACATTTTTTGTTTAGTCAGTATTGTCTTCTGCTGAATAGAATCTTTAATGTTCTGTGTGCATAACTCCTCCCTTCTTTATACCCGAGATTGGTGATTGAAGACTTGAGTGATGTGTCTGTAATTTACTGTATTGTCTGTTGGAGTGCATGTCAATATTACTCAAATGTTTCATGCCTGGGGTGATAATTTTTATCCTGCTAAAATATCCATCTCCATTGCTTCAGTACAATATTGCAAATGTGACTTTTCTTTACCACAATGGTGTTATCTTGCCTTGATTGATTGATATATGTTTCTTTGGTCTTAAATCTTTCCAAAGTGGATTGGCCTCATTCCAATCTATATTCTTTGTCGTTTGACCAAATCTTACATAATTCTGTTCTCAGCTATGCAGTATTATCTTTGTGTGTATTATCATGAAATGATTTATATTGCTCATTGATCCTGCTAGGAAGATACAGGAAAGCAGAAATTTGTAGACATATGAAATTTGTATGAAAACTTGAAGAATGAAAGCAAGGAGGAATTCCTGTTAATTTCTGTTACTAGAATGTGTTTCCAGTGATAAATCAAGGACTAGGGAAACAGTCCTCTGTTATAGTCTCAAAAATGTTCAAAGTAGATGCTGGTATGCATCATGGCCATATCAGAAAATGGGGAAAAGATGATTTGGGTCAAATCAAGCCACCGAGCAGAAATTTTGTCCTCTTCTCTAGTGGAGAGAGGACACCTTCTTCCGCTGTATGAGTGAGACAAGGGGTCTCCAGACTTGGCCACTTTGAGACTTGTGGACTTCAACTTCCAGAATTCCCTAGCCAGCATGACTGGCTCAGGAATTCTGGGAGTTGAAGTCCACATGTCTTAAAGTGGCCAAGTCTGGAGATCCTGAGTTATATCATTCAGTACCTGAATTGATTTGATGGTAATGGCCCTCAATCTTCCAGGATTTCATTGATTTACTGTGTCTAATCAGTAAAATCTGGAGCTCAAATCCAAATTGTATTGCAGTTTTAAATGTCATCAAAACTTATGGAATTGATTTCAAATTATTGTGATGATAGGCCCTAATAGGCAATGAATGGAAATGATGTATGCAAGTGTTTTGACCAAATGAACAGTTTCAACCATGTAGAGCCATGCATTCTTTCTGAGAATGTTTACATAGATGACCATGAATATAATTTGCAGCAATTCTCATAGCTACATCCTAATAATCATGTCCACAGTAGTTTGAATATGCAATTCATACATTACATTGTTCCATGTGAATGCATACTCAAACATGCTGGAATTGCTCGTATCTATAGTGTGTGTGCATGTTTGTACAAACTGGATGTGAGTTTCAAAAGATTATACCTTGGATATATTTGTTAATTGGAAGAAAATCTCCCTTTCTCATTCTAGGCATATCTACTGGAGCCATAGGTATGCCAATGCATCTTAGAGCTTTGATAAACAATACTATATTAATTATTAATCAGAAGATAGGTTCCTTTAAATATTAAACATGTAGTAAGTCCTGCACAGTGGGCTCTCAGCTGGCAAAAGCATTTTATGACAATAATGATACATAAAATATTGCTCTTCTATCTGCTTTTGATGGCCAAGATAAATTAGGGAGCAGGACACCATATTATAAAACCAACTTTGGTTCCAGAAACTGAATATTGCTTTAATGGCTCCATGTCAACGCAACAAAAGAGGCATTTCCACATTGTGCTTCAGCATCTGGGAAGTTGTGAGTCTGACACTTATTTTCATATAGCTGCCAATGGAAGGGAAACATATCTTGATGAGAAGAGTTCAGATATCAAAAGCGGTGCTAAATAAACTAGATACAGGTAGTCCTCAACTTACAGCTACAATTGAGCCCAAAGTTTATTTCGCTAAGCCAGACAGTTGTTAAGTGAGTTTTGCCCCATTTAACGACTTTTCTTGCCACATTCATTAAGTGAATTGCTGCAGTTATTAAGTTAGTAACACAGTTGTTAAGTGAATCTGATTTCTCCATTGAGTTTGCTGGTCAGAAGGTTGCAAGAGGGGATCACTTGCCCCTGAGACATTGCAACCATCATAAATATGAGTCAGTTGCCTGAATTTTGATCACATGACCATGGGGATGCTGCAACTGTAGTAAGTGAAAAATGGTTGTCACTTTTTTCAGTGCCATTGTAACACTGAATAGTCACTAAATGAACTGTTGTAAGTTGAGCACTACCTGTACAGTATCAGTACATTTTTATTGGACCAACACAAAATCTTGGATGGATAAATTAATTAATTCCCTGAGTTGAATGAACTTGTGGAAAGTCCATTAAACAAGTCTTTTTTTAGTCTTTTCTTTAAAAAAAAGACAGTAAACAGAAGGAACTTACTTCCATACTTATATTTGCTAAATAAGTCTATTTTTAAGCTGTCTTTTTTCGGGGTGTATAATTTGAATTAGGAGATGTCTAGAGCAATCAGGTTCTAGGTGGGGTTACACAGCAGATCCATTGCAATTAACTGAATGTTGTCTTCTCCTCCGTCAAAGGTGGTAGTGAATGCCTTGGTAGGGGCCATCCCTTCAATCATGAATGTTCTGCTTGTCTGCCTCATTTTTTGGCTCATCTTCAGCATCATGGGAGTCAACTTGTTTGCCGGCAAATTTGGGAAATGCATTAACAAGACAGAAGGCGATGAGCCTTTGAACCACACAATTGTCAACAACAAGAGTGAGTGTCAAAGCATGAATGACACTGGCGAATTGTACTGGACCGTAGTAAAAGTCAACTTTGACAATGTTGGTGCTGGTTACCTGGCTCTGCTTCAAGTGGTGAGTTTAAATTTCATCTAGATTGTCATTAGAAATGTCTCTTGACCAAGGAAATGTCTGCTTGGTTCAATATGAAATGTCAGATTAATTAAATTTAGATAAAAATCTGTTCCGGGGAGAAAAAAGCCCAATGGAAAAGGGGATATATAGGTGGTTTTTAGATTATTCAAGTATGTGCCATATGATAGCAAATGTCATATTGAAGGGACATTCCTAGTACAGTATTCTGCTACTGCTAATGGAAGAAAGGATGAGCAGAGGTGGTGCAGCAGTTAAGAGTGCAGTACTGCAGGCCACTTTAGCTGACTGTGATCAGCAGTTCAGCTGTTCAAATCTCACAGGCTCAAGGTTGACTCAGCCTTCCATCCTTCCAAGGTAGGTAAAATGAGGACCCAGATTGTTGGAGGTATGTAAATATAAACAATGTAAATATACATTGCTTAATGGTGTAAACCGCTTAGAGAGTGCTTGCACTTTGAGGCGGTATATAAGTCTCACTAATAAATAAATAAATAAATAATAAATGGCTCTTCTAAGATTCTATCTCTGATCCAGAGTTCCTTAACCCATGTTTAATCTGACATGTGCACAAATAAGCCTTGATTCCTGTGCTCTGTGATGGATGGATCTTCAGTGTGAATACTGCATTTTTCGCATTTGCAATTAAAATTGCTCATTTAGCATATCTTTAAAGTTTCTGCAATTATCCGTTGAGTGTGATGTTAAGTTTCTAGAAAGAGGAGATTTATTGCCTGGCCTTTTGTGAAGATACATTTCTCCAGTATGTTTGATGGTACATTGTATTTTTCAGTGATTTAAGGAATTTACGTGTTTCAACACAGATCTGGTACTTCCAGACATGTTGAAATGAGCTGTACCAGTCCTACATATGAATAACTTCAGGTAGGAAGAGCTGTGATGGCACAGTGGTTAGAACCAGTAGTGGGTTCTAAAACCTGTTGCTACCGGTTCGCGTGTGTGACGCTTCTGCGCGCATGCGCAGAAGAGTCCAGGGCAGGTGGGTGGAGCCTCCCGCCACCGCATCCATCGGTTCACAGAACTGGGCCGAACCGGGAGCAATCCACCACTGGTTAGAACGTATATTGCAGGCTGACTCTGTTCAATTCTGATGGGGCTTAAGGTTCAGGACTCAGCCTTCCCTCCTTCCAAGGTGGGTAAAATGAGGACCCAGATTGTTGAGGGCCATAGGCTAACTCTGTAAACCGCTTAGGGACAGCTGCAGAGCACTGTGAAGCAGCATATAAGTCTAAAGTGCTATTGCTATTGCTAGTTGTGAAAACAGATAAAGATGGCAGTAGTTCACCTTCAAAGTCTGTTTGTAATGGGATAATCTGACTCCATTTTCTGTTGGATAACTTTTATGTTTCTTAGAGATGAAGACGAAAAGGAACTGTCGAAGAGCAGACATTTATGTTGATCTGAATGTACGCCTAATTGTCTCACATTTGTGGGATTCCCTGTTTATTTCAGGCTGCCTTGCCTATTTACCAGATTGCAAATGAGGTTCAGCAGGGATTGTCTCTGCAGTTCCTTTCTTGCTATGGAATCATTAAATCAGAAGGAAGGTCCATGTTTCCCTTCCTTTGTAATGAAGCAATTGTGCTTAAACTCTCCTATGCTTAAGGCTCCCAAATGAATAAATAGTCCGGTTTTGCGTTTCTTCATTGAATGTTAAACTAGCAAATATCTCTCTTTTATAGGGATAGGAAAGGAAAGACAGGCCATTTTGTGCTGTTTTTGCAGAACCCAACTTTCTAGTTCATTTAATAGGGCATGGCATAGATCTATGTCATGACGCACCAAATATTTCTCGACAATGCACAATTTGAGAGCCAAATGTTTTTATCAGTTTGTTTGTTTTTTCTGCTTGCAATTAGTAATATTGAGACAGGGGCCTTAAAATAGCAAGTGGAATTCTAAAACAAAAAAACAGAAGGCAAAATGCAATGCCCTTACTTCAGTGGGCTTGTGCTGGATCAGCAGACAATATTCCCATAAGGACTAAATCAAAATATTGGGCTGAAATCCTGATTTGCTAGAAAATATTACATGTGTCTTTTTATCCTTACTAGACCAAATGTCTTGAATTGGCCTAATCGTGATCTGAGGAAGAACAGGGATAATGCTGGAAAAACCAGACCTTGCCATGCCTTCATATTATGTTCTTGAAGAATAGAATAGAATAGAATAGAATAGAATAGAATAGAATAGAATAGAATAGAATAGAATAGAATAGAATAACATAGAATAGCATAGAATAGAATAGAATAGAATAGAATAGAATAGAATAGAATAGAATAGAATAGAATAGAATAGAATAGAATAGAATTTTTTAATGGCCAAGTGTGATTGGACACACAAGGAATTTGTCTTTGGTGCATATGCTCTCAGTGTACATAAAAGAATAGATACGTTCGTCAAGAATCAGAAGGTACAACACTTAATGATAGTCCGGGTACAAATAAGCAATCAAATCATATTCGGAACCTTACAATATAAATTGTAAGGATACAAGCAACAAAGTTACAGTCATATATAGTCATTACTGGGAGGAGATGGGTGATGGGAACGATGAGAAGATTAAAAGTAGTGCAGACTTAGTAAATAGTTTGACAGCGTTGAGGGAATTATTTGTTTAGCAGAGTGATGGCGTTCTGGAAAAAAATGTTCTTGTGTCTAGTTGTCTTGGTGTGCAGTGCTCTATAGTGTCGTTTTGAGGGCAGGAGTTGAAGCAGTTTGTGTCCAGGATGTGAGGAGTCAGTAAATATTTTCACGGCCCTCTTTTTGACCCATGCAGTATACAAGTCCTCAATGGAAGGCAGGTTGGTAGCAATTGTTTTTTCTGCAGTTCTAATTATCCTCTGAAGTCTGTGTCTGTCTTGTTGGGTTGCAGAACCAAACCAGACAGTTATAGAGGTGCAGATGACAGACTCAATAATTCCTCTGTAGAACTGTATCAGCAGCTCCTTGGGCAGTTTGAGCTTTCTGAGTTGGCGCAGAAAGAACATTCTTTGTTGTGCTTTTTTGATGATGTTTTTGATGTTAGGTGTCCATTTTAGATCTTGCGATATGGTAGAACCTAGAAATTTGAAGGTCTCTACTGTTGATACTGTGTTGTCTAGTATTGTAAGAGGTGGAAGTATGGGAGGGTTTCTCCTAAAGTCTACCACCATTTCTACGGTCTTGAGTGTATTCAGTTCCAGATTGTTCCGGTCGCACCACAAGGTTAGTTGTTCAACCTCCCGTCTGTATGCAGATTCATCATTGTCTTGAATGAGGCCGATCACTGTTGTGTCATCTGCGAAATTCAGTAGTTTAACAGATGGATTGTTAGAGATGCAGTCATTGGTATAGAGAGAGAAGTGGAGAGAGCACACAGCCTTGGGGGGGCCCTGTACTAATTGTACAGGTATCTGATGTGATTCTGCTTAGCTTCACCTGCTGCTTCCTGTTGTTAGGAAGCTTATGATCCATTTACAAGTGTGTTCAGGTATCGCTAGCTGGTTCAGCTTAGTTAGAAGAGTGTCTGGAACGATGGTATTGAATGCTGAACTAAAGACTACAAAGAGGACCCTTGTGTAGGTCTTTGGAGATTCAAGACAATGTAGGATGTAGTGCAGAGCCATATTAACAGCATCATCTGTTGATCTATTTGCTTGGTATGCAAATTGCAGGGGATCTAACAGTGGATCTGTGATGGTTTTCAAGTGGGACAGCACTAGCCTTTCAAAGGTTTTCATAACTACAGATGTTAGAGCAACTGGTCTGTAGTCGTTCAGTTCCTTGATGGTGGGCTTCTTTGGCACTGGGATGATAGTAGAGTGTTTGAAGCAAGAAGGAACATAGCACATCTCTAGCGATTTATTGAAGGTTTGGGTGAAGATGGGGGCCAATTGGTCAGCACAGACTTTTAAGCAAGAAGGAGTTATCTTGTCTGGGCCTGGAGCTTTTCCTGGCTTCTGTCTGTGAAATAGGTCTTACACTTCCTTTTCTGTGATCACTAGGGGTTGTGAACCCAATGGTATGGGGTCAGTTGTAGGAGGCTTGGCTGTTGGTGTGTCTGACATGAAATTCCAGGCTATTTTCAACCTGGTTTATAAATTTCAGTGGCTAAATCACATTATATCTAAATATGTCCATGAGAATCAGGCAATCACATTAAACCCTACTATATATTTGTTCTACTACTATATATTTGTTCCAGCTTAGGATATTATGAATTACAGAATAGCACAGTTGGAAGAGACCTTAGAGGTCTTCCAATCCAACCTCCTGGCTGAGCAGGAGAACTTACAGTATTCCAGACAAATGGCTGTCCAATCTCTTCTTGAAAGCCTTCAGTGATGAAGCACCCACAATACAGGCTGTTCCATTAACTGTTCTCACTGTCAAGGAATTTCTCCTTAGTTCTTGGTTGGTTCGCTCTTTGATAAGTTTCCATCTATTACTTCTTGTCCTGCCCTCATGTGCTTTGGAGAATAGGTCAAACCCCTCTGTGACAGACCCTCAATTTTTTTTCCATTGTGTGAAATGAGAACACAGATATCATCGTTGGCTGACAATGGCTTGAATGTGTTGTTGAATTGAGCCATTATTAGAAAGATCTTGGGGAGATCAACAAGCCAGCCTTGGTAATTGTTCCATCATGTTTCTTCAACAACAAAACATCATCTAAGTAGACATCCATAAAGAAAGATGACTTAGCAAAGGCTTTTGTAATCAGTTCAAAAATCCTACTTCCTTGAAAAATATTGGTTTTGTTTTTATCTTCCAGCGATGCACACTTGAGTGGAATAGGTGTTGATTATGCCTTCTGCACTCTTAGAAGCCAGAGGATAGGCAATGAACAGAATTTCCTGTGGACACATGAAGCTGACTCAGATTACCTTTTGATGGATATTTAGCCTAGCATTGTCAGCTTTGATCTTTGGCTGCCTACAGACCAGTTTTCCATTGCCTTGAGATCCCTTTGAATCAGAGATCTAATCTGCTTGCATGTAATTTGTCAATGAGCTACAGTCCCTTCCCAAAATAATACACTAACTTTCAGTGATGGGTGCTAGAAAACAAGCATCCTTCATGAATTAGCTCTTTACTGTATCAGCCAACATTTCATGGGTGCAAATAAGGTACACAATTAAAATTCCTGTTCTGCGCATCATGGCTTGAGCATCCCACCATTTTGTTTTTGTTTTGTTACAATCATGGAAGCCCTTTCTGCTGTCTGCAGATGCAGATTTCAAGCTTAGAACATAGGATCATAGGGCTGGAAGGGACCTCAAAGGTCTTCTAGCCCAACCCACTGCTCAAGGCAGGAGATCTTAAATCATCCCAGTTAAATGCCTGTCCTGTCTGTTTTTAAAAACCTCTAGTGATGGAGCACCCACAACTCCAGGAGGCAAACTATCCCATTGATCTCACTGTCAGAAAATTTCTCCTTACCTTTAGGTTGGATCTCTCTTTAATCTTGAAACTCTCTTTAAGCTCAAGGTTTTGTTCTTAAGGGTTAGAAAGCTTAGAACTACGTCGCCTTCGGCACCACCTACGCATAGCTCATAAAATTATCTGCTACAACGTCCTTCCTGTCAACGACTACTTCAGCTTCAACCACAACAATACACGAGCACACAACAGATACAAACTCAAAGTGTACCGCTCCAAACTTGACTGTAGAAAATACGACTTTAGCAACAGAGTGGTAAATGCCTGGAACTCACTACCTGACATTGTGGTTTCGTCACCAAACCCACAAAACTTTACCCTTAGACTGTCCACTGCAGGGGCGGGTTGCTCACTTACCTCACTGCCAGAGCCATGCGCGCACATCTCCATGCTTCGGGGGGAGCTCGCTACAAGCGCGCGCCCCCTCACGCGATTTTGTTTCTGCGCATGCACGGAAGCAAAATCTCGCCAAAATCTTGCTTCCATCTCCTATTTCTCCTACATCAACCACTTTATGAAGTGGGGTAGGCTGAAAGAGAGTGACTAGGCCGAAGTTACTCAAATAGTTTTCACGCACGTAAGTAGTTGACTAGAACTGATGTTTATCTAGTTTCTAACCCATCATTTTAGCTGCTACACCAAACTGGTTTCTGGAATTGTCAGGAAGGGATTCTGAAATGTGAACATTTGCCATAAACTGATCTCACCGAAGAAAGCAATATATTAGCACAAGGGCAGGGGAAGGGTGGGCAGATTCACGAAGTCTTCATTTGGGTGGGGGGAATCAACGTTGCCTCTAATGTAAAGTTCCCTCTTCCTGCTTCTCATCCCCCAGTTTAATCTTCTCGTGGCTGAGTTGTGGTTCAATTTCATTTTCCTACACTGTTGCTGGCTTTTCAGATAGAGTTCCCAAGAACTGAGCTTTACAACTTTGCTAACTACAAGTAGCGAGATAGCTCACATGTTTGCTTGGGTAAATGACAGAGATAAAGAGGGGCTTTTAATAGACTGGAAAAGAAAAAAGAACCAAAACCAAGCCTAGCTTGCTTCTAATTGTTGGCACCTCCAACAAGGCATAATTGCTTGGCTACTAAGTATGATTTGATATCATGGCCCTGTGGTTTTTTCAGTTGCATTCGCTTTTTATTTTCATTGGCAATTGGCAACAGTCTACTGCAGGGCTGTCAAACTCCTGGCCTGCGGGCCGGATGTGTCACACGCTGGCCACGCCTGGTTTAGTGAAGGGGGGGAAAGTGCCGATACATCACGTGACGCCGCTGTGACGACGTGAGTTTAACACCCCTGGTCTACTGGTTTTAAGCTCCTGGGTGTTTGCTGGATGTCTTCCTCTTCCTGAAAAGATGAAATGAAAATGAAATCTTCCCCTACTCCTATATCTGAAATAAATGCAGTCTAAATTAATGGAATAACAGAGTTTGAAGGGACCTTGGGGGTCCAACCCCCTGCTCAAGCAGGAGACCCTATGCCATTTCAGACAAGTGTCTGTCCAGTCTCTTCTTGAAAACCTCCAATTATGGAGCACCTACAATTTCAGGAGCAAAGCTATTCCACGGATTAATTGTTCTCACTGTCAGGAAGTTTCTCCTTATTTGTGAGTTGGTTCTCTACTAGATTAATTTCCACCTGTTGCTTCTTGTTCTGCCTTTAGTAGAATTCCACTCTGGTGTCAGTAACAGCACTGGTTTCAATAGGACAACAGTCTTCAAACTTTATTTATTTATTTATTTGGGAATTCTTCTATGCCGCCCTATTCCCTAAGGACTCAGGGCAGCATACAGCATTTTAAAGAACACCAAACAATAAAATCATTAAAAACAATTTTTAAAAAGTTAAAAAAAAGACACACAACACCATACATACATGGGGGGAGACCTCAGATGTAAAATTGTCTCAGAACCCTGCCTGCAGGAAGAGCCATGTCTTAATGGCTTTTTGGAAGGCCAGCAAGGTGGGGATTAGCTCTCTAGGGGGAGTTGGTTCCAGAGAACAGGTCCCCCCACAGAGAAGGCCCTCTCCCTAGGCCCCGCCAGTCGGCATTGTTTGGCTGACGGGACCTGGAGGAGACCCACTCTGTGGGACCTGACCGGTCGAAGGGAAGTATGAGGCAGAATGCGGTTCCGGAGGTAACCTGGTCCTAAGCCATGTAGGGCTTTAAAGATGATGATCAGCACCTTGAATTGTACCCGGAGACCAATGGGCAGCCAATGCAGCTGGCGGAGTATGGGTGTTACGTGGGTGTATCGTGAAACACCCACCACAGCACACGCAGCCGCATTTTGCACCAGTTGGAGTCTCCGGATACTCTTCAAGGGTAGCCCCATGTAGAGCGCATTACAGTAGTCCAATCTAGAGGTGACAAGGGCGTGAGTGACCGTGAGTAGAGCCTCCTTCTCCAAGTATGGTCGCAATTGTTGCAACCAGGCGAACCTGTGCAAAAGCCCCCCTAGCCCCCCTAAACTTGGCCACTTTAAGACTTATGGACGTCAACTCCCAGAATTTCCTAGCCAGCATGAAGTCCACAAGACTTAAAGTGGCCAGGTTTGGAGACCCCTGTAATAGGAGATAGTATTTACCTGGATGTTTTCCAGGAACGACAATATTGCACCACACACCACACTTTTTGTCACCTCCAGATCGGGACTCTTAAGGTGGCTCCTAATTCCCTGATAACGTTCTTTTTTCCCCCTCCCTGGCTTCATTTTTCATGCTATCGTCACTTCCCTGCACGAGTGTCTGGTGAAGGATTCCAGGAGCTCCAAAGGAGTTTTAGATTGTCTTGCCTTCCCCTGGGTGGGGATGCCTCTCGTTCAGCAGTTCTGCCTTCCGTCGGTATCTTGGCACTATCCGATCAATTCATGAGCCACAATGACTTTTTTTTTGAAATGATAAATGCCACATTTCTCCTCCATCTGGAGCTCAGCTCGAATAACATCCCCCAGTATGAAAATGCCATGGAGATACGCAAGACAGTGTTCACAGATAGGAAAGAAGTGCAACGAAGGCTGAGGCATTTTTTTGGAGGCTGTGTGCTACAGGACCCTTTTTTTTCCCCCTGCCCTAAACTTCCAGAGCAGAAGGAATGGCTTTTAAGTGAAACGGTGTAGGTAGAAGCTCAAATTTCTATCCAGGGGGTTTACAGAAACATCAGGAGGCAGAGGAAGAAATTATTAAACCACCTGCAGAAGGGATCAATATGTAGGATTAGATCATTATTTGTTTCAGAGAAACAACCTGTAACATTATCTGGTCTTTTAAGCTCCAGTTACTTGGGAGGTTTTTTTCTTGGAATTCCCCATTTTCCCTGGGCTATATCAATAATTCCATAACAATGTCCTTCCTTCCTCCCTCTCTCTCCTTCCTTCTTTCCTCCCTCCCTCCCTCCCTCCCTCTCCCTCCCTCCCTCCCCTTACTTCCTTATTTCCTTACTTCCTTCTTCCTTCTTCTTCCTCCCTCCCTCCCTCCTTTCCTTCCTTCCCCCCCCTCCTCCCCTTACTTCCTTATTTCCTTACTTTCTCCCTCCTTCTCCTCCCTTCCTCCCTCCCTCCTTTCCTTCCTTCCTTCCTTCCTCCCTCCCCTCACTTCCTTATTTCCTTACTTTCTCCTTCCTTCTCCTTCCTTCCTTCCTCTCTCCTTTCCCTTCCTTCCTCCCTCCCTCCCTCCCTTTATTTCCTTATTTCCTTACTTCCTCCTTCCTTCTCCTTCCTCCTCCCTCCCTCCTTTCCTTCCTTCCTTCCTTCCTCCCTCCCCTTACTTCCTTATTTCCTTACTTTCTCCCTCCTTCTTCTTCCTCCCTCCCTCCCTCCCCCCCCCCTCCCCTCCCCCCTCCTTTCCTTCCTTCCTTCCTCCCTCCCCTTCCTTCCTTATTTCCTTACTTTCTCCCTCCTTCTCCTCCCTCCCTCCCTCCTTCCCTCCTTCCTTCCTCCCTCCCTCCCCTTATTTCCTTATTTCCTTACTTCCTCCTTCCTTCTCCTCTCTCCCTCCCTCCCTCCTTTCCTTCCTTCCTCCCTCCCTCCCCTTATTTCCTTACTTCCTCCTTCCTTCTCCTTCCTCCCTCTCTCCCTCCATGCCTCCCCTCTTCCTTCCTTTCTTCTTTCTCTGCTCCTCTACCTTCCCCCTCCCATCTGCTTTCCTCCTCCTCTCTCCTCTCCTTCCTTCCTTCCTCCCTCCCTCCCTCCCTTCTTCCTTCCTTCCTTCCTTCCTCCCTTTCTACTTGTGGGTGTTCCCTCACTGGAGCTTTCAAGAAGCTCCACTGGCAGCCACTTGTCCAGAGTCTACTGCTTGAGCAGAAGTTGGGACTAGAAGACCTCCAAGGTCCCTTTCAACTCTGTATTGTGTTACTGATCAGGTAGAAGATTTAAAGCATAAATGAGACAGTTATAAAATAACCAACTGCATTATCTCCATATTTGGGGGTTTTCCATTGTCTCTCTTTATGGAGCCACTGATTTTCAACAGAGAAGGGGTGGGGGCAAGGAACACTCTGTACAGTAAGGCAGAATCAGAAGGGGGTCTCCAAGGATGCACATTTCCTAGGCTCAAAGAGCAGAAATGAAGGGGGAAATGGAATATTGGACGGAACGTATAAAAGCAAGGAGAGAAAGCTTTTATTTTTGTTTCAATTACCAATCACGCAAAGCCCCCCCACTTATATTACCAACACTTCCCCCAAAAGATAAAGAACCTTATGATTTCATTCCTCTCAAACAATTTTTGACTTTGAAGGTAATCTGTCATCTACAACCCCTTTGGGGTAAGTTTTTCACATATGCTCAGTTGGCTTTTATTCAGTGCTTTAACAATTAATTCAAGTTTAATGTTGAATATTAGGACCTTTTTTTCTTTTCATTCAAAACAACAGCCACTAGGGAATGTACATGATTATTCTCTGATTTATCCTATTTTGCCCAGGCTCAAAAGTATTGGACTGCATGTGAAGGTTGCATTTTTGGTAGCAATGCGTTGAATGGAGTGATTTGTCCTTGTTTGTAACAAATCAGTGCTGGTGCATTCTCACTGGATTGGCTATAGATTTGTCTTCATTCTTATTTATTTATCTGTCTTGGCTTGATATATTGAAAATACACAGTTTCACGCTTAATGTGGCATGTAAGGAAGAGGTTAAATTTTGGTCAATGGTAGAAGGCTGAAACCTTTTCAAAGACTCAGAAGTAAACATACAATTACAATTATTTCATGATGGCAAAGGCAATATTTTTAATTATAGTACTGCTGGTTACCATTGTAGATATGGCTCTTTTTTTCATTTACCCTTAGTGTTATACTGCAGCATGCCTGCATTTCAGGAGAATCGTTAATTTTAAAAAAGCCAATTTTCTCAGTAGCTCCTGGTGTTTTAAACCCACTTCAAGGAAGCTGTATATTGTGAGGGGCCCTAAAGGTATGTGGTCAAGAGCTGATCTACCTGGATAATTTCCTGTCTTCCCAGAAAGGAAAGGGACCAATTTAGAGGAAGATGGGTAGGAGCTATTGGGGAGGGGGGATGAATTGGTTCCATTTGGTCCCAGATGATGATGGTGATGATGAAGATGACATCCCTCCTCCTCCTCCTCCTCCTCCTCCTCCTCCTCCTCCTCCTCCTCCTCCTCCTCCTCCTCCTCCTCCTCCTCCTCTTCTTCTTCTTCTTCTTCTTCTTCTTCTTCTTCTTCTTCTTCTTCTTCTTCTTCTTCTTCTTCTTCTTCTTCTCCTTCCCCTTCCCCTTCCCCTGCTCCTCCATCTTCTTCTTTCTCCTCCTCTTCTCTCCCTTTCCCTCTCCCTCCTCCTCCTCCTCCAATTCTCCTATCTCTCTCTCCTTCTCCTTTTTCCTCCCCCTCTACCTCCCTCCTTTTTTGTTGTTCTCTCTCTCTCTTCTTCTTCTTTTCCTCCCCCTCCCCCTCCCCCACTCCCCCAGGCAATGTCATGTTTTAAATCATTAGAAAGTTCACACAGCCTACGTGGAATCTATCTCTAGGCTCTTGTGCTAGCCAGAATTCAGGGGACCATGTTACTATTTTATTAATCGCAGTGAGAAATTTCCTCACCGCCACCAAACTGCAGATAAAGCACAAAGTAAGAAAGTCACAGCTGATTATCACTGCCTAAATCAAATGCATTGCTTCTCTCTCTCTCTCTCCCTCTCCCTCCTTCTCTCTCTCTCTCTCTCTCTCTCTCTCTCTCTCTCTCTCTCTCTCTCTCTCTCTCTCTCTCTCTCTCTCTCTCTCTCTCTTTTCTAGGCAACTTTTAAAGGTTGGATGCCGATTATGTATGCAGCGGTAGATTCACGAGAGGTGAGGTCCTTTTGCCTAATACTCTCCCACTGGTTTTGTTCTGTACATCCTGCTCACTAACAATAGGTGCAACTTATGGGGAATTTCCCCTCCTACATGTCAGGAATTAGCTGTCTTGACATTACCGGGTATATACCCTGTTTCCCCCAAAATAAGACATCCCCTGATAATAAGCCCAATCGGGCTTTTTGAGTGCATGGCAATAAGGCCATGCACTTATTTCAGGGTTCAAAAAATATATGATAGGGTCTTATTTTCGGGAAAACAAATTATAACAGCAGGATTGTTCATAGAAAAGTAGGGGAAATGGTAAACTTTGTCTTCCAGTGACTTGTGCATTCCCTTCCTTTACACAACGGTTTCATGACACAGCTGCAGGGCACGGTGTGTATAGTGACACTGGGCAAGCTCAGACACCATGATAGCATATTGCATGCCAGCAAAAAACAGGCCGGTCAGACCAGCTGGCTTGTTTTCAGCTAGTAAGAGCCAACTTCCAGCCAACAGAAGACTAACTGCAGTCTGTCACTACTGGGAATTTTGCCAGCAAGGAATAATTAAAAAAATTTTTTTAAAATGCCATTTTTACTTTTCTTTTTTTAAACAAAAAAAATCTGAGAATCAAGTTACCGGTAGTCCTCAATATACAACCATTTGTTTAGCAACCATTCAAGGTTACAACAGCACTGAAAAAAGTGGCTTATAACTGGTCTTCGTATTTACAACAAAAATCCAGTCAACTAACCGTCAACACTGAATTGGCATTAGATAAGGATGAACGGAATTCAAGGAGAGTTGGACTTGGACCGCTGGTGGCAATGTAAGGTCTCCAGGCTGATTCCTCTCTTGACTCTGCCCTTAGACTCTTCCTCTCCTTCCCCTACATCCCACACTTACCTTTTGAAGATGTCATGTTGGGGAAGGAGGACAGACCTTCCGGAGTTCTCTGCAGCATTGTGCAGTTAGGAAGCAAAACAGAGTGGTTCATCCCTGGCTATGTGGCGCTCTCATAGAAGCGGCCGCTTTTATAGCGTGACTGCAAGGAATTGTGGGAGTGTTGAAAATGTTGGCCATTTTGGAATTTTGCACATGGCCACCCAGATCCGTAGAGTGCTGGGGAATATTCTGGAGCGCTTCAAAAGGTAAGTGCATGATGGGGGATGGGCAGTGGGGAGGAGGCCCAAGCCCTATGGGGACCCAGTGTGAGGAAGAGCTTGTGGGGGTCCTGTGAGAGGGGGGGAAAGGCCAGGGACTCAAGAGGAGGGAAGTGGTTTATAGGGTGTCTCTGGGGGTTTGGGAGGCCTGGAATAAGTCTGCACTAAGCCTCCCAGAGCTCCCCCATCCCTGACACACTCAGTGCTCCACTTAAGAATCAGCATGTTAGCATAATGGCCACACCACTTGCAACTGTAATGGGCAGTCTCCATTACGGTCATATGTTGAGGATTATCTCTATGAGGTAAACCTCATAGAGATTATTCTCACTATTTCTTCTTGTCTGACTCCTTCCTGAAGGTGTGCCTAAAAGTTCATTGCCTTTTTTTCCATAACAATCCACTACAATCTCACATCAGTTGAGCTGAATTTTATTGGTTAAGCCACCTACTGGTTTGGAAAGATGATATTTATCATCTAACCCAGGAGTCCCCAAACTTGGCAACTTTAAGACTTGTGGACTTCAACTCCCAGAATTCCTCATGCTAGCTTGGGAATTCTGGGAGTTGAAGTCCATAAGTCTTAAAGTTGCCAAGTTTGAAGACCTCTGATCTAACCCCAACTGGGTTAGAGGAAAGATGGCTCAATTTAGAAGCAGTAATGATGGCCTTTGAGATCCTGATAGATCTTCATTCTGTTCTTCTCTTATTTCCCATTTTCCTTCGCAGAGAGAAGAACAGCCTGTGTGGGAATATAACTTGTACATGTACCTCTACTTCGTGATCTTTATCATCTTCGGTTCTTTCTTCACTTTGAATCTCTTCATTGGTGTCATCATTGACAATTTCAATCAACAAAAAAAGAAGATAAGTAGTTCTCTTTGAATCTTATTCAACAGCTGTGTAAGATTCTGTCATTTTCTCTTTTTCAAACCATGCACTACTATACTGTACTGACTTTGCTGAATGTTGCATCAGAAAGGGGTAACAAACTTAATGAAAGTAAAACCAGTTACAATGATACTTCAGTGCTCACAGTTAATTGGTTCCAGAAGGCACGGCGAGCACCAAACAAACCATGTGACTATTTATTTTATTTATTTGGGAATTCTTCTATGCCGCCCTACTCCCTAAGGACTCAGGGCGGCGTACAGTATTTTAAAGAACACCAAACAATAAAATCATTAAAAACAATTTTAAAAAGTTAAAAAAGACTAATGTAACACCCTTTATTTCAACCGGAAAGGTAGTGAGTCTTGAGGCAGCTGACACCAACAAGTTCTAGCTAGCTAGTTCACCAAATAAATGATGAATATTGGGACAAAATTTTCATGTCAAAATGCCTTAAGTAGCAAATTTGATGAGTTTTAAAGCAGTCAAGTACCGAGATATGACTGTACAATCAGCAAGAGAACACCATACTCAGGAAACGTGTATGCCCCAAAAGGCAATGTAGCAGCCACAATTGCACAATCAAGATCTTGAATGGCACATCAAAAAGAAGAGTGGGGTTTTGATTATGCAATCACTATCTTGACTTTTTTGACACCTTCTGACTGACATCCCTGTGACATGCTTTGCAGGTAGATGGGATAACACTGAAGTACAGGTAATCCTCAACTTATGACCATAATTGGGCCTCAACATTTATGTTGCTAAGCGAGACATGTGTTAATTGAGTTTTGCCTCATTTTACGACCTTTCTTGCTGCAGTTGTTAAGTGAATCATTGCAATTGTTAAGATAGCAGCACAGTTGGTAAGTGAATCTGGCTTCCCCGTTGACTTTGCTTGTCAGAAGGTCACAAATGCTGATCACGTGACCCCCAGGACACTGCAACCGTCATGAATACATGCCAGTTGCCAAGCGGACAAATTTTAATCGTGTGACCACAGGAATGCTGGCAATGGCTAAGTGTGAAAAATGGTCGCAAGTCACTTTTTTCAGTGCCATTGTAACTTCAAATGATCACTAAATGAAAGGTTGCAAGTTGAGAATCACACTTGAAAAAAGACAACTTCCTTTTGTCTTCCATCAAAATTAAATTAAAAATACCCCAGGGAAAATCCACAATCTTTTGTTTGCAATCAAATTTACTTATTTGTTAGATTTCTATCTCAGTTTTCATTGATGAACTCCCATCCCTTCTACTATTTTCCACACAATTTTCAAAATAAGTTGAGTTTGCAGTGGGACTGTCTCAAAGTATCCCAGGGAGTTTATTTTATTAATCAATGTATTAATTAAATGAGTGGTGCAGTGGCCTAGAGATGAAGATGCTCACCTCCCACTCGGGAAGTTAAAGTTCAAACATCTGCAAAGTTAAAGTTCAAACATCTGCAGCAGCAGATGTTTCTCTCTTAGAGCGCAAAGCAACAATATCTGCTGTGAACTCTGCATAGGTGTCAGGAAGGGCATCCGGCCAGCAAATGCTCAGCTCCATTCAGTTGCCCTGACTTCATCCCAATAAAAGGGATTACAGGGTGGTGGTTAATTAAAGCTATTTTCATGGCTGCCTATTTGCCATGAGAATCTTCTTCAGCTTCTATAGCTTGGAGAGACAAGAATTTAGGTCTTCTGCTCCTTAATCAGCACACCACATAATTTAATCCTTATTAAAGTGCAATGAGTTAGAGTAATGTAACTGGGAATACATGAATGATGATAAAAAGTAACATATCCGAATACCTATGGGTGTTTTATCCCCTTGTTTATTTTCCAAACCAAAATAACATTAATGGTTTCTCCCTATACTTAGGTGGACAAGACATCTTCATGACTGAGGAACAGAAAAAATATTATAATGCCATGAAAAAATTAGGATCCAAGAAACCTCAGAAGCCTATCCCCCGTCCGCTGGTAAGTCTTCCCAAGTTGGGACTTCAAGCTCTGGACTGCAAAAACCCAACTGGTCACTAGGTGGCATCAAAGAGTATTAAAAACCCCATCTCTTCAATGCAAGTATAAACTGGCCATCCAAGTTTGTGGTCCAGAGCTACTTTTCAATTACTTGATGTATTCTTTCCTTTCTATAAACGACACCAACTTTTGAAATCTTTAATGGTATGTACTGTATGTGGGTATATGTTTATTTTTTAGATTATTTATTTATTCATTCATTCATTTTTCTTTATTTATCAATATACTGCTCATCGCACCTGTATGTCTTTTTTAAATTTTTTATCCCGACTTTATTATTTTTATGAATTCAAATAAATCTATATATATAAAAGCGAAAACCACTCATGCATTAATCACGAAATCTCCAGAACCGTAAAGCCTACAAACTTGAAATTTGCCACATATGTTCCTCTTGGCTTCTAGGTGCTCACTAAGAAAGGATTTTTCAAAATGACCATTGGAGCATGAGTATTTCTTATATTATTATTAACAAGCTCTGATGCTAAGGTATTCTACTCCCCCTCCCCACCTGAAAAGAAATGTGAACCAAATGAACAGTTGAGCTAAGCCACTCACAGACTCCTTCCTGTCTCCTTGCTCACACAGCAAAGACTGTTTGAGTTTCCAAACACCCTTCAACTCTCTCACACACTAACAGGATGCTAGCCAGATGAATACCAATGGATGCTGGTAGGCAGAGACAGATTTTTCCCCCTTATTTTCCTCCTCAGTTCAGAGGAATCTGTTCCTTCTACTGTAACACCAGTTAAAGGGAAAAGAGGCAAAAACCGCAGGAAAAGTTTTACAGATGCAATTAGGAAAACACAAATAAGGGAAGCCACCAGAGGTGGGATCCTGCCGGTGCGGTTAATAGCTGTTGTTCGGCGCAGAGCCGAAGATGCTGCTGCTGTTTGCGAAGCGGGAGCTTTCCCCGGGCGCTTTCCCCGCCCGCATGGATGCCGCCAATTGCGTTCTTTTGCCCTCTGCGCATGCGCAAAGCGTTCCGCATGTGCAGAGGGCAAAAGAACGCAATTGGCGGCATCCATGCGGGCGGGGAAAGCGCCTAGGGAAAGCTCCCGTTCCGCAAACGGCAGCAGCGTCTTCGGCTCTGCGCCGAACAACAGCTATTAACCGCACCGGCAATCAGAGGCAGGAACCCACCTCTGGAAGCCTGTTTCTCCCATGGCCAGTTCTATGTGGTATGCTCCAGAGTCAGTTCACCTGACAGCCTGGTCATCCTCCAGCCAGAGAGCAAAACCAGGAATGTTGTTTACAGGGAGGTCCTGAGCAATTCATCTGAATTGTGAATTGAAAGTCTATGCCATGCAAATAATGTCTTCATCTGTAACAGAAATTTAGGTTACCATCTCTAACGAAATAATACAGTCTCCCTTTTTAACTACTCATTAATTTTCAAGCTTTAAGTGTCAATTTATCAAGCCCCATCACATAGTTTTGTAGCGAAGCACCGGTATCAGCTAGTAATTAAATATTTATACATGTTTTTATAAATAAGATGGCAAACATATATAAACCTTTCCTCCTCCTATTTTCCCCACAACAACTGTGAGGTGGATTGGGCTGAGGAAAAGTGACTGGCCACAAGTCACCCAGCTAGCTTTCATGTCTTAAGGAGGGACTAGAACTCCCTGTCACCTGGTGATTGGCCCAAAGTTCACCCAGCCAACTTTCATCCCTAAGACGGGACGAGAACTCATTGTTTGTGGTGATTGGCCCAAAGTCACCCAGGCAGCTTCATGCTTAAGACAAGACTAGAACTCACTGTCTCCTAGTAATTAGCTCAAAGTCGCCCAGCTGGCTTTCATATCTAAAGCAGGACTACAACTCACCATCCTCTGGTTTCTAGGCCAGCACTTTGACCACTACCCCATATATGATTTGTCGGTCATAATAAATGTTTCACAGGCAGCTTGAAGATGAATTCTAAAAAGGAGCCTGGGTATTCCAGCATAGTTGCAATTCGGTTTTGTTCAAAAAAAATTGGAACATTGTGGTATTCTTAATACAGGTAGTCTGCGACTTACAACCACAATTGAGCCCAACGTTTCTCTTGTTAAGCGAGACATTTGTTAAGTGAGTTTTGCCCCATTTTATGACCTTTCTTGCCACAGTTGTTAAGTGAATCACTGCAGTTATTAAGTTAGTATCACAATTGTAAAGTGAATCTGGCTTTCCCGTTGACTCGGCTTGTTAGAAGGTAGAAAAAGGTGGTCACATAACCCCAAGACACTGCAATATGAATTAGTTGCCAATCATCTGAAGTTTGATCACATGACCACAGGGAAATTGCAACGGTTGTAAGTGAAAAATGGTCATAACTCACTTTTTTCAGGGTCATTGAAACTTCAAACAATCACTAAATGAACGGTTGTAAGTGTATATCTATCTATCTATCTATCTATCTATCTATCTATCTATCTATCTATCTATCTATCTATCTATCTATATATCTATCTATATCTATATATCTATCTATCTATATCTATATCTATCTATCTATCTATCTATCTATCTATATCTATATCTATATATCTATATCTATATCTATCTATATCTATATCTATATCTATATCTATCTATCTATCTATCTATCTATCTATCTATCTATCTATCTATCTATCTATCTATCTATATCTATATATCTATCTATCTATATCTATATCTATCTATCTATCTATCTATCTATCTATCTATCTATCTATATCTATATATCTATCTATCTATATCTATATCTATCTATCTATCTATCTATCTATCTATCTATCTATATCTATATATCTATCTATCTATATCTATATCTATCTATCTATCTATCTATCTATCTATCTATCTATCTATCTATCTATCTATCTATCTATATATATATATATATATACACACACACACACATATATACTTAATGGTAGCTAAGGGACCTATATAGCAATGGTCTTCAACTGTTGTTAAATTATACTGTCCATTAATCTGCTTCTTCACTGCTACGGCCATCAAGAATTGACCTAGCTTATGGTATCACAGTCCAACCTAGTTTTACAATATTTATGATGTACAAAATATTCTTGTACACTCAACCATGAACAGTCCGACTCAAGCAGCATCATTTTCATTTCAATTATACCATAGGGGAGGATTCTCCAATGGCAACTTTAAGGCTTGTGGACTTCAACTCCCAGAATTCCTCAGTCTGCATGGAGTTGAAGTCTTAAAAGTTGCCAAGTTTGGAGACCCTTGCCATAAGTGTGACTTAACTTCTATAACATACTAATATCGCCTTCCTGTCTCCAGAACAAGTATCAAGGTTTCATCTTTGACCTTGTCTTGAACCAAGCCTTTGATGTTTGCATCATGCTTCTGATATGCCTAAACATGGTAACCATGATGGTGGAGACCGACGACCA
Organism: Diadophis punctatus similis; assembly: GCA_023053685.1. Classification (NCBI taxonomy): domain Eukaryota; kingdom Metazoa; phylum Chordata; class Lepidosauria; order Squamata; family Dipsadidae; genus Diadophis; species Diadophis punctatus. Next base: position 45,400,366 of record JALIGW010000007.1, on the reverse strand, counting down.
GAGTCCAGAAAAAGTGATAATCCTCTACAGAATCAATATGGTCTTCGTTGCGATCTTCACTGCAGAGTGTATCTTCAAAATGACAGCTCTGAGGCATTACTATTTCACCAATGGATGGAACATATTTGATTTTGTAGTTGTGATTCTATCAATTGTCGGTAGGTCAATCTATACAAATCCGTCTGGTTTCACGTGCATGTTCATTCTGTCTCATTTTCCCATCAGCTTGCAAAATAATTACAATGATGGTAATAACATTAATATTATTAATAATAATGTGCACATGAAGGTTACATGAATTTTCATTTACATCTGTGTGAATGAAATATGAAATAGTTCATATGCATTTTACACTTTCTTGCAACAATTTTCTCAAAAATGTGCCATTAATGTATGCCTTTTGTATTCAGTTTACTCTGATATACATCTTTGTACATATTTTAGCTGAAAGGTTGCATGAAAAAATTCAGGGAAGAGCCAAAAGTAAAGAATTGTTTCCCATTTTCTTCATCAGATTGAGGATATTTGAATTCTATTAGTTCATGTTAAAATGCTCCTCTGTTTTTAGACCAAACCCAACTAGTATAGATGTTAATAGTTTATCTAGATCAGTGTTTCTCAACCTTGGCAGTTTGAAGATGTGTGGACTTCAATTCCCAGAATTCGTTGCTGGCTGGGGAATTCTGGGAGTTGAAGTCCACACATCTTCAAACTGCCAAGGTTGAGAAACACTGATCTAGATATATTGATGTGAGACTCTAGAACAGGAGTCGCCAATCTTGGCAACTTTAAGACACATGGACTTTAATTCCCAGAAGGATTAGGGATGATATGAAAGCAGTGTTCCAATATCTAAGGGCTGCCACAAATAAGGGGGTGCATTATTTTGCAGTTCTTCTTTCATTTTCATATTTCTTTACAATAAAGGGTTAGGGTTAGCATTAGCCAATACCTAGCCCTAGCCCTGCGCTGGGTTGCTCCCAGTTCGGACCCGTTCTTAGAACCGGTAGCGCCAGCAGCAGGAGGCTCCACCCACCCATCCAGGACGCTTCTGCACATGCGCAGAAGCTTCTACACATGTGCAGAAGTGTTGAACGTGTGCACAAGCACGCACGCGAACCAGTGACAAAATATTTTACAAACCACCACTGCCCTAGCCCCAACCCTAATCCTAACCCTGACCTAGCCCTAACATTAACATTAACCCAAACACTAGCCCTAGTCGCAACTCTAACCCTAGCCCCAGCTCTAGCCCCAGCCCTAACCCCAACCCTGACCCTGACCCTGACCTAGCCCTAGCCCTAGCCCTAGCCCGAGCCCTAACATTAATTCTAATCCTAACCCGAGCTCTAGCACTAGCCCTAATATTAACCCTAGCCCCAACCCTAACCCTAATCCTAACCCTAACCCTAGACCTAGACCTAATATTAACCCTAACTCTAGACCTAGACCTAACATTAACCCTAGCCCCCACCCTAACCCTAACCCTAGACCTAGACCTAATATTAACCCTAACCCTAGACCTAGATCTAGATCTAACATTAACCCTAGCCCCAACCCCAACCCTAACCCTAAACCTAGACCTAGACCTAATATTAACTCTAACCCTAGACCTAGATCTAACATTAACCCTAGCCCCAACCCAACCCTAACCCTAGACTTAGACCTAGACCAGTGATGGCGAACCTATGGCACGGGTGCCACAGGTGGCACGCGGAGCCATATCTGCCGGCACACGAGCCATTGCCTAGCTCAGCTCCAGTGTGCATGTGCACGCCGGCCAGCTGATTTTTGGCTTGCAGGGAGGCTCTGGGAGGGCGTTTTCAGCTTCCGGAGGGCCTCTGGGGGGACTGGGAAGGGTGTTTTTGCCCTCTCCAGGCTCCAGGGAAGCCTCTGGAGCTTGGGGAGGATGAAAAATGGGCCTACCAGGCCCACCAGAAGTTGGGAAACGGGCCATTTCCAGCCTTCAGAGGCCCTCCGGGGGAGCGGGGCAGGCCGTTTTCGCCCTCCCCAGGCATTGAATTATGGGTGTGGGCACTCGCACATGCACGATAGCACGCACGCATGCACTTTCGGCACCCGAGGGAAAAAAGGTTCGCCATCACTGACCTAGACCTAATATTAATCCTAACCCTAACCCTAACCCTAACTTGAGCCTAAGCCTTAACCATAAACCTAGCGCTAACCCTAACCCTTTTTATGACTCTATTCATATTTTGCCATGTTCCTTTAAAGCCATTAATCATGATGGTTCTCTAGAACATGAGTGGGAGAAGACGTCGTGTCCTGCTTGTAGAGGTTTCTTGTTGACCACTGGTTCACAGAAGAAGCTGGACAAAATGGACTCGTTACTCTCAAAGCAAAGTGGTCTCCTCTTACTCAGGTTTCCTAGGCAACACAGCCTAATGAGGAATATCATTTGTACACTAAGAATTATTTATTTGTTTATAATATTTCTATGATGTTTTGGTCTAAGCAACTGGTACAATAAAAGAACCCATAAATTATTATAGTATATATCACACATTGTGGAAACATTAAGAATGCAATGCAGGAATTCCTCGACATATGGATGTAATGTAACCTGCCCATTATGTCAGGATGGCCCATTAAAGGAGACTCCATCACCTCCTGGTCTTCCTGATGCAGCCGTTGAAGAACATTCAGATTGTTAAGCAAAGAATGGAGAGTCTCGAGGGAGGGGCAGGCCTTGGGAGGTTTAGTGCTTGCCTGTCCCGTGCTCCACCTCCATCCCCTGGGGTCCCCACAGACCTTTGCCCTCCCACTGGATCCCTGCTGGCCTTTGACAACCCCCATCTGTCAAGGGCGAATGGCCACACTGCAATGGCTGTAACTTTGGGACTGGGTCATAAGGAGGCCTGGTGGCACAATGGTTAGAATGCAGTATTGCTGGCAAACTCTCCCCACAGTCTGGAGTTCTGTCCTGATGGACTTGAGATTGACCCAGCTTTCCATCCTTCCGAGGTGGGTAAAATGAGAACCCAGATGGTTGAGGGCAATTAGGCTGACTCTGTAAACTGCTTAGAGAGGGCTGTAAAAGTCCAATTGCTATGGCTATAAGTAGCCTTTCGGGGGATCCGCTGTAACTTCAAATGGCTATTAAGTGACCGGTCATTAAACAAGGACTACCTGTAACTATAAAAAGGGAAGGGAAGGACAGGACTCAGCTGACGTCTGGGGCAATCCCTATTTGCATGCTCAGCTGAGCTTTCTCAAGGATAGTTTATGGAAGAGTTTATTGTTCCGATTAGTTAGCTTGAGTACTTGTACATCTCCGCAGTCGCTGTCATTCTAGTGCACTAACTAGACGTTTATTCTCTCCCCTCTTCTCTCTTCCCTCAAGGCTCAGTTCTGTCTGACATCATCCAGAAGTACTTCTTTTCCCCTACCCTGTTCCGAGTCATCCGCCTGGCTCGGATAGGTCGGATCTTGAGACTTATCAGAGGTGCCAAAGGAATCCGAACGCTTCTGTTTGCCTTAATGATGTCCCTCCCTGCTTTATTCAATATTGGGCTCCTCCTGTTCCTGGTCATGTTTATTTATGCCATCTTCGGCATGGCCAACTTTGCCTATGTCAAGAAAGAATATGGGATCGATGACATGTTCAACTTCGAGACATTTGCCAACAGCATGCTTTGCCTGTTCCAGATCACCACGTCGGCTGGCTGGGATGGTCTCCTCAACCCCATTTTGAACACGGGCCCCCCCTATTGTGACCCCAGCTACGTTAACTCCAACGGGTCGAAGGGGAACTGTGGCAGTCCCGCGGTGGGAATCCTCTTCTTTGTTACCTACATTATCATCTCTTTCCTCATTGTGGTCAACATGTACATAGCTATTATTTTGGAGAACTTCAGTGTCGCCACTGAAGAGAGCACGGAGCCTCTAAGCGAGGATGACTTTGATATGTTTTACGAAACCTGGGAGAAGTTCGACCCCGAAGCTACGCAGTTTATTACCTATGCTGTCCTTTCCAGTTTTGCAGATTCTCTGCCAGAACCTTTGCGCATTGCGAAACCCAACTATGTTAAGCTTGTGTCCATGGACCTCCCCATGGTGAGCGGAGACAGGATCCACTGCTTAGATATTTTGTTTGCTTTCACCAAAAGAGTTCTGGGAGAATCTGGAGAAATGGACGCCCTTAAAATACAGATGGAGGAGAAATTCATGGCAGCCAACCCATCAAAGGCATCTTACGAACCCATCACCACTACGCTGAGGCGGAAACAGGAAGAGGTCTCCGCTACCATCATCCAGAGAGCTTACAGGAGTCACCTTTTCCAACGTACCCTGAAGCAAGCGTCTTTCTTGTATCGCCAAAAAACCTGCCCCCCAGGAGACGAGGCTCCAGAGAAGGAAGGCCTCATTGCCTGCATGATGGATGAAAACTACCGGAAGCCTATCGACAAATCCGAAACTCTCTCCTCCACTTCCTTCCCCCCTTCCTACGATAGCGTCACCCGGGGCACCAGTGAGAATTTCCAGCTAAGGATGACGGATTCCAGCGGATGCGATGAACCGCTAGACGATCAGTTATCAGCTGACCGAGATAAAGAGTCAATTGTTTAAACGTGTTTCTCTCGTTTAAAACACACTTTACAATATTGTTTACAGAATGTAATGCTGTCACTACACAACCGGTTGAAGCAGCCTTGTTAAACGTTAGTTGCAAAGGCGGCAGGAAAGCAGGTAAACCCTGAAGGAAGGGCGCAGTCACTGTGTTACAGAGGCCTAACCTCTGGGCCTGCTCTTTTCCACTTTGCTCAATGTTTATATTTATATATGCACAAGGAGGGCAGAAGGGAAACCAGCACAAGGTCACAGCCAAAGTGTGATTACCGAGACGCTAAACTGTAAGACAGTGAATATTTATACCTATACTGTACACAACATAAACCTGAGCGCATACTTTCATTTTAAGGTCTTACTTATATTAGTGCATTTATTTATGGCAATGTACGACCTTGCATTCTATAATAACAGTGGGATGGAGAAGAAGACCAGCAATCAGGTAGCTGCTGTAGCAATGCTGTAATACTTAAGGTGTATGTTATGAATGGTCTTTCTAAAGAAAATTACAGATAGTCCTCATTTAGCGACCACAGTTGGGATCGGCAAGTGAAGTGGTCGCTAAGTGAAACTGCAACTGTGCTTATGAACTTCCTTCAGCTTTCCTTTGCTTTGCAGACCATTGAAGGTCGTAAATGCGAGGATTGGCCAGAAAGTTACTTTTTCATCATCACCATCATCATCATCACCGTCGTAACTGGGAACAGTCGCTATACAAGGCAGTCGCTAAACGAGGACTACCTGTATGTATATGTGTGTGTGCCTTCTTTTCCACAAATTATTATCATTTTACATCTGCCTCCCCGGGCCCAGATACGTTGGGATGATATAACGCTCAAAATTTTGGGTCAGCCATAGTTACCGTTGAGGTTGGCCACACGGCTGGGAATTTTGGGAGATATTGTTCTGAATCGTACGGGGGGCCAGATTGGGAAAGGCTGTTCTGGAGGACGAGGGGAATCAGGGACCATTCCCCCCAATTAACAGGAGATTGTTAATCTGCTTGCTGAGAGACTAGGTTGCAAGACAAAATTATTGCGTCAGCAACATTGCCGTTTTCTGTTGCAGCCATGCCCCTGCTTACAACAGGCCTGTCAGCAATTTAACCCAGGGAAAACAAAACACAAAAAAAAGACAAAAATTGACTTTGGAGAAAGCATGGCTTTATTTTTATTTTTGTTCTATCCCGCAGGATATTAGATACTAATGGATTCTGCTTGTAAAACCGGCCAATAAAAGCACTATTTTTTTACTATGTTCCAAGAATCTACTTTGCGTACAGATAGTGACCTCCTCCAAGTCCTTTCCAAAATAGCTTCTAGATTTTGAATACCCTCCCCCGTCCCAGATCCCCCCCTCCGCCCCTCCCCCCAAAACATCTCCTCCACCAACGACTCCCAAAAGGGCAACCTTCCGTAAAAGTTTATTCGCCTTTCATTCGGTCTGAACAAGCCTTGATTTAACCATGATGAGTTCATACAATATAGGGTTATTTCTATGAGGCTGGTTAACTGGTATGAAAGGATGGATCTGTTTAAGGTGATTATAAGCAAGCAGGAAAGAAAGGATTCCATAAACTTTCATAAGGAGTCACCTGCTTCAAATGTTGATTCCTTGCACTCAACTAACAGCCCAATGTGGCAATTTCTGTACAACTGGATCACTAGAAGATTCCCTAAATTCAGACCACACACTATATTTTAAAGATTTCAGACCAAGTCCTATCCTCTCCCCCAGTTGGCTGAGACCTGTTTTCTCCCCACGTTTGCTCATTCTCTTAAATAGGATACAAGAGGGCTTTAAAAAAGAAGAAATAAATTGATTTGGTCAGCATATCCCTCCCTCTGGGTATGACCACAGAACCGGAGTTGTCATCTTCTCCTTCCCCCTCCCCCTGCTCCTCCCCATCCCTCCTCCTCCTACTCCTTCTTCCCCTGCTTCTCCACCTCCTCCTCCTCCTCCTCCTCCTCCTCCTCCTCCTCCTCCTCCTCCTCCTCCTCCTCCTATTCTTCTTCTTCTTCTTCTTCTTCTTCTTCTTCTTCTTCTTCTTCTTCTTCTTCTTCTTCTTCTTCTTCTTCTTCTTCTTCTTCTTCTTCTTCTTCTTCTTCTTCTTCCCCCCCTGCTTCTCTTCCTCCTCCCTTCCTCCTCCTCCTCCTCCTTCCACTGCTTCTGCTTCTCCTTCTCCTCCCCCTCCTCCTCTTCTTCTTCCCCTGCTTCTCCCTTCCTCCTCCTCCTCCTCTTCTTCTTCCCCTGCTTCACCTCCTCCTCCTCCCTCATTCTTCTCCCTCCTTCTCCTCCCCCTTCACCGTCCCCCTCCTCCCCACCTTCTCTCCCTCCTCCTTCTCCTCCTCCTTCTTCCCCTCCTTCCCCTTCCCCTCATCCTTCACCATCCCCCTCTTCCTCTTCCTCTTCCTTCCCGATTCTTCTTCTCCTTTTCCTCCTCCCTTCCTCCTCCTCCTTCTCTTCTTCTTCCCCTGCTTCTCCTCCTCCCTTCTTCTCTTTCCTCCTCCTCCTTCCCCTTCTTTTTCTTCTTTCTCCTCCTCCACCTCCTTCTCCGGGATGATCCTAAAAGGGTTGCACAATTGTCGTCTTATTCTTTGATCTCACATCTTGTCCAATAAAGTCAACATGCTCCTAAATTCAGCATGTCAATGCATAATTCACAACCATAATGCATGGCATGGATGTTTTCACAGAGATTAGACACTTTTACACAAAAGATAAATCTAGAGCTGTCAACAAGACACGGAATTACCTTTTAGATGTACTTCTGCAAATACTAGATGTTGAGGTTAAATTTACATAGAAGGGAATTTGAGAGTCCAATGCAAAAATTAAGAGTACCACAAGAGATTTTCCAGGATGAGGGGCAAAATTCATTTTGGGCTGCTGATTCTTGAGACAAATGAGGTAAGCATTTATTTGTTTGTTTCTTTGTATACCTTTATTATTTTTATAAACAGTCCATGGCAGTGAACAGATCTAATATTCCTTACTCCCCCTATTTTCCTCACAACAACAACTCTGTGAAATGAGCTGGGCTGAGGAAGAGGGACTGGCCCAAAGTCACCAGCTGGCTTTCAAGGATGCGCATCTTTCCTTTGCTACCTTACCTAGATATAACACAACCAACAAGGCTTTTCTCACCCGTTCTTTTGAGCCCATTCTTTGCTGAAATGCACATGTAACAACTACTTGATAGCCAGTAACACAGCAGCCTTCCTGGGGCTCTATTGGTGTAGAGCAGCAACTGAGGGAAATCGCCTAACTGGTTATTCAGTAGAAAGAGAAATGCAATGGGTTCCTCTTGTGCTGTTGTGTAAGTTGTCTCCACGTCCTGTACGTTGTCTGCTTCGGAGTGCAATTTCCAGAGTGGGCGAACATTTAGCAAATATTGTCTTTATCTGCCTATTTTCTTCTTGTGCCTGTCACACTGAGCGAGTATTAGCTCAGGATGTGACCACTGCAGATAGATAGGGTAGTTCTTGCTAGACACCAAGGATTTAAGAGTCAGTCAGAGTCTTTCTTTCTCTTTCTCTTTCTCTTTCTCTCTTTCTTTCTTATTTTCATCCTCCCTCTCTCATTCTCACTCTCTTGCATTCCCATTCTTTCTTTCTCATTCCTCTTTCATTCTTTCTCTCTTTTTCTCTCATTCTCTTTTTCATTTTCTATTTTTGTCACTCCTCTCTCTCTCTCTCTCTCTCTCTCTCTCTCTCTCTCTCTCTCTCTCTCTCTCTCTCTCTCTCTCTCTCTCTCTCTCTCTCTCTCTCTCTCTCTCTCTCTCTCTCTCTCTCTCTCTCTTCATACCCCCATATTACCTATATTGAGAGAGCTGCAAGTAGGCACAGAAGTTGGAGAAATGGGTGGATGATGCTAGGTTTTGTCAAAAGTGCCCAACATTTGAAGCTCTTTATGTATTTGCAGGATTCCCTTTAAATTATCTATGTCTCTCTGCAGGAAAAGGTTGCCATAGGTTTACCACAGTTGAGGAATTGTGAGACATTATCCTTTCTTCTCAGTTTTCCAGCATCCCTTTGCTAGTGGAAGTTAGGCAAACCAAAAAAGAAATCGATAAACTGCTGCATAGCTTACTGAGCCCTTTGCAAAACAATATTTAATATTTTGAAAATGAAAAAGAATATCCTTCTTGAGAACATCCATTTTCAATGGCTGTTGAAAACAAATTATCCCCAAGAGATCTAGGTTGCCCACACTGGATAAAAATAAATAGAAAGGAGAGCATAGATTTATTTAACCGCAGTAAAATTTAATCTAGGCCCAGTCTGAGTCCAAGATAGGAAGCAAAACACTTTCATTTGTCATGTACGTTTTGCAGGTTAACGCTACCTTCATGTGGAGGTTTGAAAATCTCCCGTAAAAGTGTCTCACTCAACCAAAGGGGTCTGCGTTAAGATTTACCCAGACAGGCTCATGATTATCTCCACAATGTCCATTCCAATCAACTGGCTGAAGAATCTTCACAAAGATACAGGTAAACCTTCACTTACGATTGTTTATTTAACAACAGTTTGAAGTTATGACAGCCTCAGGAAAAGTGGCTTACAGCATCCTTGAAGTTACAGCCAACCATGTGATCACAATTTTGGAGTGTGGCCACTAGCTCGCATTTACGACGGTTGCAGTGTCTTCTGGTCACGTGGCTGCAGTTTATGACTTCTCCGCTGGGCTTCCAACAAGCAAAGTCTAGCTGGATTCACTTAACAACCGCAGTAAAAATAGTCCCGAAATTGGGCCGAGTCATGTGATAGCTTGCTTAATGACGCCATTGCTTAGAACTGAAATTCCAAAACCCAATTTATTTCGTATATTTATTCATGAAATATTTATCGAGTTTTAAAACCACCCATCTCCTTCACAGAAGTAACAATTGTGGTTGTAAATCAAGGACTACCTGTGGAAGATTTTAACCTTCTTGGCTCAATTATAGGTTTTTTGGCCTATTGGAAAGCTTGAATGATTGGAAATGTTGTTAGGAACCAAAATAAACAAAGCGAAGGGAAGTTGGCCCACCGCTGGATGGCCTTCCTCAGGCGAAAGCTTGAAAAACGTGCCTCATTCACCAGAGGGAGATGTCCATTTCCGCTCTCCAGAAGCAAGTGGTTGGAAGAGGCATTTCCAGATCTGCTAGAAGGCCTCACACCTTATGTGCTCCATCATGGGTGGGATTTCCCATTTGCCAGCTTCCCCTTGAAGTGTGTTAAGCAGGAGGGAGACCGATCGCAACCTGGTCTTGCAGTGGACAAGAAAGGGTGATGTGGACATTTGTTACCCATTTGAAGAAACGCCCTTGAGGAAAGAAGCTCCTGGCAGACCGCCTGCTCCCTCTGACCATCGCATCCCTTCCTTTTCCTTTATCTGTGACGAAGATGCTGTGGCTTGCATCTTAAAAGGAGAGCAATCGATGGGCCATGCGCAAGTAGCCCTTTTATTCTGAAGTTAATTGCAGCTCCTTAAAGGCGATCTATAAAGGGAGATAGAAGATTCCGTTAATTTTAGAGTTAAACCAAAAGCTGGGGATTTCCTCTGTCCCATCTTCCTCTTTGCCACATGGGAAGCCATCCAGAAACCCAGCGGTTGAACCATGAAACCAGAACTGGCGGCGTTTTGTGCAGCTACTTCCTCTCTGAACAGGGTTGGTAAGTCAGAGAGGACAAAAAAAAAACAACCCATCCAGCCATCCTCTGTACCTTAAATAAATAAATAAAGATTACGAACATGAGAAATTCCTAATTGTCTTGCTATAAGACACCAAGGGCTAATACAGTCTTAACAATCCCCTCAAGTCTGCACACACACACACACACATCTGCCGTAATTAAGGGCTAGTAAACACTGGCAGATATATTTCCACAACATATTACGCTTGGCAAATATTCTGATGCTTTTTCCCCCCTTTCATTTTTGTTGATTTAGCATCTTGTGCAGAGTCTGTCTTGGCGTGCATTTATGTTTGACTGCCCTGTGCAATCCAGAAAATGACTTAATTCAGTAAGCAGGTTCAGAAGGATGTGTCAACAGAAGTCCCTGCCAAGCAAAACAGATGTCAGATGCCACAGGTCCAACATAGATCTCCTCCACTATAGATAAGAGTGGTTGGTATTCAAAGGCCTCCCTGCAATTAAAGCCCCCCAAATCTTAATCAGGCCAGATCTTAAAAGAAGGATTGGCTTAAAATGTAGAATTTCACTGTGAAGTAACTTCACACAGGGCTGCCCATTACTGTGTGTGTGTGTGTGTGTGTGTGTGTGTGTGTGTGTGTGTGTGTGTGTGTATGTGTGTGTGTGTGTGTGTGTGTGTGTGAGAGAGAGAGAGAGAGAGAGAGAGAGAGAGAGGAGGAGGAGGAGGAGGAGGAAGAGGAGGAGGTGAGAGACACACACAGAGAGAAGTCAACTGAATTGAATTGCAACATCTTAGTGCAGGCCCCAACCTTTAAGATTGGAAATCTGATGCCTGATGAAAGGGGATAAGACAGGTGATTTGCCTTGTGGCATCACGGTTTAACTTTCACCATTTGTCCACTCTTAATCCCCCTTGCAGATGCCTACGATGCCAGGAGCGGTGCTGATATTCCCGCTAACTGGAAATCCTGCCCCTTCTCCATCTGGAGAAATTGTCCCTCTTTTGCCCAGACGTTTCATGGGTCATTTTGAAATGCCACTTGTGCTTCTGAACGTAGGGCTACTGAGCTCAGCAAGACCTATTCATGAGTCAACAATATAAAAGAGAGCCAGGGTTGTTTTGCTACAAAATGTTGACTTCACAAGTTTCCTCCAGTTCTTTTTAGCCAAGGAATCTGTCTTCGATTCCTAATTACTCGGCTGTGTAGGCTCATCTTTTCTGACCTTCTGAACAACATGGACAAATCCAAAAATTTACTTATTTGTATTTCTCCCTGGGTGTTCTCCGATTTTAAGATTGCTGTTCTTAAACCAAAATATCTTCCTTATTTAAAAGACCATTGGAATAGTTTTACTTCTGGAGTTCAATTAATTCTGATTGATTTAAAGAATCTATTTTTAAATGCTGTGAGAATTATTTTGTTCTAATTAGATAGGCATAAGACTGCAATCTTGATAAGTTGAAAGAAAACGACGACTTCTCATATCTTAAAAGGAACAGTGGCAAGTTTTTGTGGACATATATATTGGGGATTTTAATATCATATTTAAAATATCTTTTTGCAGTGGTAGATGAGATAGATAGATAGATAGATAGATAGATAGATAGATAGATAGATAGATAGATAGATAGATAGATAGATAGATAGATATAGATAGATAGATAGATAGATAGATAGATAGATAGATAGATAGATAGATAGATAGATAGATAGATAGATGATTGATTGATAGATTGATTAGATAAATAGATTGATTGATTGATTGATTAGATAGATGATAGATAGATAGATAGATAGATAGATAGATAGATAGATAGATAGATAGATAGATAGATAGATAGATAGATAGAGAAATACAGAGATACAGAGATTTATCTACAGTATAAACAGCCAATGCTGATTATCATTTCAAGCAATTTTATTTACATCATGCTAGTTGGTTTTCATCTGCTGTTTTTGTATGCATATGTGTGGGTGTGTGAAGGAGAGAGAGAGAGAGAGGGAGAGAGAGATGGTAAGATAAAAAAGAATATACATGATTAAGCAGAAACAATACTCATTAGAGTTCCCTGAGATTTTCAGATAAATTTGCTGGTTCATCAGTGAAATGAGTTCAAAAGCAATTTTTTTTCTCTAAGTATTTATTTGCTTCCATAGTTTTTGTGTCAAATCGCTACTTGTCATCACCGTCAGTGAGAATACAATTATCCCTGCATCTTAAATAGAGCAAGAAACAAATCTGACCCCAGTTAAATCTTTTTAGCATCTGCAGTTAAACTTTAGACTTTCTAAGGAAACTCTCCAAAGATTAAACAACAGCTGAAACATATCCCTGTATTTGCCTAAGAAATCAATAGACATCAACTTGCCAAAATGTTCTGATCACAAGCTAGATGTAGAAATCAGGGCTGTCCAAAGCCAGGAACTCACATTACTTCCTGTGACCTGAGGATTATCTTTCCCCCCCCCCCCTCTCCTACTCTGTGTGTTGATCTTCTGGTTGGGTCATTACATACATTTTCTGTTGGGAGCAGAGGAATCTTCACCGTTCATATCAACCGAAGAGATAACTCAGCAAAAGCTTTCTTACGGACATGAAGCGACAAGGGTTGGATGTGAACGGGCACCTGGATGTCTTGTGCTGAAGGCAACCTTGGGTGAGTCTTAGAATCTTGGGGCTGCCTAGAGAGCCCCTGGTGGATTGACTACAGCTTGTCCATAATATCATTCCATCCACTCCATCTGAGCTACAATGCTTGCTGGGGGGGTGGGGGTTTGCCTGGGGCTGCTCTTCCTCTTTCATGAATTCATTCTCCTTGTTGACACATCAAACATGAGAACATGAAAATAAGCCCTTCTGAATCAGGCCTAGACTCCATCTCACCAGATACATCTAGGAAGCACTCAAAGAGGAGATCAAAGCCATCTATCTATCTATCTATCTATCTATCTATCTATCTATCTATCTATCTATCTATCTATCTATCTATCTATCTATCTATCTATCTATCTATCATCTATCTCATCTATCATCTATCTCATCTATCATCAAGCTATCATTATCTATAATCTATATCTATCTATCCATTCATCCATATCTATCTGTCTGTCTGTCTATATTATCTATCTATCTATCTATCTATCTATCTATCTATCTATCTATCTATCTATCTATCTATCTATCATCTATCATTATATCATCTATATCTGCCCGCCCGCCCGCCTGTCTCTATCTATCTATCTATCTATCTATCTATCTATCTATCTATCTATCTATCTATCCAGTCATCCATATCTATCTGTCTGTCTGTCTGTCTATATTATCTATCTATCTATCTATCTATCTATCTATCTATCTATCTATCTATCTATCTATCTATCTATCTATCTATCTATCTATCTGTCTATCATCATCTATATCTGTCTGTCTGTCTGTCTGTCTGTCTGTCTGTCTGTCTGTCTGTCTGTCTCTATCTATCTATCTATCTATCTATCTATCTATCTATCTATCTATCTATCTATCTATCTATCTATCTATCTATCTCATTTATCATTGATCCATCTCTTGCGGATCCCATTAAGGTAATATATATATATACATATATGGACCTTTGTGACAGGAGGCTAGTAGCCCTGGCTAGACCTGGTCTGAAGGAATTGACTGTCCCTTTTGAAGCCCTGTAGACTAGTGTCCCATGTCATGGCTGTGTGCAATGTGTTCTTCAACAAGCTGTGGGCTGCATCTGATTTCCCGAAATCATCCTCTGAAATGTTGGGCAAAGCCATCTCTGTGAAGTTTCTTCTCAAGTGGTGCCAAAGTGAATTCTTGTGGACGTATTTTCAACCTACCAAACATATCCCCAGATCTTCTTTAGTTGAAAACCACCTTTTAAGGCCATCTGACGGTTCTCCATCCCAGTTCCTCAAGCGTGGAAAGAGAAGCATGGGTCAAAGGAGAAGATCCTAACCTGGAAATGCAAAAACACCTCCTCTCTTTTTCTTACAAATTGCCCCATCCACACTTTCACAGTAGAATTGACTGAAGCTGAAATAGTCGCACAGCCCAACACATTTGTCAGCATCCCTTACTCAGCTCAAATAGTGCAACCTGGACCTGATTTCTCCTAGCAGGAAGTTCATCTGGCATAGCCTGGATACACGTAAGTTCATTCTATTATAATGAGCCAGTTTGGTTTAATGATGAAGGCAGCAGGCTAGAAGCCAGGAGATGGTGAGTTCTAGTTTCTAAGGCTCTAAGTTCTAAGGCAGAAGTCCCCAAACTTGGCAACTTTGCTATGCTGCCTGGAGAATTCTAGGAGTTGAAGTCCACAAGTCTTAAAAGTTGCCAAGTTTGAAGACCTCTGTCTTAAGACATGAAAGGCACCTGGGTGACTTTGGGCCAATCACCAGGAGATGGTGAGTTCTAGTCCTGCCTTAGGAATGAAAGCCAGCAGGGGGATTTTTGGGCCAGTCACTCTCTCTGAACCCAGCCCACCTCACCGTGTGGTTTTTGTTGTTGGGGGGAATAGGAGGAAGAATTGTGTATGTTCACTGCTTTGAATTATTTATAAAACAAAACAATAATAATAATAAAGGTAGGATGTAAATAAATAAATAAATAAATATTCCAAAATTGTCATCTCCTCTGCAGCTTGTTCCCAGGGTTAGAAAGATCTGTTTAGATAATTTACAGAAATTCAAAAAGATTTTTTTTCCCTTTGTGGAAAAGAAGAGTCCCAGGTCTAGGATTGCATCCAGCCGCCCGATCCCAGTTAACCTGCAACTCAGCTCCAGCCCTTCCCCACAATTTTGTTCCCAAAGGGAGGTTTTGTTAAGACAGGAAGAGATTACTTTAAGAGGTTGCATGTCCTCCCAACAAGCTGCTTTTCCTCCTTCTTAGGGCTGAGCTTAGGTTGTTTCCCCTGATCAGCCCTGCAGGTAGAGGAAATACGCACCAACTCGGAGGCTGGAGAGTACCAGGATGAGAAAGGACAGGATGCTTTTAATAGATTTGTAGCACCCAGGGGGGTTATGGCTGAATTGAACGATGTCAGCTGCCAGGCTGAATCTAGGATAAAAATGGAATTTTCTTTTTCAAACGGAAGAGCAAGCACTTAAACCCAGAGAGGGATTAACTCAAAAGCAGTAAAACGTTTGCAACATTATGACACAATCAGATGACGTGGCAAACTGTCCCCCCTCACACACACACACACACACACCCGCCAGCAGCCAAGAGTTTTCTGGAAAGCAACAGAGTTCTACAGTTTTGCCTCCATTCTCCCCCCCCCAATCTCTTACGGCAGCTGCCTCTGAAAGAATTGGGGGGGGGAGATCTTTGGCAGGATGAAAATGAATTTATATCTGCTGTTTCCCAGAGGCCAAGCTCCTGTTTAAAGACCCACGAGTTATATTGTTTTTCAGTATGGACACCTTTCTGAATGTCTTTGTTGTATTGTTTTTCAACCGTACTCACTGTTTAGGGTTGCCTTGGCAAGATAGGCGGCTGTCTAAATCCAAAGAAACGAATAAATATACTGTGTAAGAATTGGGGAAGCTCACATGGGGTTTGCAAAATGCCAGCAAGCCATTAGGTGGTGTCAAATTCAAGGGTTTCTGCATCTCTTTGCTGCCATCTAGTGGCCATCAAGGTCTTTCTGTTTGGGGAAAATCAGTTTGAATACAAACTGCAAAATTCGGAGCCAGCTGTTTCATAATTGCTCTGTTTCAATGTAATGCTATTTCTCAGTAACTTTACAGGAAAAATGGGGGGGGAGGGGGGGAGGGAGAGAGGGATGTTTAACTAACCCTACTAACCCCAGACTTGTTTTGCAAATCATCCTGTGGTTTTATCGTTTGAGAATTATGTTGTCTTTCAAAATTTCTGATTTTTTTAAAAAGACCAAACTATGTTTTTTGTTTTGATGTTTTCAGAAGATGATAGCCGGCACTGAGATGAGAACAAAGTGCTTGGAAATGTCATCTGGCTAAATTTTTTTTTTAAAAAAACAGAGTCTCCTCCCTCCCCCCCCCAAAAAAAACCCGTTGCAATTTAAACAAAAACATAACGGAGCAGATGGTAGAAAGAATTCTACTTTGTTCTCCTCCCTGCTTCCCAACTGAGACCCACCCCTCTTTCCCTCGCTACAATTTTAGCATCTCCGAATGCTAGCCAATTGTGGTTATATAATACTGTACCAGCTCTGAAACAGAAGTTAGAATAATAGGGCTGGTGGATTATACCTGGAATGCAAATCGAACGGGAGCTATTAGACAAATGCAAACCTCACTGCCAAAGGGGAAGAAGCAAATGGAGACAGAAGCATGCTTGCTTTTTCCCGGGGCATCCACGGGACTGGGAAGGTTAAAAAAAACAGAAGAAGCCAAGATTAACAGCCGAAATGCATGTAAAATCCAGATAGGGCTTCAGCCTTTGTTTTAACTGCTTTGTGCGTACACACACACACACACACACACACACACACACTCATACCCCATGCTTCTCCAGTTGTCGCTTTCTGATCATCTCTTTCTGAACATTTGGAAAACTGATTTGTCTCGCAACGATCTGCAAATGCATGGTGAATGGGTGCACCCAACACCACAACATTGGCTTTGTAGATTGTGCTGATTGAACCCACGATCAGTAGTCCTCAACTTACAACCTGCCATTTAATGACTGAAACTACAACGATGTTGGAAAAAGTGACTTACGATCAGTCCTTGGTCTTAGTTAGGACCCTGGAGTCACGCAATCCCGATTTGAGTGCTGGGCAGTGGCATGTATTTATGACAGTAGCTGCGTCCCTGCGTCATGTGATTGCCATTTCCAGCCGGCTTCCGACTGCATTACTTAGTGAGGGAAACTCCGATTCCACTTGTGGTCATAAGTCAAGGACTACTTGCCTTGGCCAATGCTTTTACATCCAGTGCAAGCTACAAAGAGGTTGAGGTATGTCCTTGCACACCTTGTACAGATAACCCAAATGATGTAATCTGCATCCGTCTTGAGTAGTGCATATTTCGGCTATTCGTGCAAGACTATCATGTTCTCTGGGGTCAACCGACGAGATTCTTGGTGCTGCCTCAAATGTTGCAGCTCCTTTAGCCACAAGAGACTTCGACACATGCATGGCAGAGACACAGAAGCATTGTGTCAAAGTCTCACTGGTCAACTGAAACCATTGGAGAAGTTTTTTTCTCAGGCAAAGAGAAAGCATTAGAAGCCAAGCAGAGCGCGGAAGTATTCTTCATGAAACGAGGTAGGTGGGGAAGCGCTGTTTCTTTACGGAAATGCTTCTAAAAGGGCTTTAGATACGTTGTGATTGAAGAGAAACACACTTCCCAAACTGTGTCAAGGGCTCGTTACGCACATGCCCTATGCTTACCGATCCGTAGATGAAATTTCAATCTGAAACTCTTTGGGAGAGCATGCCAGAGATTCGCCCAGCCTCCCTCCGGTTAAGCCCTTGGGTGAGAAATCTCACTGCTTCGTGACCACAGATGGGAAGGCAATCCACTCCCTCTGCTTAGCTAACAGACTCTTGCAGCTCAACTCGGTGGAATCTCAGAGCAGCTGGAGCTGAGAATGAGTCCAGCTTCTGCCTGGTAATCTCATCACCAGCCACATTGGATGAGGTTGGTATTACTACGTGCGGCATTCCGGTGCTGCCTTCTCTGGGGAGCAAGGAAATATGTCCATGCCCTTGGGCGCTGCCTGTCCTTGTGCATAGAGGAAGACGCTTCTTTGCCTGGGAAGCACGCGGGGATTTCGTGGAGAGCCGAGATATTATCTCTCTCCAGAAATCTCTCCCGGGCTCCTCCCACGCCACACCACAAGCCCTGGTGCTGTCAGCTGCCGAAACACAGTCAGAAATAGGAGCTGTGAGACATCTACACCAGAATTACACGGTAATTGTAGAAGTACAAACCTGAATTCTTTGTTAGAACCACCCAAGTCGGGTGGATAAGCTATTCTGTTTTTGGATATGTGGGCTAGATTATTTCAGTGACGGACTACATTCTGCCCATGGGGCCAAAGGTTGCCAATTCTCACTCTAAAGCAGTGTTTCTCAGACTTGGCAACTTGAGAACAGGTGGACTTTTAACTTCTTTGATCCACAGGAGAAGGAGGGCACCACTTGGACAAGACAAAGCACCAGAGGAAACATTATTCCTCTGTCTTGACTTCTACTGGACTAAGACAGCATCCCTGAACAATCTGGGCACCATCCAGAAATACAGATAGTCCTTGACTGACAACTTTTTGTTTAACGACCGCTTGAAGTTACAATGGCACTGAAAAAAGTGACTGGCTATTAGTCCTCGCACTTACGGCTATTGCAGCATCTCCACGGTCATGTGATCAGAATTCTGGCTTGGAAACTGGCATGCATTTACGATAGTTGCAGTGTTGCAGAGGTCATGCGAATGCCACTTGGGATCTTCCTAGCTGGTTTTCCAAGAGGTAAACTTCACTGGGAGAAGTTGAATTAAGTGATTCACTTAACAACTGCAATGATTTGCTTAAGAGGCATGGCCCAAAAGGTCATAAAATCAGGCATGGCTCACTTCACAACTGCCTTGCTTAGCAACAGAAATTCTGGGTCGTAAGTCAAGGACTATCTGCACAGAACCCAACTTCCAGAATCCCCAGCCAGCATGGCCGTGGTTGACGATTTTGGGAGTCCGCATCTATAAACGTTGAAAGTATTTGTGCTAGAAAATGCTGGACTAATTTTTCACTCTGTCTGGGTCATGTTGCCATCAGTATTGCTCCCTGTAACAGGACGGCAACCTTGTTCTGCACCAAGACCAGAGGCCATGTCTGTGATTGACAGACATATCTCTCTGGAAGCTCCTCCCACACCACACCACACAAACTGTGGTGCTGGCAGCTGCTGAAACGAATAGGAGCTGCGTGAGAGATTTACACCAAAATTACATGGTCATTGTAGTATTAGAAATATGAATTCTTAGAACCTCCGTGAGTCGTGTGGATATGCTACTCTTTGTGTTTGGAACTGTGGGCTTATTTATTTCAGTGGTGGACCACATCCTGCCATGGGCTATAAGTTGCTGACCCTCACTCTAAAGCAGAGCTTCTCAACCATGGGCAACTTGAAGACATGTGGACTTCAACTCCCCAAATTCCGCAACCAGCATGAAGTCTACACACCTTCAAGTTGTCCAGGACGAGACATGTTGTTCTCTACAGCAGGGGTCTCCAACCTTGGCAACTTTAAGACTTGTGTGCACTTCAACTCCCAGAATTCCTCAGCCAGCTTTGGGAATTCTGGGAGTTGAAGTCCACAAGTCTTAAAGTTGCCAAGGTTGGAGAGCCCTGCTCCAGAGCATGCGGTAGTTTCCATCCCTATCAACCAGAGAGTGATGTTTAGTCCTGACACAGAAGACATATAGTGATAAGATAGCCCAATTTATGTAGCCTTAACCCACTTGTATTTGTGTATTGGTAAGCTATTTGTTATTCATATATTGAAGTATTACTTATCGTTTAGCACATAGAAATAGTTATTGTGCCTTGTTATCTATTGGTAAGAAGTTGAAGTGCCTTGTGAAGCAGAAATGACCCCAATTTGAACAGACCAGTCACCTTCTTGCTCAGGAAAACCTGGCCATTAAGATGATGGGCGAGACCAATGGTAGCAAGTTGCTTAGGAAAGTTTTCAGTAAGGACGAATGTTATTGATAAAAGTCTTAGCCTATCTCGTGACCTTTAGCTGAACTGTGGTTATTGGTAAGGCGCAAGTCTTAACTTACTTTGTAAAGCTTGTATTTTGTGACCTTTAGCTGAACCGTGAATTTTGACTGCTGAAGATGTACGCAAGACGTTGCTCTTCATGATCGCTTTCTAATGATGTGCGTACCTGTGATTGGTTCATGGCAATGTTTGCTTCTCAAAAATTGTGCAAAAGGGGATCTACTGCAAGCCAAGTTGTGCCTATTTGAAACTTGCTTTGGGGTAACCTTTTTGTTGGCAAATAAAAGTTTTCCTTTCCTCTCCATCTATCTGGTGTGGTTCATTGTGGTTCACTGCGTCCATTTCTGGTTGCCACCATACAAAAAAAAAAGATGTTGAGACCCTGGAAAATGTGCAGAGAAGTGCACCAAAGGGCCTGGAGGTTAAAACATATGATGAACAGTTGCAGGAACTGGAGAGAAGGATTAGGGAGGATATGATAGTAGTCTTCCAATATTTGAGGGGCTGCCACAAGAAGAGCGGATTGACTTATTCTCTAGAGGGCATCAGAAAGAACAGATGGAAAATTATCAAAGTGAGATCCGACCTAAAACTAAGGAGAAATTTCCTGACACTGGGAACAATCAATCAATGGACTAACTTGCCCCTGGAGTTGTAGGTGCTCCATTGCTGGAGATTTTTCAAAAATAGACCTGACAACCATTTGACCAGGATGATAAGGCTCCTACCTTGAGGAGGGATTGCACTAGAAGACCTCTAAGGCCTATGATTCTTTCTGACACAATGGTGGTTTATTTTGTTCAGGGATTTGAAATTATTCACCATCCCCTAAAACTCTGTCCTGTGGCTGTTGAAAGACTTTTTCCTTCACTTGATGGATTTTAGGCCTTTCAGAGGCTATCTCCTTCAACCAGGACTACCCAATGGGCTTAAAGGAGCTTCCTCTACCTGGCATTCTTTGGATTCACATTTGAGCCTGGTGGCTCTGAGTTCAGGTTCTGGCTCTGATTTGCCTATTGCTCTAAGCTCATCAGATAATTCAGGCCTGGGAAACCTGTGACGGCCCGGGTAGAGAAAAAAATGGGGAATCACATGAAGGTCTACCCCTTTTAACCTGCACCGTAATGCATGTAAAATCTGTGGACAGATAGTCCTCGACTTACAACCATTTGTTTAGTGAATTCCAAGTTACAACAGCTGTGAAAAAAGTGATCTGGACCATTTTTTCATACTTATGACCATTGCATCATCCCCATGGCCACATTTGGATGATTAGCAACTGATTTCGTATTTATGACAGTTGCAGTGTCCTGGGGTCATGTGATCCCCTTTTGCGACTTACCTACAAGCAAAATCAATGGGGAAGCCAGAGTCATTTAACAACTGTGTTACTAACTGAGTAACTGCAGTGATTCACTTAACTGTACCAAAAAGGTTGTAAAATAGGGCAAAACTCAATAATTTTCTCATTTAGCAACAGAAATTTCGGGGTTAATTGTGGTCGTAAGTCAAGGGCTACCTGCAGTTTTGATTGCATGCTTGTGATAAGCATCCTGGCCATTTTGATCTCACCCAACTCCGATGCTCTGGGTCCGAGGCTAATTTGTCTACATTTGGCACATCCTTCACATGCTCCTCTTCCTTGCCTCAGCCTTGAGAGGCTTCCTAGCTATTCTGTTTAATGATTCTGGCCAAGCCCTTTGACAGTGAGTTGCCACAAAAATATTGACACAATTCTTCTGCCTGGCCCTGAGACATTCAGATCCAGGGAGGTTCCCATCGGAAGTACCCAGTTTGACCTCTGCTACATGCCTGCCATGACATCAGCTGCTCGCTGGTAGTACAAAGCGGAGCAGGTATGTCAGGAATGAGCCAGTGCAGGGAGAAAATGTTCACACTACATTTGTACACAGCAGACACCCCGTTCCAAATAGCCTCGTCCATCTCCTGATCTATCAGCCAAAATGAAACTGCAAATAGGAATAAATTCTAGGTGAACTAGTTCGGTTTAAGGAGTCAGACTGATATAGTGGTAAATTTGCTGGACTAGAGACCAAGAGATGGTGAATTCTAGCCCCATCTTAGGCAAGACAGCCATCTGGGTGACTTTGGACCAATCACCAGGAGATGGTGAGTTCTAGTCCCCTCTTAGGCATGAAAGCTGGTTGGGTGACTTTGGGCCAATCACCAAAAAAGATGGTGAGTTCTAGTCCCATCTTATCCATGAAAGCCAGCTGGATGATTTTGGGCCAATCATCAGGAGACGGTGAGTTCTAGTCCCACCTTAAGCAAGAAAGCCAATTGTTTGAACCAATCGTTCTCTCTCAGCCAAACCCACCTCACAGGGTTGTTGTGGGGAAAAAGAAGAGGAGGAAGAAGTATTATGAATGTTTACTACCTTGGGTATTTATAAAGTAATGCAGGCAGGATAAAAATCTAATAAATAAATAAACATCGCTTGCATTCACATTACCCTAAGTTGTACTAACAGAGATGCCATCCGTTTGAGATCAGTATTTCATGGGAATCCAGTAATGGTCATCTGCAAGAACCAGGCCATCAAGGGAAGCTATCAGATGGTGGGTGAACACAAAAGCTGATGTGTGAAATGCAGATTTGCACCATTCACAACACGGTGTCAGTCCATTGACTATGTATCTGCCTGGAGCGTACCTTTGCACATCAGATATGCTGCTGGAAGGAATAACAGAGTGCTGAAAATGTTTATGAGGGACATTCAGGTTGATTGCAACTGGGAATTTCCATCTCTTAATTAATGGAGAATCTCAAAATTAAAATGAGAGTCTTGAGGATTTTAGAAGGTTCAGTGGTCGACACCTCAGAAGATGGGCAGATCCTATGAGAGTTGAGGGCAGCGATATTTGAGGGCGGGATTTCCTTGGGGAGAATGTCAGTTTAGTTTAAAACTGTAAGCTAAAAACTAGGAGACTGAAAGTTCCAGTCCCTTCTTAGGTGCAAAACCAGCAGGGTGATCTTGGGCCAGTCATTCTCTCTCAGCCCTAGGAAGAAGGCAATGGCAAACCACTTGGGAAAAATCTTGCCAAGAAAACTGTAGGAGCTTGTTCAGGAAATTGCTAAGAGTCAAGAATGAAATGAGCACACACACACACACACACACACACACACACACACACACACACACACACACACACCATAGGGGAGGGGTCATGATGCTCCATTCTTCCATTTGACAATTTTGACAATTCTGACTTTGACTTGGGTATGTCCAGTTTAATGAAAAGGAAGGACGAGGGGAGACATGATAGCAGTATTCCAATATCTCAGGGGTTGCCCCAAAGAAGAGGGAGTCAAACTATTCTCCAAAGCACCTGAGGGCAGGACAAGAAGCAATGGGTGGAAACTCAACAGGGAGAGAAGCAACTTAGAACTAAGGAGAAATTTCCTGACAGTTAGGACAATTAATCAGTGGAACAGCTTGCCTCCATAAGTTGTGAATGTTCCAACATTGGACGTTTTTAAGAAGAGATTGGACAACCATTTGTCTGAAATAGTACAGGGTTTCCTGCCTAAGCAGGGGGTTGTGCTAGAAGACCTCCAAGGTCCCTTCCAACTCCGTTATTCTATATTAACTTCTTCTCCAGATGTTGCTGGTTTAATTTTCCCACAATTCTCTGAAACCTACCAGATTTGGCCAACGTCTACACTTCAAACTCAGATTTCTTTTCTTTAAAAGAAGAAGAAGAAGAGATGAACGGTAACTTTGGAGACTGAAGGGTGGGTTACATGTCTGGTCTTTGGTAGAGCTTCCCATGTTAAGTTCACTAAAGCCAAGGATCAGGATGTGATGCAAATCCACTTTGAAATAGGAGACAAAATCGATAGCTAGAATATATAGTTGTTCATGTCAAATCAATCCTGACCTTTGCTTTTTTTTAAAAGAAAAAGAAAAAAAGCATCACTAATGCTTTGTTGTTTTTTTAAAAACCAGGAAGTCACACACAGAGGAACCATTATGAAGATCCCGCAAATGGGCACCTCTCAGCATGCATCCAGATAATCTGAAGCATTATTATAATGGCCATCTCTTGCTCAAATATACTAATCTGCCTCACCGTAGCCAGAAAGTTGCCTTGTTTTTTCCTCTGAAGCTAGAAAACGGTCTTTACTTTAAGCTCGAAGAACAGCAACATATGCTTTTGTACTTTATTCTAAGGCATAGTTTTTTTAACCTTAGCTGTGGACTTCAAATCCCAGAATTCCCCAGCCTGCCACACCGTTCTAGGGCTTCCATATCTGAGCTGCAAAATCTAAGCAACCACTAGATGGGAGTAGATAGCAGCGGGAAACAGACATTCAGCAGCCCTCTGGTGCAGTGGTGGGTTCCTACCAGTGCGGTCCACTCTATAGCACCGGTAGCGGCCCGCTGGTGACGTCACAGTACCGGTGCGGTTGGTTGCCGGTGCCTGGGCGCCGCCATTTTTTTAAAATTAATTTTTTTAAAAAACATTTCTTCTGTGCATGCCCAGAAGCCGACTTTCCGGCACTGCTCATGCGCTGCCTTCCTATTCCACAGTGAGTCCAAGCAGGAGAGGATGGCTGAGGGAGCGTGTGAGACGCTGAAAGAATGGGCGGCAGGACCTATCTCAGTTCCCCTCCCTTCAGCAGTCCGAGAAGCCATGCCTACCCGGTCACATGGCTGGCAAGCCACACCCACAAAATAAGCCACGCCCACAGAGTGGTAGTAAAAAAATTAGGAACCCACCCCTGCTCTGGTGGCTCTTGAACACCTACAGCCCAGATATGGTAGGCCGACTTAATATTAATTGGCATTATACGGTAGGAAAAGAGCCTTATATGACTATGATGGTCAAAACATCAGGACTCCAACAGCTCCTTTTCCAGCTAACAAATTTAATCAAAAGGCATCAGCTTTGGCAAGCTATGTCCCCCTTCATCAGATGCACGAAATGATTAAAACTTTATGTAGGTAAGTCCTCGATTTACAACCATTTTTTCTGCAACAGTTCAAAGTTACAACAACATTGAAAAAGGTGACTTATGACTGATTCCCACATACAACTATTGCAGCATCAACAAAGCCATGCGATTAAAATGTAAGTGATTGGCAACTGGCATCCTGGGCCACATCGTTGCCATCTGTGACTTTCCACAGTCTGCTTCTAACAAGCAAAGTCAGTGGGGGAAGATGGATTCGCTTGTAATCATGTGTGGGAAGCCCACCACCACCACTTGAAGAATGAAATATTTTGGGGAATATTAAAAGAAGCAGAATGTTATATTTCCCCAAAAGGAGAAATGGAGAAACATGCTCCAGCCCCAATTCCCTGCGTAGTAAAACAGCTTCTAGCAGAAATCTTTAGAGATGGAGATTTTGGGCCCCATTAAGAAATCCGGGACAATCTATTCATAAACCAAACATCTTCAGCTCCATGATGATGGAATTAAGAAGGACAGGACTTTTAGGACATAATAGGATTAAACCACCACCATTTAGCAAAAGACACAACAAGCCCCTTCATTGCACCACCCCCAGAACTTCAAAGTCACAGAAACCTATAAAGATCCATCCACTCATTCAACTATTTGGTCAGCTGCCCCAGAACTGCATTCTGTTCATCAGTAAACAGAGTCCTTCTTTCCAATCAGCCTCCATTTTATTTCCACCGCCTTTCTCCCAGCTTGGAACTGAACCGGATGGATTTTCCTTCCCACACATGTGATTCACTTAGCCACTGTGGTGATTCAGTTAACAACAGTGGCCAAAAAAAAAATCATAAAATTGGGTGTGACTCATTTAGCAACTGCCTCGCTTAGCAATGGAAGTTCTGATACAATTGTGGTCCTAAGTTGAGAACTACCTATGTAGGATTTAAATTGGAGAGATGTGGGGGAGGAGGGAGAGCCAACCCTGTTATGCAGATACACATTACATACATGACAGGGAGGTTATAACTATCTCACAAACGTAATTTGTTAAAAGTGTTTGTTTATACAGGTAGTCCTCAACTTACAACCACAATGGAGCCCCCAATTTTTTTTCTAAGTCACATAGTTGTCTATTTATCTATTTATCTATTTATCTATTTATCTATTTATCTATTTATCTATTTATCTATCTATCTATCTATTTATTTATTTATTTATTTATTTATTTTGGAATTCTTATATGCCGCCCAACTCCCTAAGGACTCAGGGCGGCGTACATCAGTGAAAAATACAAGAACAACCAAAATCTAAAATAGTAATTAAAACAATATAAAAATTAAAACACAATATAATATAATCTATCTATCTATCTATCTATCTATCTATCTATCTATCTATCTATCTATCTATCTATCTATCTATCTATCTATCTATCTATCTATCTATCTATTTATTTATTTATTTATTTATTTATTTATTTATTTATTTATAGGCTGCCCAACTCCCGCAGGACTCTGGGCGGCTTACAACATGAAAAATACATTTTATAAAAAAACGATAATAAACATTAAAAATATACAAATATAAAAATTAGAAATTTAAAAAATTACAAGCATAATCATTCATGTTAAATGAGTTGTGCCCATTTTAACACTTTTTTTGCCACAGTTGTTAAGCGAATCACTGCAGTTGCTAAGTGAACCATGAGGTTGTTAAGCGAATCTGACCCCCCCCCCCACATTATTTTGCTTGTCGGAAGCCAGCTGGGAAGGTCATACGTGGCGATCACGTGACCCTGGGAGGCTGCAACCATCATAAATGCATGCCAAGTGTCCAAATTTTTTCAGCGCCATTGTAACATTGAACGGTCACTAAACAAATGGTTGTTAAACTGAGGACCACCTGCAATGTTTCCACAATACGTCTGCCATGTGTGCTTCAACAAACACAAACTTTGTCTGAGGAAGGGGGCTGCCACTGACGAGAGCTTATGCTTTTTAATAAAATTTGTGATGAAGAAAAGAGGTCCCCAACTCCTTGTAATATCATTTTGGCTTTGGCCGGAGAGAAACACATCAGAGAAAGTAGAACAGGCTGAATTTCATGTAAATGCCTTCAATTTTCCTCTAGCCTTGGGATAATATTTTAATCCCTTTTGTTTGGTTTTATATCTGACTGGATGCAGCTAAGCTCCTTATAAGAATCTGAGGCGAATGTTTAGGGTCAGCTTGTCCAAGCCATGTGGATCAGCAGGCCAGAAAGTGTAGCATCTTCACCAGTAGAAGGAAAAATACAGGTGGTCCTCAATTTATGACTACAATTGGGCTCAAAATTCATGTGGCTAAGCGAGTCAGTTGTTAAGTGAGTTTTGCCCCATTTTACTCCCTTTTTCGCTACAGTTATTAAGTGAATCACTCTAGTTATTAATTCAGTAACGTGGTTTCCCCCATTGACTTTGGGGTGTCCTGGGGCTCACATGGCCCCAGGACACCGCAACTGTCATAAATACATGTGCCATGTATTTGCCAAACACCTGACTTTTGGTCACATGAACGTAGGGATGCTGCAACGATCACAAGGGTCAAAAATGGTCATGTCACTTTTCCAAGGGCCATCTTAAGTTCCAACAACCCTAAACAAATGGTTGTAAGTCAAGGACTACTTATATATACATAACATTTAACCCTCTTTTGAAAACAGACTAGCAGAGTTGGAAGGGGCCTTGAAGGTCTTCTAGTCCAACCCCCTGTTGAAGCAGGAAACTCTATCCCATTCAGACAAATGGTTGTCCAATCTCTTCTTTGAAATCTCCAGTGTTGGAGCACCCACAATTTCTGGAGGCAAGTCATTCCACTGATTTATTGTTGAAACTATCAGGAAATTTCTCCTTAGTTCCAGGTTGCTTTTCTCCTTGAAATAGTTTCCATCTATTGCTTCTTATCTTGCCTTCTCCAAGTGCTTTGGAGAACAGTTTGATGTTCTCTTCTTTGTGGCAACCCCTTTTGGCTATGGGAAAAATCCAGCTTCCAATGGACTTCATGGGACTTCAGTAAGTGGTATTGGGCATATAACTGCAAATCTTATTTGTCGTCTCAAGTCTTTTTGCTGTGGAATGCTTGGGTCAAATTGCCTGGGTCACAAACAAATTACAAAAATAACACAGAGAGAGAAGTTTCTTTCAATATGTAAGGAACAAGGAAAAAAAGTAAAGAAAATGTTTATTCCATTAATGGGAGAAAATGGCATTAAGGCAGTAGGCAGAAAACAGGGTTGCTTTATTCCTTCTTTGCATCTGTCTTTACGCACAAGGAAAAAATAGACCAACCTATGAAAAACAGCACAGTGGGAGACAGAAGAAGGAATGCAGGTCAAAATAGGGAAGAAACTGGTAAAAGAACACCTGTCCACTTTAGAGGAATTGAAATCACCAGGACCAGATGGTTTACTTCTCAAGGTACAGAAAGAGCTGGCAAATAGGATCTCAGAACCACTGAGCAATATCTTTCAGAGCTTCTGGAACACAGGAGAACTGCCAGAGGATTGGAAAAGAACGGATGCAGTGGTTCCAATCTTCATTAAAATGGGGAAAGTGGATCCAGAAAGCTACAGACCTATCCGCTTGACATCAACACAAAAGATAACCAAACAACAGATTTGTGAGCACCTAGAAATGAGCAAAGCAATCACTGGAAGCTAGCATGGGTTTGTTAAAAGCATATCGTGCCAGGGAAACCTTATTTTCTTCTTTGATAAAGTGACTAAATTAGTGGATCAAGAAAAATGCTGTGGATCCAGTTTACTTGGACTTCAGTAAGACATTTGACAAAGTAGACCACAGCCTATTTCCTGGTAAGATAGAACAATATGGGATAACATTACCACCACCAGATGGATTCACAGTTGGTGACCAAACACACTCATGGGTCTATCTTGGGCTCAGTGCTCTTCATAGAGTATCTACTGTAGATGAGGGGGCGGAAGAGAAACTCAACCAAATTTGCAGATAACGCCAAGCTGGGAGGAACTGCTAACACTAATAGACTCAAGATTCAGGAACATAACAGATTTTTGTGTTGGGATCTATCTAATAAGATACAGTTCATTGGTGTGAAAAGTAAGGTCCTGCGTTTAGGCAGGAAAAACCAAATGCACAGGTGCAGAACAGGCAGTACCTGGCTCAACAGTAGTAACTGTGAGAGAAATCTTGGTGTTGTGGTGGACAACCACTTAAGTATGAGCCAGCAGTGTGCTGCAGCAGCAAAAAATGCCAATACAGTTCTGGGCTGCCTCAAAAAAGGGATAGTATCAAGATCACTTAAAAAAAAGAGCCGAGGTGACGCAGCGGTTAGAGAGCAGTACTGCAGGCTACTTTAGCTGACTGTGATCATTTGAGTTCAGCTGTTCAAATCTCACGGGCTCAGGGTTGACTCAGCCTTCCATCCTTCCGAGGTAGGTAAAATGAGGACCCAGATTGTTGGGGGCAATGTAAATATACATTGCTTAATGGTGTAAACCACTTAGAGAGTGCTTGCACTATGAGGCGGTATATAAATCTCAATAATAATAATAATAATAATAATAATAATAATAATAATAATAATAATAATAATAATAATAATAATAATAATAATAATAATAATAATAATAATAATAATAATAATAATAACAACAATAATAACAATAACAATAACAATAACAATAATAACAACAATAATAATAACAATAATAATAATAACAAGAAGTGATAGTACCACTCACTTCTGTACTAGGGAGGTCACAACTGGAATACGGCATCCAATTCTGGTCACCAAAGAAGAGGCTGAGTCCCTAGAAAGAGTGCAGAGAAGAGCAACAAGGATGATAAGGACTCTGCATGCAAAACCATACGATGAACGAATAAAGGAGAATATATGTGACCCAGGATAACGTTGCAGGTTGGTCACTGGGACCAGAGGTTCTGTCTTCCGAGCTTTTGGACTCGTGATGGAGCTCAGCTTCCAGGAACGTCTCTCTAGCATGATGAACAGTTAAGGGAACTAGGTGTGTCCAGTCTAATGAAGAGAAGGACTTATCAGTACTTGAGGGTCTGTCACAGAGAAGAGAGGACTGACTTATTCTCCAAAGCACCCGAAAGCAGGACAAGAACAACAGGTGGAAGCTTGTTAAAGAGAGATCCATCCTAGAACTAAGGAGAAATTTCCCGAGAGCGAGAACAATTATTCAGTACAATCTTCCTTCCTTCCTTCCTTCCTTCCTTCCTTCCTTCCTTCCTTCCTTCCTTCCCTCCCTCCCTCCCTCCCTCCCTCCCCTCCTTTTTCCCCACTCTCCTTCTTCTTCCTTCCCTTCCTCCCCTCCTTTTTCCCACTCTCCTTCCTTCCTTCCCTCCCTCCTTTTTCCCACTCTCCTTCCTTCCTTCCCTCCCTCCTTTTTCCCACTCTCCTTCCTTTCTTCCTTCCTTCCCTCCTTTTTCCCACTCTCCTTCCTCCCTTCCTTCCCTCCCTCCTTTTTCCCACTCTCCTTCCTTCCTTCCTTCCCTCCCTCCTTTTTCCCACTCTCTTTCCTTCCCTCCCTCCTTTTTCCCACTCTCCTTCCTTCCTCCCTTCCTTCCCTCCCTCCTTTTTCCCACTCTCCTTCCTTCCTTCCTTCCCTCCCTCCTTTTCCCCACTCTCTTTCCTTCCCTTTTTCTCACTCTCCTTCCTTCCTTCCTTCCCTCCCTCCTTTTTTCCACTCTCCTTCCTTCTTTCCTTCCTTCCTGCCTGCCTTCCCTCCCTCCCTCCCTCCCTCCCCCTTTTCCCCACTCTCTTTCCTTCCCTTTTTCCCACTCTCCTTCCTTCCTTCCTTCCTTCCTTCCTTCCTTCCTTCCTTCCTTCCTTCCTTCCTTCCCTCCCTCCTTTTTCCCACTCTCCTTCCTTCTTTCCTTCCTTCCTGCCTGCCTTCCCTCCCTCCCTCCCTCCCCCTTTTCCCCACTCTCTTTCCTTCCCTTTTTCCCACTCTCCTTCCTTCCTTCCTTCCTTCCTTCCTTCCTTCCTTCCTTCCTTCCTTCCTTCCTTCCCTCCCTCCTTTTTCCCACTCTCCTTCCTTCTTTCCTTCCTTCCTGCCTGCCTTCTCTCCCTCCCTCCCTCCCCCTTTTCCCCACTCTCTTTCCTTCCCTTTTTCTCACTCTCCTTCCTTCCCTTTTTCCCGCTCTCCCTCCCTCCCCCCCTCTCCTAATTGTGGCTCTTCCTTTCATCCATGCAAGTAGATCCTCGGTATATGTAACACTGTGACTTTTTACTTCCTATATAAAATATTTCCTGGCCATTTGATAATCCCTGCCAATAGATGAGCTCCTTGGGCTTCTCTTGCTTGGTGGGCGAAGGGCAGCTGCACTTCTTGGTCTTTTTATGGATCAGCGGCAGTCATGTTGTGGGGGTGGGGCAGGGGAGATCTATGCACACACATGTATTATCGGCTGCTGCTGCTGCTGACTCAGCGGTGGTCCTTTGATCGGAGTTCTACCATGTGGTTTTTTTTCCTCCTCTTCAGAATGCTGGGTCATACAATCATGATTTTATTCAGCCCTCTGTATAATTGTAAGAGTTCCTTGGTCTGTGATGCAATCTCTGTTTGCTGATTTCTATTACTTTTGCCTGAAATTTCCCGTGACAGAGCCATTAAATGTGTGGCCTCCTCCCTTGCTCCCCAGGTGAACAAAAAAGGCGAAGAGGTTGGAATTTAATACAATTGTTGGAAGAAATGTCCATCTGGGTTCAGTTCCAAGTGGGGAGATTAAGACACTGGAAACATGGAAGCTGATTGGAAAGATGGTTTATTGATGAACAGGATCACATGGCTTGAGATCCTGGGCAGAAAAGGGAAGAGATGCTGAGTGTGCCTGGGTTTTATGCCCTCTGTTGGGCTTTGAATTTGAGCGTGTGTTCTGATTGGTTGTCAGACTCCCATGGGGCCATGCAGGGGTAACTTTGTAGGTTGTCTTTTGAGTCCCAGGCTTGGTTGACTCTTGCTGGGTGATGATATAAGGAAAGGGCTTTGGGCAATTCCTACTATGGCTCTGCCTGAAGGAGGTAGATCTCTGTTATGTAGAGTATGCTGGCCCAGGCCTTAATGGCCCATTGACAAAGGTGGGTGGGGCTGAGTTTCTGCCTCCCTTTTAGTGGAAATATTCTGCCCTTTTAATATTTCCTAAAATATCTAATTTTCCTAGGAGAAGGGTGGGTTGGTGCTAACTTCCTACACTTGTAAGGGAGACCACCACGAAACCTAATTGCTTAGGTTAGGAAATAGAAAAACATGACATTGCCTTTCTATATTGTTGCCAAGGAAATTATATAGATGCAAAATAAAATCTCAAACAGATTTTTATTGATAGAACATACAATCCTACCAGGGGCGGGTTCCTAATTTTTTTACTACCACTCTGTGGGTGTGTCTTATTTTGTGGGTGTGGCTTGCCAGCCATGTGACCGGGTGGGTGTGGGCCTCGGGAGCTTGGCAGCGGCCAAAGAAGTGGGGGGGCATTGCCCACCCGCAAGGCAGCCCTCCGCAGTGGGAGCAGCAAGATCGCGGCAGCGGTTTTTATTTATTTTTTATTTTTATTTATTTATTATTAGAGTTGGAAGGGACCTTGTAGGTCATCTAGTCCAACCCCCTGCTCAAGCAGGAGTTCCTACACCATTTGAGACAGATGGCAGTCCAGCCTCCCCTTGAAGGTTGCAAGTGTTGGGGCTCTCACGACCTCCGCTGGCAAGCTGTTCCACTGGTTGATCGCTCTCACCGTCAGAAAGTTTCTCCTCACTTCCAGGTTGAATCTCTCCTTGGTGAGCTTCCATCCGTTATTCCTTGTTTGGCTTTCTGGTGCCATAGAGAACAGCCTGACCCCCTCCTCTCTGTGGCATCCCCTAAAGTATTGGAACACTGCTATCATGTCACCCCTGGTCCTTCTCTTCGCCAGACTGGCCAAGTTCAGTTCCTGCAACCGCTCTTTGTATGTTTTATTTTCCAGACCCTTTATCATCCTGGTTGCTCTCTTCTGCACTTTCTCTAGGGTTTCAATGTCTTTTTTGTAGTTTGGTGACCAAAACTGGATGCAGTACTCTAGGTGTGGTCTGACCAAGGCTTTATAGTACCTCTCTGGTCCTTGATTGTATCCCTCTATTTATGCAGCTCAGGACTGCGTTGGCCTTTTTGGCTGCTGCTGCACACTGCTGGCTCATATTTAGTTGGCTGTCTACCAAGGTTCTTCTAGAAGGCTCCGTCCGGCCTGAATGCTTCTCCCCATTTAATGATCCTAGGCTCCTGCCGCCCGTTCCCCCTCCCCTCAGCAGCTCAAGAAGCCTCGAACATGCAAAAATGCCTGGGATCATCACCGCGCGTTCGTGGCTTCTCGGACTGCTGAAGGGAGGGGAATGGAGATAGCTCCTGCCGCCCGTTCTTTCAGCGTCTCACGCGCTCCCTCAGCCATCCTCCCCTGCTTGGACTCACTGTGGGGTAGGAAGGCAGTGCATGCGTAGTGCCAGAAGCTCGGCTTCTGTGCATGCACAGAAGAAAATTTTTAAAAAAAATTTAAAAAGTTTTTAAAAAAATGGCAGCGCCCAGGCACCGGCAACCGACCGCACCGGTACTGTGACGTCTCCAGCAGGCCGCTACCGGTGCTATAGAGTGGACCGCACCGGTAGGAACCCACCACTGAATCCTACAGAAGAATTTCCCATTTGTAAATGCTGTTATATTGTTCGTTTCTAAGTCTGAATTGTAAGTTAGTATTCAATCATATATTTAAAAGTTCTTAAATGGATTACGGGTAGTCCTCGATTTACAACCCAAACTTGCTTTGGAGAATAGGTGGAGGAACCCCTTTTCTTTGTGGCAGCCCATTTTAGCCAGAAGTGAATGTAGCTAAGGGCAGTTGGTAAAGAAATCCTTGGAAGTGTTGGGAGCCATCTCTCTAACGTCCCTCCTGGAAATCGGGTGATTTCTGGAAGGATAATATGCCTTCCAGGGGATCCATTTTGTGAGAGTGCCCATGAGAGGTTTTCAGTGCTCCAGTTGTATTGAAGGTTGATGAAAGTGACTTCTAACCAGGCCTTGGACTTATGACCCAGTGATGGGTTCCTACCAGTGCGGTCCACTCTATAGCACCGGTAGCGGCCCGCTGGTGATGTCACAGTACCGGTGCAGTCGGTTGCCGATGCCTGGGCGCCGCCATTAAAAAAATTATTTTTTTAATTTTTTTAAAAATTTTCTTCTGCGCATGCCCAGAAGCTGAGCTTCCGGCACTGCGCATGTGCTGCCTTCCTACCCCACAGTGAGTCCAAGCAGGGGAGGATGGCTGAGGGAGCGTGTGAGACGCTGAAAGAACGGGCGGCAGGAGCTATCTCCATTCCCCTCCCTTCAGCAGTCCGAGAAGCCACGAACACGCGGCGATGATCCTAGGCATTTTCGCACGTTTGAGGCTTCTCGAGCTGCTGAGAGGAGAGGGAATGGGCAGCAGGACCTATCTCAGTTCCCCTCCCTTCAGCAGTCCGAGAAGCCACGCCCACCCGGTCACATGGCTAACAAGCCACACCCACAAAATAAGCCACGCCCACTGAGTGGTAGTAAAAAAATTAGGAACCCGCCCCTGTTATGACCGCTGCAGTGTCCTGGGGACACATGATTGCCATCTGCAACCTTCTCAGATGATCTCTAGCAAGCAAAGTCAATGGGGAAGCCTGTAGGAAGTCACAAGTCATGGTCACATGATATCTTGTTTAATGACTGCTCCAAAAAACAAAGTTTGTAAGATCAGGTGCAATCTTGCGATGCCTCACTTAATACCAGCAACTTTTTCTGGTCCCAACTGTGATCATAAGTCGAGGACTCCACGTAGCTATTGTACACCCTGCCACCAAAAAAAAACACCCTGCGAGTTTTCAGAAGGAAGCTTTGCAGAACCTCACAAGTTACAGTGAAAGTGGAATAATATATTTTGCTTTTATGCATATCCCCAAAGTCACAGGAAATGCCACTTGGTAAGCAGAAACTAGCAGAAGTAGAAGGAATTGTTCTCCCAATGCTTTTCAAGCAAATGCCCCAGAAGTTATTTGCTTTTAATTCCTTCCAGGATGTTTCTGCAGCAGTTATGTGGGATGTCCACATAAGGAAAGAGGGGTGTTTTTAGCAAATAATCATGATAAAATATATGATATCCATCACAGGTTGGAGATTGGAAAACATTTAAGGAATTGAGCTCTCTGCTTAGCAATTTTGTGGCTCCGGAAGACAAATTCTTGGGGACAATGTGATAAAGAGTCCTAGGACACCTCAAGAATGTGTGTGTGTGTGTGTGTGTGTGTGTGTGTGTGTGTGTGTGTGTGTGTGTGTGTGTGTGTGTAAATATTCCCTCTTGCAGACTTTCTCTCTTCAATATCTACATTGAATCTATTTTTAAGCCCCCCCAAATTCAATGCATTTGCGCGACTCCCAAATGGACCAAGAGATTCTCCTTCCTGGTTTTTATTTCACTTTCTGTGTGACAATGTTTTATTACATATTTTGTCTTTTCCACGTGATCGTTGTTATTACAGGATTTTGCTGGAAACCGCTGGAGGCTGCCCCCTCGGCTCGGAGCATGCGGCGTAGAAGAAGCTAAATAAATAAATTATTAAAATACATTAAATAGAAATGGCCAGAGAGGGCATCTCCTTTGTCCTTGGAACAGGGAGCGATTTCCTACTTAAAAAGCGATTAACGCAAATGCTTTTCAATTTATAAGGTGGAGATCAATCAATAATAATCCCATTTAATCTCAATATAAATCCTTTAATTTTTTTTAATTAAAAGCAACCTGATACCATCACAAACTAGGGAGGCACACACAAGATGAGCACGCAAGGGCTGCAAAAATGCAGGCTACCACAACGTAAGAACTGAAAGACGAAATATACAACTCCAATTGTATATTTCATACCCACCAAGGATTAACCCTTGAAGGCCTGAATCCCATGATGCCTGGAGGGCGAACTTCTCCCCTGCACAGACTTCCTCAGGACTGGGACTGTGTAGTTTCAGAGAATTAAAATGATCAGAGGACAATATTCTTGTAGTACTAAAAGAAGAGTTGTTTGTTGCAATGTTCACTTAAGCCAAGTGCCACGTCTATTTGGCCCAATGGTGGGTTCCTACCAGTGCGGTCCACTCTATAGCACCGGTAGCGGCCCACTGGTGATGTCACAGTACCGGTGCGGTCAGTTGCCGGTGCCTGGGCGCCGCCATTTTTTTTAATTTTTTTTTAAAAAAAATTTAAATTTTCTTCTGCGCATGCCCAGAAGCCGAGTTTCCGGCACTGCTCATGCGCTGCCTTCCTACCCCACAGTGAGTCCAAGCAGGGGAGGATAGCTGAGGGAGCGCGTGAGATGCTGAAAGAATGGGCGGCAGGAGCTATCTCAGTTCCTCTCCCTTCAGCAGTCTGAGAAGCCGGTCACATGGCTGGCAAGCCACACCCACAAAATAAGCCACGCCCACAGAGTGGTAGTAAAAACAATAGGAACCCACCCCTGATTTGGCCCATATTAAATTAAGATCTCACACCCAATATCTTTGCAGGTAATGAGGCTCCATTATTCAATCCTTTTAAATACTTTTAAAAAAATTAATCTTATTATTTTTCTAAATGATCAAGGCGGCAAACATATCTAATATTCCTTTGTCCTCCTATTTCCCCCACAACAGCTATCCTGTAAGTGAACTCAGGCCCAAAATCACTCAGCCAGTTCCTAAGGAAGGACTAGAACTCACCATCACCTAGTGATTGGCTGAAAGGCAGGACTAGAACTCACTGTCTCCTGGTGATTGGCCAAAAGTCACCCAGCTGGCTTTCATGCCTAAGGCGGGGCCTGAACTCACGGTCTCCTGGTGATTGGCCCATAATCACCCAGCTGGATTTCACACCTAACTTGGGACTAGAACTCACAGTCTCCTGGTTTCCAGCCTATTCTAACCCTTAGGAATTGGATCAGATGAATTGCTGATCAAGTTTGGTTGAGTTAACATGGCATTTATTGCATAGGAGTCTTAAAACAAAGAGGTCTTTTGTGTTTCTCCATACTTGGACAGGATGGGATGTTTTTGTTGATGGTTTGTTTGTTTTTAGTAAAAATTGAAGGGTTTCTTCTTTGGGGCACCTGAAAAGATGGAGGTAGTGGGTTGGAGGTACTCCTACAGAGAAGCAACAGGATACTCTGAGATCAGCCTCTTTTGATGAGTGGCTGCACCAGTTGTGACTGGATCATTCCATCATTCACTCTCTTGTGGGGAGATTGGGAGAAGGTCTGGAAATCCATATTACAGATTACAGATTACTAGAGTTGGAAGGGACCTTGTAGATCATCTAGTCCAACCCCCCACTCAAGCAGGAGTCCCTACACCATTTCAGACAGATGGCAGTCCAGTCTCCTCTTGAAGGTCGCAAGTGTTGGGGCTCTCACAACCTCCGCTGGCAAGCTGTTCCACTGGTTGATCGCTCTCACCGTCAGAAAGTTTCTCCTCACTTCCAGGTTGAATCTCTCCTTGGTCAGCTTCCATCCGTTATTCCTTGTTTGGCTTTCTGGTGCTATAGAGAACAGCCTGACCCCCTCCTCTCTGTGGCATCCCCTCAAGTATTGGAACACTGCTATCATGTCACCCCTGGTCCTTCTCTTCGCCAGACTGGCCAAGCTCAGTTCCTGCAACCGCTCTTTGTATGTTTTATTTTCCAGACCCTTTATCATCCTGGTTGCTCTCTTCTGCACTTTCTCTAGGGTTTCAATGTCTTTTTTGTAGTGTGGTGACCAAAACTGGATGCAGTACTCTAGGTGTGGTCTGACCAAGGCTTTATAGAGTGGTACTAGTACCTCTCTGGTCCTTGATTGTATCCCTCTGTTAATGTAATTTAGGATCGCATTGGCTTTTTTGGCTGCCTCTGCACACTGCTGGCTCATGTTTAGCTGGTTGTCCACTAGGACTCCAAGATCCCTCTCGCAGTCACTGCTATTGAGTGTGGTTTCACACTCAATATGATTAAAATCTGGCTGTTTGGCAACCAGCGTGATTTCTGACAGGATCATGTAATCACCATTTTTTACCTTCCCAGCTGGTGTCCAATATGATTCGCTTAACAACTGCAGTGCTCCACTTAAGAACCATGGCAAAATAGATCAGGAAATTGGATGCAATTCACTTAACAACAGAATGCAACTACTCCGTCTTTTTTCTCCATTAACTCTTTTTCTCTGGAACACAAAATGATGAACGATATGGGGCAGCAATAAGGAGAGTTAGATGGGGAGACAATTGTGATCTGGAGCCCTTGCAAAATTTGGTGGCTGCAAACCGCCCTGGCCTACCAGGGCTGAGGTACGTATAGCCTTCACTACAAAATAAATGTAGAAATTAACCAATTGCCCTTTGGACATTCTGGGCCAGAATAAAAAGCTAAATTCTGCTTCGTTCTGCAAACTAGCTAAGTGAAATAAATGTGTGTGTTTGCCCAAATTTGCACAAATATTGAACTTGGGAGGAGCAGGGGTTGGTGAAGAATAAGGACGGAGCTTTGCAGGCAAGACAAACACATTCAAGGAATATCATTGATCTGTCTAAATGTGTGTCTTTTTCCCTCCATAAAAAAGTCCAATATAATTTTCATGTAGATAGATAATGGACGGACGGACGGATGGATGGATGGATGATAAATAGATGATGATGATGAAATAGATATAGATAGATAGATAGATAGATAGATAGATAGATAGATAGATAGATAGATAGATAGATAGATAGATAGAAAGATAAAAAGATAGATAGATAGATAGATAGATAGATAGATAGATAGATAGATAGATAGATAGATAGATAGATAGATGATAGATAGATAGATAGATAGATAGATAGATAGATAGATAGATAGATAGATAGATAGATATAGATAGAGTATTTTTCGGAGTATAAGATGCACCTTTTTACCCCCCAAAAGAGGGTGAAAACTTGGGTGCGTCTTATATACCGAATATAGCCCCTAGCTGTGGAATTCTGGGAGTTGAAGTCCACAAGTCTTAAAGTTGCCAAGGTTGGAGACCCCTGTAATCTAGAGAATTTAACAAAATAAAGAAGCTTTTTAAAATAAATGCTTGCTCTGAAGAGGCCCAGTGCTATTGCATCTTCTTTTAAATAATAGAGAATAATGTATACTTCCAGAAATTTTAATTAATTTTAACAGCTCTGTACAAGTATAGTATGAAATGTAACAGTGTCCTGTTTAGTATTAGAGTTTAGTTACCTTGGAGTAGATCTATTTAAATAATTGGGAAGAGTTAGTGTGACTACATTTTAGAAAACTTTCTGGCATAATGTACATTTCTCCAATTCTTTGCTATTTCTATGGGTCAGGCACACATGCATAGAAATACACAGCAAACAGTGTATATCATCTGTGCTGTTTGCTGTTTGCTGTTTGGCAAATTGCTGGGAGGCAGAGGCCTTTTGTCCTTGTTTTCCTCCCCCAAAACTAAGGTGCATCTTATACTCTGGTGCATATCATACTCCGAAAAATACGATAGATAGATAGATAGATAGATAGATAGATAGATAGATAGATAGATAGATAGATAGATAGATAGATAGATAGATAGATAGATAGATAGATAGATAGATAGATAGAGATGGATGGATGGATGGATGGATGGATGGATGGATGGATGGATGGATGGATGGATGGATGGATGGACAGACGGACAGACAGACAGATATGGATGGATGGATGGATGGATGGATGGATGGATGGATGGATGGATAGATGGATGGATGGATGGATGGATGGATGGATGGATGGATGGATGGATGGATGGATTCCCCCAAAATAAGACATCCCCTGATAATAAGCCCAATCGGGTTTTTGAGTGCATGACAATAAGGCCAAACACTTATTTCAGGGTTCAAAAAAATATAAGACAGGGTCTTATTTTTGGGGAAACATGGTAGATAGAGATGGATGG
Source organism: Diadophis punctatus similis (assembly GCA_023053685.1). Lineage (NCBI taxonomy): Eukaryota > Metazoa > Chordata > Lepidosauria > Squamata > Dipsadidae > Diadophis > Diadophis punctatus. The sequence goes on along the minus strand of JALIGW010000007.1, from coordinate 45,360,480 downwards.
ATGGATGGATGATGGATAGATGGATGGATGGATGGATGGATGGATGGATGGATGGATAGATAGATAGATAGATAGATAGATAGATAGATAGATAGATAGATAGATAGATAGATAGATAGATAGATAGATAGATAGATAGATAGATAGGTAATAGATGGAGGGAGGGAGAGAGAAGTAAATAGATACATAAGGAAATAAGTAACTAAATAAATACATAAGTAAATAAAATCATTGTCCACTTTTTCTACTTCTAAATTCAGCCCTTCAGCAAAACTTTGAGAATGCTCTGAACTTTGAAGATAAGGAGATAATTTGTAAAGATCCCAAGGCTTGGTTAATGTCCCGAAGGCTTTTCATCTTAGAGAAAGAGAGAGATTCTTCTTAATTTTCTCATCCTTTTTTCACTGCTGGCCTCTAATGCATTAGAAATATTTTTTCCAGGCAAGCCACAATAGAACATCCCCAAAATGTCACTGGGACCTGCTCTCAAGTGCTGCTACTGCGGAGAGAGAGAAAAAATTGCAAGCTCGTTTGTTGTTGTTACAGCCATGGCAATTCTGTGCCCCAATGAACAAGAGCTACTGTGACCACAGCAGACAGTGAATTTCTTCATACATTTGTGCAGCTCCAAGACAGTGGTGATTCATAAGTGGAGACGGAGGGAGGGGGATGAAAAAGAGAGAGCAGAGGCTGAGACATTAAACAAAAATTCCCCACTCCCCCCCCAAAAAACAACAACAACACAACCTTCCAAAGGAGCAAAAAAAATGCCTTCAAAAGTTTTGCAGGAAAAGTTGTTGGGAATTGGGCAACATACACATTTAATACATAAATTACTGGTGGTTTTTGAGTTACAACCATAATGGAGTCTGCTCATTATGGTCATACGTTGTGATGGTCATAAACTGGGTTCCCACACATGACCAACCCAATTTTGCAAATTTTTTTGCAACAGTCATTAAACAAACTAATCGCCATGGGCCGATTTTTCTTGAAAACCAGAGATAAAAGCTGGTTTTTGGCAAGGCTGTGATACAATGGGTTACTTGCCACTGCAAACGGTCATAAATGTGGCTCTGTTGCTGAGCACCTAATGTGCAGTTGTGTGCTTGTAAGGAGGCAATTGTCGGAATTTCAAGTTATAATTAACCCTCCCGGGAGATCTGCCATAACTTTAAAAAGTTGCTAATTGACCGGTTCATAAGTCGAGGACTACCTATACAGGAGACCTCAATTCCTGCTGAGTCAGGATTTTTCAAGAATTGATCTGGATTTTTTCCCAGAGGATATTTCTCGGATGTTTCAAATTAGAGATGCCTGCAACTTATGATTAATGTAGCTAGTAGATTTTACATTTGGTACTTCCTTCTGAAATAATTCAATTCTCCCTAAGTGATTATTAAATCTTCCTTCTCTCTTGTGGACTGAACCTCTCTTTATACACTATAAATACTGTAAGTGTTTCACAACCTTGGCAGCTGTTAAATATGTGGACTTCAATTACCATAATTCCCATGCTGCTGGCTATGGAATTCTGGGCATTGAATTGGTATAGAATAGGTGGTACCTGACTCATCTATTAGTAATAGTAGTACCGGTAGTAATTGTGAGAGGGATTTAGCTGTCTTAGTGGACCACTGCTTAAATATGAGCCAGCAGTGTGCAGCAGCTGCCAAAAAAGCCAACACAGTTCTAGGCTGCATAAACAGAGGGATGGAATCAAGATCACGTGAAGTATTAATACCATTTTATAATGCCTTGGTAAGGCCACACTTGGAATACTGCATTCAGTTTTGGTCACCATGATGTTAAAAATATGTTGAGACTCTGGAAAGAATGCAGAGAAGAGCAACTAGGATGATTAAGGGCTACAACATACAAAGAACAGTTGCAGGAATTGGGTATGTCTAGTCTAGAGAAAAGAAGGACTAGGGGATGAAATCAGAGGTGGGTTCCTCCCGGTTCGGACTGGTTTGCTCGAACCAGTAGTGACCCCTGGTGGCATCACAATGATGTCACGGAACCGGTTTAGTCGGTGCCGGTCCGTGGGCGCCGCCATCTTTTTTTAAAAAAATTCAGATTTTTTTTTAAGAATTTTTTTTTAGGATTTTTTTTCTTCTGCACATGCGCAGAAGGCGAGTTTCCGGCACTGTGCATGCAGTCACCATCTTGTTTTTTGGGGAGGATTTTTTTGGAATTTTTGCTATTGCGCATGCGCGTGTGCGCAAAGTGCACACTCGGCCACGAGGCGCGGCCTCCCACACCGCGTGGCCGCACCTCGTGGTGCGGGAGGAAGCGAACCGGCAGCGAGGTAAGTTAGAACCCACCCCTGGATGACATGATAGCAGTCTTCAAATATTTCAGGGGCTGCCACAAAGAAGAGGGGGTCAAGCTATTCTCCAAAGCACCTGAGGGCAGGACAAGAAGCAATGGGTGGAAACTAAACAAGGAGAGAAGCAACTTAGAAGTAAGGAGAAATTAACTGACAGAACAATTAATCAGTGGCACGACTTGCCTCCAGGAGTTGTGAATGTTCCAACACTGGAAGTTTTTAAGAAGAGATTGCACAACCATTTTTCTGAAATGTTATAGGGTTTCCTGGCTGAGCAGAGGGTTGGACTAGAAGACCTCCAAGGTCCCTTCCAACTCTGTTATTCTGACGTCTGCACATCTTAAACCTGCCCAGGTTAAGAAACTCTGCTTCAAATGGAACCCTTTAAAATACTCCTTTAATTGGGTGCCTAGAGCATACACCAATGGAAGCCAATAGGTTTTTTTCTGCTCAATATAAAATTCGGGGTCATTATTCTTTGGAGTAAATGTAGCTCTTTGAGGGCAGTTGAAGAAGCCAATGATACTCCAAGTAACCCTCCAAGGATACAACTGTTAATAAAAATGTTTTGGGTGGACAGCAATCTGCCTTCATTACTTGCATGGCATGTACTTGTGGGACAAATATTTGTGCAATCTGTTTCTCAGAAAAAAGTGAAAGTGCATGGTTGGGAGAAGACGGCCCTTGTGGCTTAACTGCCCTTCCCCCGCCCAGACATAATGAAGCTTCATAACAACTTTGATAGAACAAGTGCAATATGTCAGGTCAAATGGAGCTCCAAAGGTAATTTTACAGCCATCTATCTTTAGCAAAACTAAAGAGGCCATCGCTCTTTCCACACTTAGGAGCAAAAGATGTAGTCCAGATGCCTTGCAGAGCTTCCTGGCTTATGTCCAGATGGCAGACGTTTTGGACAGATCTCTAAAATAGCAAGCAAAAAAACTAAAAAGAAGTGTTTTGCTTGAGTAGAAATGGACGGGGAGGAGGAGGAGGAGGAGGAGAAGGAGAGGGGGAGGAGGAGGAGGAGGAGGAGGAGGAGGAGGAGGAGGAGGAGGAGGAGGAGGAGGAGGAGAAGAGGAGGAGGAGGAGGAAGAGGAGGAGGAGGAGGAGGAGGAAGAGGAAGAGGAGGAGGAAGAAGAAGATGAAGAAGAAGAAGAAGAAGAAGAAGAAGAAGAAGAAGAAGAAGAAGAAGAAGAAGAAGAGGAGGAGGAGGAGGAGGAGGAGAGGGGGAGGAGAGGGGGAGGAGGAGGGGGAGGAGGAGAAGAAGAAGAAGAGGAGGAGGAGGAAGAGGAGGAGGAGGAGGAAGAGGAGGATGAGGATGAAGAAGAAGATGAAGAAGAAGAAGAAGAGGAAGAAGAAGAAGAAGAAGAAGAGGAGGAGGAGGAGGAGAGGAGGAAGAGGAAGAGGAAGAGGACAGAAGGAGAGAAGGAGAAGAAGGAGAAGAAGAGGAGTGTGGGGTGTTGATTTATTTTAGAAAGCTCATAATAACTTTTTAAGTGTACATTTAATATTATGGATTTCAGGAACTACCACTTATTGGCTTTCAGTGTAAAACTGAGAGAAATGTCCAAGGCCACCTTGGCATATTAATACAAGATTTGTTGACTTTTTTTATTTCACAACTGACTTCCATTTTGTGACTCCAGTTTACATTGACAAACAATACATTATTATATCATTAGACTCCTTATTAACAGGGGATATTAAGAAGTCTTCAAACACTTTAAGAGAATTCCCAGAAAAGAGGGAATGAGTTTATTCCCCATAGCTGCCAAGGTAGGACAGGAATCGATAAGGGGTGGGGATCTAAACTCAAAATAAGAAAGAATTTCCTGGATGATCCATCTGTAGAGGTTTTCAGACTAAGTCTGGACAGCCATTTGTCTTGGATGGTTTGAGGATTCCTTTCTGGATATGGAGCTAGACTAGTAGATCTTCAAGGTTTCTTCCAACAGTGTGATTCAAAGTCAGTGTTTTTCAAACCTGCCAACTTTAAGATGTGTGGACTTCAACTCCCAGAATCCCCCAGCCAGCCATGCTGGGGAAAGCTGTTGATCTATTATTGGATGCTTTGTTTGGTCAAGTGATGGATGGATGGGGCAAGAATCTGACATTCGGCTTCAGTATATGTAATTTTTCTTCAAAGAAAAAACTGATTATTTGCATTATTTGCTCTTAGTTTTACAAGTGAAGAATCTTCCGATAGTCTGCAGGACACAATGTATTTTGTTCCTGTATGGGAAGTCCTTGACTTACAACCGTAATAGTCACCAGAATTTCTGTTGCTAAGTAAAGTGGTTGTTAAGTGAGTCGCATCTAGGCCGCTCAACCCGAACCTTTGCAACCATGTAAATTATTCTAGTACAACAAACTTTAATTTTAATTTACAGGTCCTTGACTTACGACAACAATGAAGCCCAACATCTGTTGCTAAGTGAGACATTTGTTAAGTGAGTTTTACCCCATTTTTTTCTTGGCACAGTTGTTAAGTGAATCACTGCAGTTGTTAAGTGAAACACTGCAGTTGCTAAGTGAATCTGGATTCCCGGTTCACTTTGCTTGGCAGGAGGTCACAAAAGGGGAACACGTGACTTTGGGATACAGCAACGGTCATAAATATGAACCAATTGCCCAGCATCTGAATTTGGTCACATGAACATGGGAATGCTACAACGGTCGTAACTGTGAAAAATGGTCATAAGTCACTTTTTCCAGTGCTGTAGTAACGTTGAGCGGTCATTAAGTGAACTGTTGTAAATCGAGGACTACCTGTATTTGTTTTAAATAGCTAGTAACTAACTGGACATTTTTTGCCATAGACGTTCAGCGAATCCCTGCAGTTGTTAAGCGAATCCAACTTCCCCCGTGGATTTTTCCTGTCAGAAGCAGGATAGGAAAGTTGCTAGGGGCTTAGATGAGTTGGGGATGTTCACATGACGTGCCGGTTGCCAAGGGCTCAAATTTTCATCGTGTGACCTCGGGTGGGGGGGGGAGGCTACAATAGTCATAAGTGCGAAGACTGTTTGTAAGTCACTTTTTTCAGTGACGTCACAACTTTGAAGAGTCACTAAATTAATAGTTGTAAGTCGAGGATTACCTACAGCTGTTCAGTAAATATAAATTGGTCATGGGATCATTTGTCATTTTATCAGTGTAATAATTCAAACAAAGCTAGATTGAGTCTCACCGCCTCTGTGCAAAAAGATCCACCAAAGATTCCCGTTTGATTTTTCAATCAGAATAGAGCTGGAAGGGACCTTGGAGGTCTTCTAGTCCAACCCCCTGCTCAAGCAGGGGACCCTATGCCATTTCAGATAGATGGCTGTCCAGTCTCTTCTTAAAAACCTCCAGTGTTGGAGCATTCAACAACTTCTGAAGGCAAGCTATTCCACTGGTTAATTATCCTCATTGTTAGGAAGTTTCTCCTTAATTCCAGGTTGCTTCTCTCTTAATTGGTTTCCATCCATTATTCCTTGTCCTGCCCTCAGGTGCTTTGGAGAATAACTTGACCCCCTCTTCTTTCTGGCAGCCCCCGAGATATTGGAACACTGCTCTCATGTCTCCCCTGGTCCTTCTTTTCATTTTTTCTGGCCAATTCCTGCAACCATTCTTCGTATGTTTTCATATTTCTTCCACCCGTTTCATTAACATGATTCAAAACAATTCCCTGAAATGCCAGTCCAAGCATTGGAACAATAAATAAATATACTGTAGATGCAGGAAAATGCCGATTCAGAGGTGGAGATAGCTGTCTAACCTCTCCTTTTATCAGGGTGGATTTTAGGAGGCTGTCTATCGGAATGATCACTTTCAATGCATTGATTTTGTGGCTCAGCCATTTCCCTACAACATACTTTGCTGATCAAGATAGTACAGTCTTATCCAGCATATCTCAAAGAATTCTTCTCCAAACTTCATTCCTTCGGTCGATTTACAGCCCATAGCAATTTACTTGTTTTATAGATTTCTGTTGCAGCATCAAAGTCCACTTAGAGTGATCATGTTTTTTTTCTCGTTGTTGTTTTTGGTGTCTACCTGATTTACTTAAGTGAAATTCTGAAGATTGCTACAGGATAAGATTTATTTTAAGAAGTGCAAAAGCTGGAAAAGTGGTTGTGCATGGTTGTAAATTGAGGAGTCTAGTTATTCAGGCTGAGACGTTTCCTGAGAAAACATGGAAATCACCTTTGAAAAAGAAATATTGTTGGAGTGGCTGCCATATACAGGTAATCCTCCAGTTATAACTGTTCATTTAATGACTATTCAAAGTTCCAAAGGCACTGAAAAAAAAAAAGACTTGCGACTGTTTTTCACATTTACGACCGTTGCTGAGTCACGACAGTCATGTGATCAAAATCCGTATGCTTGGCAACTGGCGTGTACTTATGATGGTTAGAGTGCCCCAGGGTCATGTGATCACTTTTTGCAACCTTCTGACAAGCAAAAATCAAATGGGAAGCGAATTCACTGAACAATCCTTTTACGAAGTTAACATTTGCAGTGGTTCACTTAACAAGAAAGGTCTAAAATGGGACAAAATTCACTTAACAATTCCCTTGCTTAGCAACAGAAATTGTCAGCTCAGTTGTGGTCGTAAATCAAGGACTACCTGTACTTTTTCCCAGGGCATTGAAAGACAGGAAAAACAAAATGGCCAATACCGAGAGGCTGCCTCTTGCAAAAAAAAAAAAATTTCCCAGAAGAAGAAGAAACCATCATTGTGAGGGGTCCTTGGTGCTCTCTGAGCTTGCTTGTTTTCTTGCTGAAGTTTCATTACCCAAACTAGGCAACATCAGGGGTTCTAGTCCTCATGATCTTACCATCATTAGCAGAGATGATGTTACCTAGTTTGGGTAATGAGACATTCTTCTTCCCAACCTCAACCTTGCTCCAGCTAATTTGGAAATCATTGTTTACCTCCCACGGCATCCCAGATCTAATCTAGCATTAATCCAAAACCCTAAGAGAAAGAATGAAGCACAAAGGAAAGCAACAGACACCCCCACGTTGAATCTTTTAAAAAATAATAATAATAATTGGGGTTTCTAGGAGAGAAAGGAAAAGATAAATAACTTCTGAGAAACCTCTTCTTCACCCCAGCCTTTGCAACCACGTAAATCACTGTAGTACAATAAACTTTAATTTTAATATATTTGTTTTAAATAACTAAGTGCTTGTCAAATCTCCAGTGCTTTTGCAGTTGTGGGCTCATTAACTTCATGCTGAGCCCTAAGACTAAATTACTGCTTGTGCGGTTTGTCTTATAGCGCGCTCAGTAAAAGGTCTAGAAAGACGAAACTCCCTCCCAGAGCGTCAGGGTTCCAAAAAACACCCCCAACGAAATAAAACTCCAAGGCTAGAAGTTCCTCAAAGTTCCACTTTATTAGAGATGTCATGTTGGCACATCTGGGAAAACCCAAATCTGAAAGTTTCCAGGTTTTCCCCACCCGGTTGAAAGTTCACAACCCTGTCCCACACCCACAAGTTCATCACATGGTCCAATCCAGGGGCTAATTTTTTTACTACCACTCTGTGGGCGTGGCTTATTTTGTGGGTATGGCTTGCCAGCCATGTGACCGGGTGGGCGTGGCTTGCTGGCCATGTGACCGGGTAGGCGTGGCTTCTCGGACTGCTGAAGGGAGGGGAACTGAGATAGGTCCTGCCGCCCATTCCCCCTCCCCTCAGCAGCTCGAGAAGCCTCAAATGTGCAAAAATGCCTGGGATCATCACTGTCCATTCGTGGCTTCTCGGACTGCTGAAGGGAGGGGAACTGAGATAGGTCCTGCTGCCCATTCCCCCTCCCCTCAGCAGCTTGAGAAGCCTCAAACATGCGAAAATGCCTGGGATCATCACCGTCCATTCGTGGCTTCTCGGACTGCTGAAGGGAGGGGAATGGAGATAGCTCCTGCCACCCGTTCTTTCAGCGTCTCACGCGCTCCCTCAGCCATCCTCCCCTGCTTGGACTCCCTGTGGGGTAGGAAGGCAGCGCATGCGCAGTGCCGGAAGCTCGGCTTCTGGGCATGCGCAGAATAAATTTTTTTAAAAAATTAATTTTAAAAAAAATGGCGGTGCCCAGGCACCGGCAACCGACCGCACCAGTACTGTGACATCACCAGCGGGGCACTACCGGTGCTATAGAGTGGACTGCACCGGTAGAAACCCACCACTGGTCCAATCCAATCTTCATGTTCAACTGGAGACAATCTCCAGGCATCCCTGGACGAGTTCGAGCTAAGCAGGGAAAGTCTATCAAGTTTGGGTTCTTGTGCTAAGCGAGACGCCGCGATTTCCTGAGGGCCCCTACAGAAAGTGTGCACAATCTGACAATCCCATCAAAGCGACAAAGTGGGCCCTGCCAGTGGTGGGTTTCAAATTTTTTACTACTGGTTTTGTGGGCATGGCTTGGTGGGCTTGGCGTGGCTTAGTGGGTGTGTCACGTAGTGAATATTGTATCAGTTGTATGTCTATGCAGGGTGATGCATCCCTATCCTAATATTATGGTACATAATATTATGTACCATAATATTCACGCTGCTTCGTGAATGGGATTACAACTACTTAATTGTTTAAACAAGCAGACAGAGAGAGACAGGATTTTAAAGGGCAAGTACAGATTTTTTTTTTCTTTCAACTCCACTGCTGATTTTCACTTCGGAAGAAACTAAGTAACAGTTATTAGGCTACAACATGGCGATCGGAGAAAGTGGGAGGAGAAGTGAAAGTAACTTTCGTTTCCCTAGCAGCTTTTTTTTTTATGGAAATTTTTGATTTTGAAAGTTGGCTTTACTCTCTCTGTCTCCCGATTCTGGATTAAATAATAACTGACAATTTTTTAAAAATAAAATTCTATCTGGCTTTGGAATTTGAAAGAATTTTAAAAGAAATTTAAAAGAACTTTAACTAGAGGCTTGGCTTTTTCTTTGTTCACCACTGGAAATACTAAAATGGCTTCAAAATCTGGAAAGATTGTTTTGAATAAAAGAATGGATTATTCATCTGGTTATATTTCTAAAATGCAACTTACCACTGAGTTAACACCCCCAAAGTCTTTAACACCTGAAAATTTAATAAGTACCTTAAAGATTATGAAAGATGAACTTATTGTTGAATTTAACCAAAAAATTAGTGAAATAGATAATAAAATGCAGGCTGCTTTAAAGAATATTGACCAACAAATTAGAAATGATGTGTTGGAGGTATGTAAAGGTCTAGCAACAAATATTGAAGTTTTGGCAAACCGCATTGAAGAAAACAAACAAGTTTTGACAACTTCAGTAGAATACATAGATAAAATACAAAATGACATTGCAAATTTTGAAACAGAGGTGTTAATGACGCAATTCAGATCCATGGAATTTGCCATAAGGGTCAGGGGGTTGAAAGAAGGATTATATGAAGATTTGAAAGGAAGGATGGTGGAAGCTTTGGAGCAGGTGTCTGGACTGTCTAAAGAAGAACTAGCCAGGCAAATTGATAAAATATATAGAATCAACTCCTGGTATGCAAAACAAAAACACCTACCAAGGGATATTGTAATATACTTTACTACAAGAGCCTTACGGAATAGGATTATACAGGTGACGTTTAAGAATAACCTGCAGGTGAATGGCCAAGAACTGATGATATGGAAAGAAATTCCCTCTAAAATGCTCAAAGCCAGAAAAGATTATACCTTTCTGATTGATGAATTTAAAAGGTTAAATTTACATTACAAATGGGAAGCACCAACAGGAGTTGCAGTGAAATTTCTGGGAAAAAGATATCGGCTTAATACAACAAAGAAAGCTACTGAATTTTATGTCAACGTCTTAAAGGCTGATATATCCAAGATTCCAGAGGAAAGATGTATGAAAACAAAAGAGGAGGAGGAGGGAAAGCCATCCCTTCCTCTTCAAATCGAAACAGATTTACAAAATTTAAATGATTGGCAGAGCCAGACAGATGTCTACAGTGTGGAAAAGGAGATGGAAGATCGGGGTCAGATGGGAGGCGAGCTGACAACTACAAAATTATCAAGTTACAAAAAGATGCAACCATCATCAAGATACAACAAGATGCAGTGTTGAAGTTTATTGGACAGATGGTTGCCATTATGACTGTACTTTTCTTTTTCCCTTCTTTCCTTAATTTTTTTTTTCTTTACTTCTTGCATTCTTTTTTTATCTTTTGTTTTTTTGGGGGGGGCTTATTCAAAGTATTATTAATTCTTTTTAAAGATTTAGAACTTTTTTGAACCTAATAATTTAATACATAGTAACATTATGTTACTAATAGAGTGGTAGAATTTATGATGAAGTTTAAGGTTTTTGTATTATTATTTAGTTATTTTTTGTGTAATATCAATTTAAGTTTTATTTAATTGTGAGAAAGATTTGGAATTGTTATCTATCCAGTTATAAAATATTACAATTAGATTTAACATTTTTTTTTTGGGAGGAAGGTTATTTAAAGTTTGGAATTAGTGCTTATAATCTGATATATAGTAATAGTATGTTATTTATATACTGATTGATTTTATGATGAAGTTTAAGGTTTTTGTATTTAATACTTAGTCATCATTTATGTAATAATCATTTAATTCTTAGTTAACACTGAAGAAATGTTGTGAAGGGTAGATGATTGAAAGGAGGAGGAAGGAATTTTTATTAGTGTACAATTTGGAGTTGAAGTTTTAAAAAAATAAGGTGGAAGTCAAAATTTTTTAATTTAATTTAAATTTATTTTATTGATATTATGCCCTGTACTCTCTCTGGGAAGTCCGGGGGGGAGGGGGGGAGGGAAAGGGGTGGGTTAGGGGGGAGAAAAATTAAAAAAAATGTTTGTACTTTCTATTTAATGTTTAGCTATTATCTATGTAATTTTGTACTAATAAAACTTTTTGGAAAAAAAAAAAAGTTTGGGTTCTTGTGCTAAGCGAGACGCCGCGATTTCCTGAGGGCCCCTACAGAAAGTGTGCACAATCTGACAATCCCATCAAAGCGACAAAGTGGGCCCTGCCAGTGGTGGGTTTCAAATTTTTTACTACTGGTTTTGTGGGCATGGCTTGGTGGGCTTGGCGTGGCTTAGTGGGTGTGTCACGTAGTGAATATTGTATCAGTTGTATGTCTATGCAGGGTGATGCATCCCTATCCTAATATTATGGTACATTCCAATACAAGCAAGATACGTGATGTGATCTTATGCGCATGTGTGCATTCCCGATTCTCCATTATTGTTCTTCTGCCTTTGATTCTGACCGGGAGCGGTCACGATTTATTAGCAAGAATGTAACTATTCAGGATTTATTGTTTTTTTATACCGAAATAAATATTTTCTATTAGACTTTTAATCTCGGCTTTATTTCTAAATGTCTGAATTCCAAGAAAAGATCCACATCGCCTCTATGAGATTTAATCTCACCTTAACAGGGCGTGGCTTGGTGGGCGTGGCAGGGGAAGGATACTGCAAAATCCCCATTCTCTCCCGATCAGCTGGGACTTGGGAGGCAGAGAATAGATGGGGGCGTGGCCAGTCAGAGGTGGTATTTACCGGTTCTCCGAACTACTGAAAATTTCACTACCAATTCTCCAGAACTGGTCAGAACCTGCTGAAACCCACCTCTGGGCCCTGCAATGGTGCAGTGCAGGCTTCCCCCCTTCGTTTGTGTGTGTCACATCACAACGCAGGTCTGTCAGGGCAATGATCAGGAGTCCAGGTAACTGGTTCTTTCGGATCTGGAGATAATAGTCAAAGAGGTAGTCCTGGACTTCCTGTAGTAGTCATTTGTAGCTTTGAACGGTCGTTTAGTGACCGTTCAAGGCTACAAATGAAAAAAGTGACTTATGATCAGTTTTCACACTTACGACCGTTGCAGCATTCCCAGGGTCAACTAGCTCATATTTATGGCGGTTGGACTGCCCCTGGGGTCATGTGATCAACTCTTGTAACCTCACCAGTTGGCTTCTTTGCAATCGAATTTATTGGGGAAAGCCAGATTTGCTTAATGACCACATGAATCAATTAAGAACTGCAGTGATTCCCTTAACAATTGTGGCAAGAAAGGTCAAAGAATGGGACAAAATTCACTTAACGACTGCTTGCTTAGCAACGAAAATTTTGGGCTCAACTGTGGTTGTAAGTCAAAGACTACCTGTAAAGTCTCTGGCTTTCATCAAAAAATGTCCATCGTGTGTTAGGTAACTCTCACCTTAAATTCAAGATCATATTTTGTGTGTGTGTGTGTGTGTGTGTGTGTGTGTGTGTGTGTGTGTGTGTGTGTGTGTGTGTGTGTGTAATTCTGGGCTGCATTACAACAGTAGTGGACAAATTATCGCACGAGACCATATGTAGCTCAGTCTAATTTCAAAACCTCCATCAGTTCTGATTGTGAAAGCACAACTTGTTAAAAGAGAAATTCAAAGGGTGGCCCAAAGATTAAATCCTTTCTCCTACCCATTTGGTCTCTGCCTTGTTCCAGCCCCATCTCCACTCACAAGCGGTGTGATTCTGAACAGATAAAATCTCAGCCAATCAAAGAAAAATTGTCTATCCCAAATCTCTTCATACAGAAGGCAATGAAAACCACAAAAAAATACAGCTTCTGCCTTCCAAGGTTAGTTTTAATGCAAGGGGAAACACGGGGGCAGAATTTGGAAAAGATGCGTCAGAACTTGCAATGTGGCAAATTAAAGCAGCCATGTCTTTTCCAACCATTGCATGCATATTCTGATAAAAGATTCAGCTGCTTTAAATGTCTATAAAGATTCTCAGCCATCCGGGTCATGGTTGTCCCAAAAGTGCTTTTTCAAAAGGCAACTGGACTTTTCTTAATTTTTTTCCTTGAAGAGGATTTGCTTCGCATCCAAGAAGCTTCTTTCAGTTCAGAACCAAAGAAGCTTCTTGGATGAGAAGCAAAACATCTTCAAGGAAAACACTAAGAAAAGTCCAGTTGCCTTTTGAAAAAGCACTTTTGGGACAGAGCTGCTTTAAATAGCTCTCCCTCCCTCACCCCGCCTCTACTAACTCATGTCTGATTCCTGGAAATTGCATAGGAGAAGTCCCTGCAGTTTTTGCCAAGAAATTTTTTTCATAAGTTGCTATTGCTTCCTTTCTAGGGCTGAGAGAAATGGACTGGCCCAGCTGGCTTTGCACCTAAAGCAGGATTAGAATTCAGTCTTCCTTCACCACTACACCAAAAATGCTCTCTAAAAAAATTGTAGACAGGTGCTAAGTCTGCACTTCCACATTCTCCAAAGCAGCTTTTGGGAATAAAAACTGAAGCATTCTGCAACCTCAAAGAAGGCCCACCTTACTTTGTGAGGTCTAGGAACATGGCATGCCGTTTGAACCCGGAATGTCTTTACATGAGTAACACTCACTTCCTTTTTAAATTCCAGCCGCTGCTTTCTCCTCATTTCACCTGAGCTCTCATCAGAGAGTGACTTCCTTTGTCACACTGCTGTATAATTCTCAGATCTTGTTCTTGAATTTTTAGTGTTAATTAGCATGAAAAGATTTAGATGGGTTCCACTATCCTCCTCCTCCTTTCCAATTTCGAAGGCTGTTTAAAAGCAGAGTTGCTATTTATGTTATGCATTCCTCCAGTTTTTTTGCAAATAGGAAATTGGATTGATAAAAGTTATTCTAGAAGAGTAGGCAATAGGAGGTTTTTCATTCTGAAAAGCCTGGGTCACAGGTGGTCCTTGACTTACAACCATAATTGGGATCTGAATTTCCATTGCCAAGCAAGGGGGTTGTTAAACGAGTCATGCCCTATTTTACAACCTTTTTTGCTGTGGTTGTTAAGCAAATCACTGCAGTTAAGTGAATCTTGTTTACCCCACTGACCTTTTTTTTTGTCTTCTGGGAAGGTCACATCTAGAGGTCACATGACCTTGGGATGTTGCAACCATCATAAATACACACTGGTTGCCAAGTGCCCAAATTTTGATCATGTGACCATGGGGGTTCTGCAAAGATCATAAGTGTGAAAACTGGTCATAGGTCACTTTTTTGTAACTTCGAACAATCATTAAATGAATATTTGTAACTTGAGGATTACCTGTATCTGATTTCATCCATTAGTCTTTTGAGCACTCATCTTCACCTGGCGTAAGATATACGTAGATGCTAAACAAGGCAGAGGTGAAAGAGTTGGACACACACCTGGCAACAAGCAGATGTAATAAATTTTCAGCAGTGCCAAGAAAGTTCCACACCTGTTATGTACTCTGATTCAGGTGATCCTGATGGCGCAGATAAACCTCCAAGTGACCTCAACAATTCTCAGGGAGAGTACTAATGACCAGATGACTGCAGACAATATAAATCCTCCCATTCTCCACCAGTCAGTTAGAACCGAAGAAGCTTCTTGGGTGAGAAGTGAAAAGTTTTCAAGGAAAGCAAAAACCAAGAAAGTCCAGTTGAATAGAATAGAATATTCAATAGAATATAGACTAGACTAGACTAGACTAGACTAGACTAGACTAGACTAGACTAGAATAGAATAGAATAGAATAGAATAGAATAGAATAGAACAGAATAGAATATTCAATAGAATATAGACTAGACTAGACTAGACTAGACTAGACTAGACTAGACTAGAATAGAATAGAATAGAATATTCAATAGAATATAGACTAGACTAGACTAGACTAGACTAGACTAGACTAGACTAGACTAGACTAGACTAGAATAGAATAGAATAGAATAGAATATTCAATAGAATATAGACTAGACTAGACTAGACTAGACTAGACTAGACTAGACTAGAATAGAATAGAATAGAATAGAATATTCAATAGAATATAGACTAGACTAGACTAGACTAGACTAGACTAGAATAGAATAGAATAGAATAGAATAGAATAGAATATTCAATAGAATATAGACTAGACTAGACTAGACTAGACTAGACTAGAATAGAATAGAATATTCAATAGAATATAGACTAGACTAGACTAGACTAGACTAGACTTGACTAGACTAGACTAGACTAGACTAGACTAGACTAGACTAGACTAGACTAGAACAGAACAGAACAGAACAGAACAGAACAGAACAGAACAGAACAGAACAGAATAGAATAGAATAGAATAGAATAGAATTTTTTATTGGCCAAGTGTGATTGGACACACAAGGAATTTGTCTTTGGTGCATATGCTCTCAGTGTACATAAAAGAAAAGATAAGTTCATCAAGAACCATAAGCTACAACACTTAATGATAGTCCGGGTACAAATAAGCAATCAAATCATATTAGAAACCAGTCAATATAAATTGTGCAGGTGCCTTTTGGGAATAGCACCTTTGGCACATGACCTGGATGATTGAGAATCTCCATAGACAAGCAGATGTAAGACTTTTAAGTACTATGGTTATTTCTCTGTGGAGGGTGATTCTGAATCAATGTTGCGTGTTCTGTTTGCTTGTCCCCTGTACCATTCATTACTTCCTAATATCACCCCTCCTTGCAAATTACTCCAGCTAATCTAGGCAAGCAAATACATTTTTCCTATGAGCTGATAAATGATTGAAAAGGGTTAGCAAAATATTGTTCAGTTGTGATAGCAATAAGAAAACTCTAGATATAATTAAGTTATGATAGATTGTTTCCATGTTAGAAGACAATTTGCTATGCATTCCTCATTTTAATATTTTAATCTTGTTATGTTTTCTTGCTTGAGTGTTTTTACAGAATTCTGCTCTGTGGCCGTAAATAAAATGTCACTGATCAATTCGTTGTCCTGAGATTAAAACAATAACCTGTACCCATGTTGTTGTTGATACTTGATTCAGGACAGGCATTCCTCGACTTATGGCCACAAATTGAGCCCAAAATTTTTATTGCTAAGAGAGACATATTAAAGTGAGTTTTGCCCCATTTTATGACTTTTTTTGCTAACGTTGTTAAGTGAATCACTGCAGTTGTTAAGCTAGTAACAGGGTTGCTAAGTGAATCTGGCTTCCACATTGAAGGTCACAAAAGTTGATCACATGATCCTGGGTCACTACAACCGTCATTATTACCTGCCAGTTGCCAAGTGTCTGAATTTTGATCACGTGACCATGGGGATGCGGCAATGGTCGTAAGTGTAAAAAAACGGTCATGTTGTTGTTTTTTCAATGCTGTTGTAATTTTGAATGTTTGCTAAATGAACTGTTGTAAGTTGAGGACTACCTGTATAGACTCTGAGCCATATGCTTTTCCATTGGTCTTTCAACAAGCAACGCCAAACAATTTGCATCCACCTTACTCTGCAGCATAGGATTTCTGTCACCTCTGCTATCCAACCATTGCTCAGACATATTTTTCCATATTGCCTAATTCTGCCTTCGCATGTTCCACTCACTTCTCGTATCTAAAAAAGTTGCTATTGGTAATCCACAATTTACAATAATTTGTTTAATGACTAGGAGTCTTGGTGGCTCAGTGGTTAAATGCTGTATTGCAGGCAAACTCTCCCCACAGTTTGGAGTTTAATCGGGGCTCAAGGTTGACTCAGCCTTCCATCTGACCGAAGACAGTAAAATGAGGACCCAGAGTGTTTGCGGCAATATGCAAATGATGCTGACATTGTAAACCGCCCAAGGGGTGCTTTAAAGTGGCGGTATATAAATCTAAATGCTATTGTTATTGTTATACAGAATTACAATGGCACTGGAAAAAGTGACTTACAACTGGTCCTAGCACTTAACTACCATCATAGTATTCACAGGGTCAAAACTGTTCCAGAACACAATGGTGCAGTTTTGAAGGTCCCTAAGATGGACATGTAACACCAAATCATATGCAAAGCTTATTGCCATCTGATGGCAGTGTTCCAATCAGAGGTGGGTTTCTGCAGGTTCTGACCAGTTCTGGATAACTGGTAGCGGAAATTCTGAGTAGTTCGGAGAACCAGTAAATACCACCTCTGACTGGCCCCGCCCCCATCTCTGCCTCCCGAGTCCCAGCTGATCGGGAGGAAATGGAGATTTTTCAGTATCCTTCCCCTGCCACGCCCACCAAGCCACACCACGCCCACCAAGCCATGCCCACAGAACCAGTAGTAAAAAAATTTAATCCCACCACTGGTTCCAATATTTGAGAGGGCTGCCCAGGGAAGAGGGGGTCAAGATATTCTCCAAAGTACCTGAAGGCAACAGATGGAAACTAATCAAGGAGAGAAGCAACCTAGAACTAAGGAGAAATTTCCTGACAATGAGAACAATTAATCAGTGGTAATGATTTGCCTCCAGAAGTTGTGGGTACTCCAACACTGGAAGCTTTTAAGAAGAGATTGGACAGCCATTTGTCTGAAATGATATAGAGTGTCTTGCTTGAGCAGGAGGTTGGACTAGAAGACCTCCAAGGTCCCTTCCATCTCTATTATTCTGCATTCTGAAGTCTGCCTATAATTTCTTTTAAATCTTTTTTTTAAGTATCTGATTGATGGCCTCATGTCTATAATAAAGTTTGATTTGATGATAGCAGTTTTATAGAGGGAAGAATTATCCATTAAAAAATTCAGAGAGGACAATATTTTTTAAAGTTTTTGGGCCCAAGTCTTAAGATAAATAAAAATACGAGAGATGATTGGTTGGTGTAAAGCAGCGGTTCTCAACCTGGGAGTTGCGACCCCTTTGGGGGTTGAATGACTCTTTCACAGGGGTCAGAAGACTTCGCCCGGACACCACCATTTGGGTTCTTTTACCCTCTGCGCATGTGCAAAACGCTTTGCGCATGCGCAGAGGGTAAAAGAACCCAAATGGCGGCGGCAGGGCAGGAGTCATGGCAGCGGGCACAGCGGCGGGGTGGGTCGCGGTGGGGGTGCGGGGGCAGGGCGCGGATCGTGGCATTAGGAAGGTTGAGAACCACTGGTGTAAAGGAAAGAGGGAAAGATTGTCTACAAGATGCCTTTCTTATCTATTGGCCAGGAATGACATTTGACCACACTACCAGGCACTGGGCTTAGACGTCAGCCCTGGGGGGCATCTTTTTCTTTGGATCTTCAGGGCTGCCACACTTGGTGGATGGGCATGCTGTGGAAATGGGAGGGGGGTTGGATGGAGACGGGGTAAGAAGTATAGCCATAACAACATTCTTTTCCCTGGGTCCTGGGAGTCAAGGACGTTCAGCCTGCACTTGGAGAGGCGTGACCATGTGATGGACATGTGGGTGAAGGGGAAGGAACTTTGATTTTGATTTGGGTGGGGGAAACCCGGAGGACCTTCAGATTTGGGTTTTCCCAGATGTGCCAATATGACATCTCTAATAAAATGGAACTTTGAGGAAAATGCCTGCCTTGGAGTTTTACTATTGTTGTGGGTGTTACTTGGAACCCTAACATAAGTAGGCTTGAGAATTTTTGCTGCCCCATTAAGAGTCTTGCACATACAGATACCCAAATGGATAGATTAACTTCACGACATCAAGATCGTTCAGTCAGTATCTTGGGTTGCTGTAGCAACTTCATTAAAATATGACTGATGAGGTCCCAAGGCGCTGAGCAAGAGTTCCCTGATTGCCTAGTTAGCGTGGAAATCGTTGACAATTTCTCATGAAATCTTCTAAACTACTAAAGCTATTTCTCAGTTCCCGGAGTCAACCCTAGGAAGGATAGGATTCAGATTAGTGGTGGGTTCCTGCCGGAGCTGTCCGGTGCATAGCTCCGGTAGGGAGCGGCCGATTGTGCAATTTGTGCGCGACCGCTCCGGAGCCCTCTCCACCAGTCTGTCACACGTGTCGCCATCTTTTTCTGAGAATTTTTGGGCGATTTTGCTTCTGCGCATGCACGGAAGCAAAATCGCGCCAAAATCTCTCTCTCGCACGCATCCCCTCGCAAGATTTTGGCGAGATTTGCTTCTGCGCATGCGCAGAAGCAAAATCGCGCAAGGGGGCTTGCATGCGTAGCAAGTGTACGCGCGGCCGAAACGTGGAGATGTGCGCGCAGTGCACCAGCATAGGTAAGTGAGTAACCCGCCCCTGGTTCAGATTATCCCAAATCAAAAGGTGCCAAATCAGGCAGGTTTGGGAAATGGCCGGTCAAAACAGGATCCAACTGAACAAAGGACTCTGAACCCTTCTGAAATTGTGCTAATGTTTTCACATAAAGGAAAGCTCAGGCTACAGCTAGAAGCCAAGGTGGGTTATGGAACCGTGACTGATGGCTTTGGTTCGCGATGAATCATTTTTGAGAGAGGGATGTGACACTAGATCACACAATTGTCCAAGAGTTCAGGGCTATTTGTTAGCTCTCCTTCCCCAAAGCAAGAAAGATAATAAAGTTTACAAGAGGATATAGGAGACATATATAGAATGCTAGTTGTTTACATCTTCCGTGTCTATAATTCAGCCTCTGTCCCATTGTACTTTCAATGACTTTCCTTTTTTAAAAATTTATTATGGTTGGTCACACAGTTGGACAGCTTTAGACTGGATTTGACATTTTTGTCCACTTATCGAGTCCTTTCCAAGGACCTGGGATAACAGACTGCCAGGCCTGGATCTGCTTGTTGATGGTAGTAAGTTTCTCATTGCAGGATGTAAGCTGTTCCAAATAAAGCTGCCTTTTGCAATTGACTGGTGGTAATTATCTCAATGCCAATGATATTATGGTTTATTTTATTTTATTTATATGCTGTCCATCTCAGCATTGGAGTGATTCTGGACTTTAATGCTAGTAAAAGCTTTAATCTGTTTATAGTTCAGTTGAACCCATTGTAATTTCTTGTCTATATTTGCAATTTTCCCACCTAAACATATGCATGGGATCTATGCATTTTCTTGCAAGCTTTCACATAATAAAGATGCTTTCACCTCATCAAAGTAAAAAAAAATCCCCTTTGATAGGAGAATCAGAATACAGAATAACCGAGTTGAAAGGGACCTTGGAGGTCTTCTAGTCCAACCCTTTGCTTAAGCAGGGGAACCTATACCATTCCAGACATATGACTACCTTCTGAAATTGTAAAATTGTGTTTCTTTCTCTCTCTCTCTCTCTCTCTCTCTCTCTCTCTCTCTCTCTCTCTCTCTCTCTCTCTCTCTCTCTCTCTCTCTCTCTCTCTCAAAAATAAACCTATCTTATGTTGTTTTCATAATAATTATACTTCTGAACCTATTCACCTGAAACCTGGCAGTTTTGATTCCCATACAAAGAGGTCAGATTGGTTGCACATTTCAACCTGCCATGAAGTATTTTAAGAAGTGATTAATCGTTTCATCATTAAAAATCAGAATGAAAAGGCTTCTAAAAAGCCTATATGTCTCTTTTTCTGAAATAGATCAGTCCTTAATAAAGGCATATTAATCCGGATTATTTCATCCAGGATCACATGGGGGGGAAGATAATTTGATTTCTAATGTTAGTGAGAGATTTAGATTTTGAATCATGGTTTATATTGAGGCAATAAATTGGAGAAAGTGAGGGGAAATATATCCGAATCACTCCAAATGAGCTGTACAGTGGTACTTTAGTACTCATCATTAATTGGCTTTGGAAGGTGCAATGGGTACCAAATCCATTGAGTATTAAACAATTTTTCCCATAAGAAATAATATATTGAATCACAAGGCAGCCGACATTGACAAGTTTTGGCTGAGTACCAAAGAAACCATGAGCACCAGGACAAATTTTTCACATCAAAATGTGTTGAGTACCAAAGTCAATGAGTTTCAAATACCAAGGTATCACTCTATTCTGAATCAGAGAATCGGACTCCAATATAGAGATGTTTTATCTTGAAATGTGAAGATAATCACAACTATTCAGTCCAAGTCCCATTAGTGTTGCATTTGCAACATATATTAAAAAGTACACAAGGCAATTTTTCAATGGTGATGGCTGACATGGTTTTTTTTATCTTGCTGGATGCTTCTGTATCCTAAAACCAAATTTGATTTTACTGCAATTAAAGAAAAACATTGCTAAGTAAGAATGAGATTTTTTTTAAGGAATGTTTTGGGTTTGCTAGTTCTTGTGCTTCTTTAACCAGTGCTATGGTGATTATTGTAGGCATGTATGCAATGTTCAAGATGAGAACATAGAGCTTCATAATATTCATACATTCCTTGGAAAGTAATGTAGAAAGGTCTCTTATTTTATTAATATATTTAAAATGTGTGTACCATCCAGGGGCGGGTTCCTAATTTTTTTACTACCACTCTGTGGGCGTGGCTTGTTTTGTGGGTGTGGCTTGCCAGCCATGTGACCGGGTGGGCGTGGGCCTCGGGAGCTTGGCAGCGGCCGGAGAAGCGGGGGGGCATTGCCCACCCGCAACGCAGCCCCCTGTAGCGGGAGCAGCAAAACCGCGGCAGCGGTTCTTCTAGGAGGCTCCGTCTGGCCTGAATGCTTCTCCCCATTCGATGATCCTAGGCTCCTGCCGCCCGTTCCCCCTCCCCTCAGCAGCTCGAGAAGCCTCAAATGTGCGAAAATGCCTAGGATCATCACCGCGCGTTCGTGGCTTCTCGGACTGCTGAAGGGAGGGGAATGGAGATAGCTCCTGCCGCCCGTTCTTTCAGCGTCTCATGCGCTCCCTCAGCCATCCTCCCCTGCTTGGACTCACTGTGGGGTAGGAAGGCAGTGCATGTGCAGTGCCGGAAGCTCGGCTTCTGGGCATGCGCAAAAGAATTTTTAAAAAAAAAAATTTAATTTTTTTTTCTAATGGCGGTGCCCAGGCACCGGCAACCGACCGCACCAGTACTGTGACGTCACCAGCAGGCCGCTACCGGTGCTATAGAGTGGACCGCACCAGTAGGAACCCACCACTGGTACCATCCTATAAAACTCATTTTTCCCCGGGCAGCTCACAATTATCTAAATTCTCACAAAATTAAAAAAGAATTAGAACTTGTCATAATATTATGGAGGTTCTAGAAAAAGAATTAAATTCTAGTTATTTCAGCAGACATTTGTGGAGAGCGGAATAAAGAATTATTCCTCCTGTGCGAGAAATTATATGTGTTTTTATAGTTCTTTCACACACGAAAAATTACTATGTAAAATTTGTAATATTCTTTGTTTACCTGATTATTTTTTCATCAATGTATCCTGTTTGTGCACAGTGGGATGATACACTCCTCAAAATCAGAGTGGGATAGAAGCCTAGCAGGATAAATATATAAAACCATAAAAATGAAACACAAATATATAGCATTATACACAAATACATAGCATTATGTACGAATATATAGCATTAAAATATATACACAAATATGTAGCATTATTCACAAATACATAACATTAAATCCACCAGGGCATAAAAGCAGAAGTCCAAATGAAAAATGATTAAACAACATCATATTCCAATATCTGGCAGAATAAAAATATGTTACCTTGATGTTCCAAAGTTTTTATTAAGTAGGTCGAAGCATTACAGGTATTTCTTAGTTACCGACACAATTGGGAATGATAATCCTGTCACTAAGAGACATAGTTATTTTTTAAAAAATCACATGACCGTGCCTGACTAAGAAAGGCAATTCATTGCATCAGATTGCAGTCATTAAGTGAATCACCACTGCTTATTAAGCACAAAGTCACGCAACCATGACTTGCGACTTCCTGCTGGCTTCCCCATTGATTTTGCTTATCAGGAGCTGGTAGTGAAGTTTTCAAATAATGATCACATGACTTCATGATGCTGTAATGGCAACAATTTCAAGGACTGGTCCAGTGGTGGGTTCCTACCAGTTCGGTCCACTCTATAGCACCGGTAGCGGCCCACTGGTGACGTCACAGTACCGGTGCGATTGGTTGCCAATGCCTGGGCGCCGCCACTTTTTTTTAAAAAATGCACTGCCTTCCTACCCCACAGTGAGTCCAAGCAGGGGCGGATGGCTGAGGGAGCGCGTGAGACGCTGAAAGAATGGGTGGCAGGACCTATCTCAGTTCCCCTCCCTTCAGCAGTCTGAGAAGCCACGAATGCGCGGTGATAATCATAGGCATTTTTGCACGTTCGAGGCTTCTCGAGCTGCTGAGGGGAGGGGGAACAGGCGGCAGGAGCCTAGGATCATCGAATGGGGAGAAGCATTCAGGCCGGACGGAGCCTCCTAGAAGAACCGCTGCCGCGGTCTTGCTGCTCCCGCTGCGGGGGGCTGCGTTGCGGGTGGGCAATGCCCCCCCGCTTCTCCGGCCGCTGCCAAGCTCCCGAGGCCCACGCCCACCTGGTCACATGGCTGGCAAGCCAAACCCACAAAATAAGCCACGCCCACAGAGTGGTAGTAAAAAAATTAGGAACCCGCCCCTGGACTGGTCGTAAGTCTCCTTATTAAGTACACTATAATATCCATGAGTCACTGAATGTATGGTCGTTAAGTGAGGACTACTTCTAAGTGCTAGTGTGAATCAGCGCGGATTCTATTCAGATCGGATCAGCCTTTCTCTACCAGTTTACCTTGAGGAACCCTTTATATAAAGTTCAAATCCTGAGAAACTTCTGCATAAAAGTAGCAAAAAATAACAAAAAAGTCACAATTCACTTGTAATTGACACAATCTATGTTTACGAGATTTTCAGCAATAGTAACTAGCCAGCTGGCAGCTGAGCCATGGCCCCTTGGTTGAGCACAGGATTGTGCAACATGCAGTCTGTCCCAGTTTTGTAGAATAAAACTATGTTTTGACCCAAGGATTCATACTCATTAGCTGAACTCTGAGTCCAGAGAGAGAAATATGGATAGCCCTCAACTTACAACCAGTCATTGAATGACCATTCAAAGTTGACGCTGAAAAAAGTTATTTATGTCTGTTTTTCACACTTACGACTGTTGTAGCATCCTCAAGGTCACGTAATCAAAATTTGGGCACTTGGGAACTAGCATGTATATTATGATGGTTGCAGTGTCCCAGGGTCATGTGGTCATTATTTGTAACCTTCACTTAACAATTGCAGTGATTCACTTAGCAACTGTGGCAGAAAACTTCATAAAATGAGGCCCAACTCACTTAACAGCTCTCTTGCCCTAGCAACACAAATGTTGGGGCTCAATTGTGGTTATAAACAGGGGTGGGCTTCAAAAAATTTAGCAAGGGGTTCTCTGCTCAATTGCTGGGTGGGTGTGGGCATGGCCATGGTGGGCATGGCCTAGTCTGCCTCCTGAACCACGGCGGCAGGGGGGGGGTTGACCTCCCCGGGCTCCTGAGGCTTTCCTCAAGCCTCTGGGAGGGTGAAAACAGCCTCCTCAGCCTCTGGAGGCCAGAAACAGGCCCATTTCCGGCCTTCCCAAACATCCAGTAGGCCCATTTTCCACCCTCTCTGAGCCTGCGCGCGTCCCCTGCACTTACTTGCATCCAAAACGGGCCGTGTGGGGACTCCTGGGAGAGGAGGGGCAGGCTGGGCGGGGCCAGCCAGGAGTGGGATTTGGGGGTTCTCCGAACTGCACAGAATCTTAGCTAGAGGTTCTCCTGAACCCCTGCGAACCCCCAGCAGCCCACCCCTAGTTATAAATTGAGGACTACGTGTATTAAGAGTTGGGTTAAGTTTTTTCTCGAGTTGGCAAGATCAGCCAAGAAGCATACTGTAGCATCTCATTAGCATAAAAGGGAGCAA
This sequence comes from Diadophis punctatus similis, assembly GCA_023053685.1. Lineage (NCBI taxonomy): Eukaryota > Metazoa > Chordata > Lepidosauria > Squamata > Dipsadidae > Diadophis > Diadophis punctatus. The sequence goes on along the minus strand of JALIGW010000007.1, from coordinate 45,335,641 downwards.
AGACAGTGATAGTTTATGGCCATAGTGAAGAAGTTGAGAACCAAGGAAGTGAATGAATAGCAATAGCACTTAGACTTGTTATACCACTTCATAGTGTTTAACGACACTTTCTAAGCGGTTTACAGAGTCAGCGTATTGCCCCCAACAATCTGGGTCTTTGTTTTACAGAAAGATGGAAGGCTGAGTCAATCTTGAGCTGGTCAGGATCGAATTGCTGACTGTCGGAATGCAGAGTTAGCCTGCAATGCTACATTCTAATCCCTGGACCACCACGGCCCTTGGAAACCAAACTTTAGACCTCGCTAACCTTACTCTGAGGGGCACATTGTGAGAGCCACAAAGCCACAATGTGATAAATTGCATTGGGCAGCTGCTCATGTGAATGCCACCACACCATCCATGTTTTCCGTACATGAAGTTGAAATTGTAATGCTATGTATTGTCTTTAAGAGCTCCAAAGCAGCAGAAAAATTATCCAAAGTCCCCCCTAATTGGTATGGTTGTTTCAAAGAACACCCCCATCTTGATTAGGCAGATCTGTCCTTCAATTAAGACTTTTTTAAAAAAATATCAAAGCATTCCTTTGAAACTTTTTTTCAGTCCTATCTTGCTAGGGAGACATTCCATGGTCAAAAGAAGGACTATAAATAAGTAAATATTATTTATTTATTAAATTTCTATGTTGCCCATTTCCCCTACAAGGTGACTCTAGGCAGTTTTTATTTTAATTTATTATATAGATAATATAGATAGATGAGATAGAGGAGGGCGGGAGAGGGGGGAGGGAGAGAGGGGAGAGAAAGAGAGATGACAGATAGATAGATAGATAGATAGATAGATAGATAGATAGATAGATAGATAGATAGATAGATAGATAGATAGATAGACAGACAGACAGACAGACAGACAGACAGACAGACAGACAGACAGACAGACAGACAGACAGACAGACAGACAGACGACGACGACGATAGATAGATAGATAGATAGATAGATAGATAGATAGATAGATAGATAGATAGATAGATAGATGATAGATAGATAGATAGATAGACAGATAGATGATAGATAGATAGATAGATAGATAGACAGACAGACAGACAGACAGACAGACAGACAGACAGACAGATAATTAAAATGCCAGAAAGAAAACAAAAAGACCAAAATACCTCCTCATCAGCAATCAACACCCAAATGAGCAGAGATTAACACCAAGATTAACCTTAGACCAACAATCAAGAAGTAAACAACACCCAAATCAAGAAACTGCCAAGCAAAGTAACAATAAACAACAGCCCAATTAAGGAACGATCAATACCACTTGCACCAACACTGACAGGGCAAGCTGCTAGACTAGAATATAAAATGGGAGCACTCCCTACTAGCATTGATGATGTTACATAGTTTGGTAATGAAACATCTGCAAGAAGACAACCAAACTCAAGGAGCACCAAGGAGCCCACAATTCAACCCTGCTACAAATATTCTCTTCTTCAGAGACAAATATCCGCAACCGAAGAGTTTCCAGTGAATGCAAATAATTCCAGTACTCCCAACCAATATTGATAATCATGGGGCAATAAAGAATTTTCAATGAAATTTAGATTAAGGTGTAGATTTAGATTCTGAGTAAAATCATGTACTGATTTTGTAATCAGTAAATTGAGAATCAAACCATACAGCAAAAATCCTAGTGTTATCGCTATTCTGGTCATTCTAGATTGGAATTTGAGATCCTACGGAAGGAACTCATAGATGTTGAAGACATTGGAGAGCTTAATACTGTGACTAGCAGAAGTGAATTGACTACAGAATTTATTAATTCTAGAAAAGATTATGCAGTGTTTCTAACTTTGATATGTGAGCTTCAATTCCTAGAATTCTAAAAGAGCTTGGCAAATGTAAGATGTGTGGACTTCAGAGGTGGATTCCTGCCGGTTCGGACTGGTTCTATAGAACCGGTAGCGGGAATTTCCCCCCGCTTGACGAACCGGCAGCCATGGCCGGCTGGACACGCCCCCAAACCGGCTCTCTCGGCGGCACCATAGGCGACGCCATCTTGATTTTTGCTTCTGCACATGCACAGAAGCTGCATTTTTAGTACTGTGCATGTGCACGCGCACGCACATGTGGTGCAAGAGGAAGCGAACCGGCAGCGAGGTTAAGTCAGAACTCACCCCTGGTGGACTTCATCTCCCAGAATTCCCTAGCAACATGGCACCTTTAAGATGTCTGGATTCCAACTCCCAGGATTCATGCTGGCTAGGGATTCTGGGAATAACCTAGAACGTTTGAATATTAATTTGTTTATTTTAGAAAAAGCCAGCGTAGTCATACTCCATTTTGTATCAAGGCTGCAGCTGTGGAGGTGTTCAATAGTATTAAGTATCTGGGGGTGCAGATAACTAACAATTTGACTTGGTCTCTCCACACGTTATCTTTAGTGAAGCGTGCAAACCAGCATGTGCATTTTATGCATCAGATGAGGATAGCATATCTTTCTCCTTCTGCCCTGGCCACTTTTTACAGAGGCAAGATTGAGAGCGTTTTAACAAACTGCAAAGTGCCTCAGATAGAAGGTCCATACGGAGAGTGGTGAGGACAGTGGAGAAGATAATAGGAAGCTCACTTCCTGTCATTCAGGATGCTGCTTACAAGCGCTATGTGCTTATAGCTCAAAGCTTTGTGAGAGACCCCACATACACACTCCATTGTTTCTGTTGCTCCCCTGTGGGAGGAGGTTTCGAAGTATTTCTATAGCAGGACTTCCAGATTCTATACAGTTTTGTTACAGTTTTGTTCCTTATGCCATCCCTCTTGAAGATATATATATATATATATATATATATATATATATATATATATATATATATATATATATATATATATATATATATATATATATGTGTGTGTGTGTGTGTGTGTGTGTGTGTGTGTGTGTGTGTGTGTGTGTGTGTGTGTGTGTGTGTGTGTGTGTGTGTGTGTGTGTGTGTGTGTGTGTGTGTGTGTATGTATGTATGTATGTATGTATGTATGTATGTATATATATATATATATATATATATATATATATATATATATATATATATATATATATATATATATATATATATATATATATATATATATATATATATATATATATATATATATATATATATATATATATATATACACACACACATCCAAACTAGACTGTGATATTTCTGTATCATATGTGTGTGTGTCAGCGGCGGGTTGCTCCCTTACCAGTGCCGGTGCGCTGTGTGTGCATCTCCACGTTTCGGGTGCTCGCTCGCTATGCGCATGCGCCCCCTCACGCGATTTTGCTTTTGCGCATGCACAGAAGCAAAATCATGCCAAAATCTCACAAGGGGACACACACGCGCACGAGATTTCGGCGCGATTTTGCTTTTGCGCACATGCAGAAGCAAAATCACCCAAAAAATCACGAAAAAATGGTGACTCGCACGGTGGACCAGCAGAGAGAGCTCTGGAGCGGTCGAGCGCAAATTGCGCAATCGGCCGCTCCCTACCAGAGCTGTGCAGCGGGCAGCTCCACCTCTGGTGTGTGTATGTGGGTATATGCATAATGAGAGCTGAATGCAACAAAATTTCATTTTAATGTATGCTAATTAGTGTACCTTTAAAGTGACAATAAACTGCTATTCTATTCTATCCTAATTAAGAAAAAATTACTGACAGAACAATTAAGCAGTGGAACGGCTTGCCTCCAGAAGCTGTGGGTGCTTCATATCTGGAGATTTTAAAGAAGAGGTTGGACAGCCATTTGTCAGAGATGGTATAGAGCAATGGTGGCGAACCTTTTTAGATTCGCGTGCCAAAAAGGGAGGGGTGCGCGCTAGCGCGCGCTCGCATACCCACACCCATTCCCTCCCCCCCACGCATGCGCACAACACCCCCCCATGCTGCCCCCTGCGCATGCGCACACCCCCCCCACCCCCGCGCAAAGGCCTTACCGGAGCCTGGGACGACGAAATGGGCAAACCGGAAGTGTGGAAAAACGCACTTCCGGTTTGCCGATGAGCTGTTTTTTGCACTCCGGAGGGTTCAGGGAAGCTCCCTGAAGCTCCGGAATGCAAAAAACTACAAAACGGACAAATGCGGAAAAATGCACTTCCGGTTTGTCCGTTTTGCAGTTTTTTGCATTCCGGGGCTTCAGGGAGCTTCCCTGAACCCTCTGGAGTGCAAAAAACAGCTCACCGGCAAACCGGAAGTGCGTTTTTCCGCACTTCTGGTTTGCTGGTGGGCAACACTCGTGTGCCCTCCGCTATGGCTCCGCGTGCCACCTGTGGCACACGTGCCATATGTTTGCCACCATGGGTATAGAGTCTTCTGCTTGAGAAGGGGCCTGGACTAGAAGACCTCTAAGATCCCTTCCAACTCTGTTATTCTGTTATCTAGAATTTGGCCCTGGGCTGGGTTCAAAACCCCAGAGCTGTCAGTTTCTGTGTGCTGCAATGAGACATTTTTCCAATATGTAAAAAGGAGACATTTCCTGACAATGAGAACAATTAACCAGTGGAACAACTTGCCTCCAGAAGTTGTGGACGCTCCATCCCTGGAGGTTTTTAAGAAGGAGGTTGTGGAGCGGGTTGGACTAGAGGACCTCCAAGGTCCTTTCCAAGTTAACCCTAATCCCTAACTCTAACCCTAATCTAATGCAAAGACTGCCTACCTTCATAATAATCACAAAATGGGTAATCCAAATGGAATCCCATGGCTGAGCAGATCTGGTTTTATCTTGTACATTTTCAAGCCCTTCAGGTTTCCATATGTGAGGAAAGAGACATTTGAAAGAGGTGGAAATCGTGTAGGGTTGTCCTTAGAAGGTTAAAATTCTGCAAAGTCAGGCCTTCCAGCAAACTCCTGGCAAGTTGATTTGCTTGCAACAATCGGAGACTACAGGACTTTGCAGTCAGGCCTGAGGCTCTGCAAAGCGCTGTTGATTTATCGTGGCTTTTCCCACACAGCATATTTGCTATAGTCGGGGAGAAGCCTATATAGGTCAGAAATGCAAAAATAGGCTGCCTCCGCCCTCCTGCTTCCAAAATAGAAAGCAACGGGCCTCCTGATGTTGCAGCCTAAACATTCAGAAAGTGAAGGCAAGGTGGGACAAGAATGAAAGGAGCAGAAGACGGAGGGGACTTTAGGGGACAGGAGTTCATTCAGGTGGCCTCCAAAAAGCTAACATCTTGATCTATTAGGTCAGTAATCGGTTAGGATTTCCAGGGAAGGCATGGCAGGCAGAATACATGCCTGTGAACGACATTTAACCCTGTGGTTCTCATCCTTAGCATCTTTAAGGTGTATGGACTTCAATTCCCAGAATCCCCCAGCCAGTATGAATTCTGGGAGTTGAAGTCCACGCATCTTAGAGTTGCCAAGGTTGAAAAGCACTGCTATTTATTTATTTATTTATTTATTTATTTATTTATTTATTTATTTATTTATTTATTTATTTACTTATTTACTTATTTACTTATTTACTTATTACTTACTTACTTACTTACTTACTTACTTACTTACTTACTTACTTACTTACTTACTTACTTACTTATATTTGTATGCCGCTCAACACAGCAGGGACTCTGAGCGGCTATTAGGGCTCCTGACACAGAACAGTAGAAAAACAAGTAGGGTTTTTTCTTACCAAGTTCAACTACTACTTACTAGCCTTAGTAAGACTACATCTGGAATACTGTGTCTAGTTTTGGTCACCATATTATAAAAAAAAAGATATTGAGACTCTGGAAAGAGTGCAGAGAAGAGCAGCAAAGGTGATTAAGGAGCTGGAAGCTAAAACATATGAAGAATGGTTGCAAGAATTGGTTGTGTCTAATCTAGTGAAAGGAAGGACTAGGGGAGACATGAGAGCAATGTTCCAATATCTCAGGGGCTGCCACAAAGAAGAGGGAGCCAAGCTATTCTCCAAAGCACCAGAGGGCAGGACAAGAAGCAATGGGTGGAAACTAAACAAGGAGAGAAGTAACTTAGAACTAATGAGAAATTCCCTGACAGTTAGAACAATTAATCAGTGGAACAACTTGCCTCCAGAACTTGTGAATGCTCCAACACTGGAAGTTTTTAAGAAGAGACTTTAAGAAGAGATAGCCATTTGTCCGGAATGGTATAAGTTCTCTTGCTTGAGCAGAGGGTTGGACTAGCGGACCTCCAAGGTGCCTTACAACTCTATTATTCTGTCATTCTGAATGAGAGCCAGAAATGGGGTGACACCTTGCAAAGAAGTTTTCTCAAATGTTGATTTCAGAGGTCTCATGTGTCTTAAATGAAATCTTGGGAATGGATTTGCAATTTCAGAAACATTATGAGAAGACCCAACTGTCTGGAGAACGTTCTGATGCTGGGAAAGGCAGAGGGGAAGATAAGAGGAGGAGGACCAACCCCATGGTGGTTGGACTCAGTTATGGTGGCATCACTGGAAGATCTGAAGTGCCAAGTTAGGGACTGATCGTCGCAGGGAAAAAATGATCTATGTGGTCACTAACAGCTGACATCAGTTTGATGCCACTTGATCAATCAATCAATTTGCACTTAGGAGCAATGGGAGTAGGTAAGATTGGAGAAGAAATTTCCTAAAGGGCTAAAGGGCTTCCTAAGGAGCTGAATATAAAACCCCACTCATAGATTTGTAATTCTGAAATCCTGCCTCTCTTTTTTTTCCCTCCAATTTGCAGTTATGCCTGCCAAAGATTTTCCCCCTCCCCCTCCGTTATTTAGCGAGTTGTCCCTTTTAAGACGGGATTCCCTGCAGGTGGTTCTCAGGCGAATTGAAAAGCTGGATTTAATCAACACCTTCGCCAGCGTTTCTGTCTGCTGCATTCAGACGGGCAAACAGTGCCCTCTAGTGTCTGAATTGCTCAACAGCTCGGGCCCCACCTGGAAACCTAATCTAGCTTCAGCATCGCATGGATCAAAGCTCGCACCTTTTGGGACTGGTTGTGTGAAGTCAGAAAATCCAGGGAACTGTAAGGAGGCGTATTGGCACATGTTTCCTTTGAGTTCTAACAAACCAGCAAATCTTCCCCCACAATGTGGCCATATGCAGCCCTCCTAACCATCTGTCCCCAGTTACAAAACCACATCACAGCTCTGACAACATTCCCAGGTCACTTACAATAACATACACTTTCCATCTCCCCAGATACTTGATGCAAACATTTATTTATTTTTTTCAAAAGCACATTTGCTGTTTAAAATGCCCTGTGCTCTCTATCTCCTGCTGTTCAGCCAGCCCACTTCTTCCTATCTCTGCTTTCTCCCTCCAGAGATTGTTCCTCTATTTCGTTCAAATACCAGCCTTCTGTCCTCTGGCCCACATCACAACTGCGTTAATAACATTTTTTAAAAAATCATAAAAATGCAAATCTAGTAAAGAAATAAAAATAATTTCTCATTTGCAATTCTACCAAACAGCTTTCAAACAGTATTTGTTTATTTATTTATTTGTTTGTTTGTTTGTTTGTTTGTTTGTTTGTTTGTTTGTTTATTTATTTATTTATTTATTTATTTATTTATTTATTTATTTATTTATTTATTTATTTATTTATTTATTTATTTATTTATTTATTTATTTTAGTGTTCTTATATGCCGCCCTACTCCCTGGGGACTTAGGGCGGCGTACAACATTTAAAGAACAACTAAACAATATAAAAATTTAATAACAGTTAAAATGAATTTTTTTAAAAAACATACAAAATCATACATACGTGGGGGAGACCTAAGATGTAAAATTGTCTCAAAATCACCCCGCCTGCAGGAAGAGCCATGTCTTAATGGCTTTTCGGAAGGCCAGCAAGGTGGGGATAATTCGGATCTCTGGGGGTAGTTGGTTCCAGAGAGCCAGAGCTCCCACAGAGAAGGCCCTCCCCCTAGGCCACGCCAGCCGGTATTGTTTGGCTGACAGGACCCAGAGGAGACCCACTATGTGGGACCTGACCGGTCGAAGGGATGTATGAGGTAGGATGCGGTCCCGGAGGTAACCTGGTCCTAAGCCATGTAGGGCTTTAAAGATGATGATCAACACCTTGAATTGCACCCGGAGACCGATGGGCAACCAATGCAACTGGCAGAGTATGGGTGTTACGTGGGTGTATCTTGAGACACCCACCACAGCACGCGCAGCCGCATTTTGCACCAGTTAAAGTCTCCGGATACTCTTCAAGGGTAGCGCCATGTAGAGAGCATTACAGTAGTCCAATCAAGAGGTGACAAGTATCTGTCTTTTCTCACTATTCAAATGGACAAGTGAATCAAATGATGCCGTGTTTATAATAGAAACATAAAGCAGTAGTAGCATTAGTAGTAGAGACAGACCTAGATTAATTACAGGTAGTCCTTGAATTATGACCACATTTGGGACCAGAATTTCCATTCCTAAGCAGGGCAGTTGTTGAGTGAATCATACTCAATATTATGACCTTTTAAAAAAAACCTGGTTGTAAAGCAAATCACTGCCTGTAGTTAAGTGAATTCCGCAGTGGTTAAGTGAATCTGGCTTTGGTTATTGGAAGCTGGATGGGAAGGTCACAAATGTTGATCATATAGCTCCAGGATGCTGCAACCATCGTAAATACATGCCAGTTGACAAGGGCCAAAATTTTGATTATGTGACCATGATGAGCTGTGATGGTCATAAGTGCGAGGACCAAATCTCACTTTTTTTTCAGTGCTGTTGTAACTTCAAAGAGTAGCTAAATGAATGGTTGTAAGTCAAGGATTATCTGTTCTTCAGGTCGAACCCAGGACATCTTACAACTGTGAAGATCACTGGCAGATGAATATCCTTTATTAGTTGCAATCTGTGTCAGAACACCAATTCATGACTAATTAAACCTCGGGGGTGGGTGGGATCTGTGTATAGATTTCAGGGGGTCCTGAAACCACTGTGATACTTACTTAACAACTGCAGTTATTCACTTAACAACGGTGGCAAGAAAGGTTGTAAAATGGGGCAAAATTCACCGAACAGCTGTCTTGCTTAGCAGTGGAAATATTGGGGTAATATTATGTCGAGTATGTCGAGGACTATTTGTGCATTTATGGGCAACTCTTGAGACAAAGTCAACTATCTTGTGTCTTGGATAATTTAGTTCAGCGTTTCTCAACTTCGGTGACTTTTAAGATGTGTGGACTTCAACTCCCAGAATTCCCCAGCCAACATGGGGAATTCTGGGAGTTGAAGTCCACGCATCTTAAAGTTGCTGAAGTGAAGAAACACTGATTTAGTTAATGCTTGTAAGACTCATTCTTTTTGTTATGCTTTTTTTAATCTCAGCTATGAAGAAACAATTACAGAAAGAGGAATTAGCTTTTGCATTATCTTGGTAGATATTTAGGTTTTTTTGGGGGGGGGTTGTACATGGAACAAAATAGCTGCATCTTCCCTTCCCTCATTAACTTCTCAAATAACTGCACTCCCCGATAGAGGTTCCCCCCACCCTTCTGCCCTTGATATATGCATGCAATTCCCATTTGAGTTCTCCTAGCATTCTGGCAGGAGAATAGACCCCTATTAGAAGAGGTGGCAGCAAAGAACAACGCGGTGATTAAATGCAAAATTGAAATTATAATGAAAATTGGGGCACTGAAAAGAAATTTAATTAAGTAAGCAACTGCAAATCAAACAGAAATGTATTCATTATTTAATCAAGTAGTGAAGTGCAAAATTTCTTCTAATCAGGAAAAGTCTCCAAGAGCAGATAAAGGACCTGGGAAATCAAGGAACAATTTCAAAGCCGAAGGAAAATACCACCTATACCCACACACAAAGGAACATTTGTCTGAAAAACAAAAGGTTAGCAAGGGAAGCGTTTCTTGCTATTTTTTTTTCCTTTTTAACCCAAACATCAAGACAGTTTGATTAGCTGAGCTTGATCAGAGTCTGGGCGATTTTCAGAATATAAAATGCATAATACAAGTGAATGGAGCTGACTCTTGTTGCCTGGATGAGTCAAAAATACAATCCTTGTGCAGTGAGCTCCATAGGATTGTCATTTTTTAAAGGCCAGTTTTGCTTCTGTGTCTTTCATATAGCAACGGGGTAAGCCTGCTGCAGGGATCCAACCTTGCCACCTTTAAGATCTGTGGACTTCAACTCCCAGAATTCCCCAACCAGCCATGCATGGCTGGGGAATTCTGGGAGTTAAAATCTACTGGTCTTAAAGGGGTAGACAAAATTCTGGAGAAGGACCAGCATCAACATTGCTGTCTTGACAGCAACCAGATCTTGTCTGTTCGCAACTAGGGTGGTCTGCAGGTGGGGCAAGTGGGGCAAAAAAAAACCTCCCCCAAAAATTACATCTTCATCTGTGACTGAAGCCCTGCCCTCTTAATTAAAAAAAAAAATATGGCCACCCACCTCACCCAAGGTGACTCCAGGAAGCTTACAACAATAAAACCCCAAATACTAAACTTAATAAATCCCAGCTTTCCTCCTGATGACAACTATCAAACCAACTACTTGATGGGCTCCATATCACCCTGGGGTCCTCAGGCTCACTGGCCAAACTATGTCCTCAGGGTCCTATGCAAGGGCGGGTTCCTAATTTTTTTACTACCACTCTGTGGGCATGGCTTATTTTGTGGGTGTGGCTTGCCAGCCATGTGACCGGGTGGGCATGGGCCTCGGGAACTTGGCAGCGGCCGGAGAAGCAGGGGGGCATTGCCCACCCGCAACACAGCCCCCTGGAGCGGGAGCAGCAAGACCACGGCAGCGGTTCTTCTAGGAGGCTCCGTCCGGCCTGAATGCTTCTCCCCATTTGATGATCCTAGGCTCCTGCCGCCCGTTCCCCCTCCCCTCAGCAGCTCGAGAAGCCTCGAACGTGCAAAAATGCCTGGGATCATCACCGCGCGTTCGTGGCTTCTCGGACTGCTGAAGGGAGGGGAATGGAGATAGCTCCTGCCGCCTGTTCTTTCAGCGTCTCACGCGCTCCCTCAGCCATCCTCCCTGCTTGGACTCACTGTGGGGTAGGAAGGCAGCGCATGCGCAGTGCAGGAAGCTCAGCTTCTGGGCATGCGCAGAATATTTTTTAAAAAAAATTTTTAATTTTTTTTTAAAAATGGCGGCGCCCAGGCAGCAGCAACCGACCGCACCGGTACTGTGACGTCACCAGAGGGCCACTACCGGTGCTATAGAGCGGACCGCACCAGTAGGAACCCACCACTGGTCCTATGGAAGAGTATCAAGATGGGAGCCAGTTTTATCTCTGCAAGGATGATGTGCCACAGGGAGGGAGCCAGTACAGAGAAGGCCCTTCTCCTTGGTTTTATTAGCTGGACCTCCTTAAGGGAGGGGACCTGTAACATTTCCTGCCTCTCCACTCTGGTGAGTCAAGTAAATGTGACCGGGAAAAGACGGTCCTTCAAATAATACGGTCCTTCAAAAGACGGTCCTTCAAATAACAAGCCAGATAGGGCATTAAAGGTGATAACCATTCCCTTAAATGTGACCTAGGAGCAAATTGGCAATCAATGCAGCTCCCTCAAGAGAGGTGACCCAAGTGAAAATCTAGACTTGCACAAAACTATGAGAGCTGTTCCATTTCTTTTATTTTTTATTTTTAAATGATGTCATGTCTTAAATTGTTATGTTTTATTTTACTGTTCTTATCCTTGTTGTACGCCGCCCTGAGTCCTACGGGATTGGGCGGCCTATAAGAACTTTTAATTAAATTAAATTAAATTAATTAAATTTTAAGCTTCCAGATACTTCTACATGGAACAAGCATGTTTGTGGACATTAGAAAGAATGTCAGAATCAGAATAGAGCCGGAAGGGATCTTGGAGGTCTTCTAGACCAGCCCTCTGCTCAAGTAGGGGATCCTATGTCATTTCAGATAAGTGGCTGTCCAGTCTCTTCTTAAAAACCTCCAGTGATGAAGCACCCACAACGTCTGAAGGCAAGCTGTTCCATTGGTTTAGATTTAGATTTATTATTAGAGTTGGAAGGGACCTTGTAGGTCATCTAGTCCAACCCCCTGCTCAAGCAGGAGTTCCTACACCCTTTGAGACAGATGGCAGTCCAATCTCCCCTTGAAGGTCGCAAGTGTTGGGGCTCTCACGACCTCTGCTGGCAAGCTGTTCCACTGGTTGATCGCTCTCACCGTCAGAAAGTTTCTCCTCACTTCCAGGTTAATTGTCCTCCTCACTGTTGGGAAGTTAGAAAGTGGGCAGGGCTTTGGCCACACATTGTGATCACTATGTTGACTTTCTTCACAACCACGCTCAGATGCTTCCACTTGGATGGACCTTCAGGGAATGAAGTGAGCGAGATTCGCCGTTGACACTGGGACTTAGCATGCTCCTGCCGCCCATTCTTTCAGCGTCTCACGCGCTCCCTCAGCCATCCTCTCCTGCTTGGACTCACTGTAGGGTAGGAAGGCAGCGCATGTGCAGTGCCGGAAGCTCGGCTTCTGTGTAAGGGCAGGCATCCTGATTGGTTGTCAGAATCCATGGCGCCATGCAGGGGTAACTTTATAGGTTGTCTTGAGTCCTAGGCTTGGTTGAATCTTGCTGGGTGATGAGGTGATGAAGCTAATCCTATCATGTCCTGAGGGTGAAGGTCTTAATCCCATCATCCTGGAGCTGAAGTGGGGGGTGGGGTAGGGAGGTGCAGGGAGCTTCTCTTTGTCTTTAAAAACATGTTTCTCCTTTTCTCATCCAGGAAAATATAATATTCTGCCTTTTTAATATTTCCTAGAATATTCCATTCTTCTAGGAGATGGGTGGGTGCTAATTTTCCAACGTAACATTAAGGCCACTGCTCTGCATAGAATCTATGTTGATGCAAATTCTGAAGTAATTACTCTCACATAAATAGAAATGAAGCACTTCTTGTTTTAGGGAAGACAACACCTGCTAATTAAGCCGACTGCAAAATGTTAGCGTTTATCTCTTTCAAATGGTATTTTAAACAAAGTTTAGAAAATTGTTAATACAGTAGAAGGCATCTTTAAGTTCTTTGCAATTGGTCACACCATGTGGAGACAGAAGGAACTCTCCTTTTGCCTGTTTAGATTTAGTACTCTTTCCGTGGGTCAATGTTTTTCAAACTAGTTGAGGAATGCTGGGAGCAGTGGTGGGTTCCTACCGGTGCGGTCCACTCTATAGCACCGGTAGCGGCCCGCTGGTGACGTCACAGTACCGGTGCGGTTGGTTGCCGGTGCCTGGGCGCCGCCATTTTTTTTAAAAAATTATTTTTTTAAAAAAAATTCTTCTGCGCATGCTCAGAAGCCGAGCTTCCGGCACTGCACATGCGCTGCCTTCCTACCCTACAGTGAGTCCAAGCAGGAGAGGATGGCTGAGGGAGCGCGTGAGACGCTGAAAGAACGGGCGGCAGGAGCTATCTCCATTCCCCTCCCTTCAGCAGTCCGAGAAGCCACGAACGCACGGTGATGATCCTAGGCATTTTCGCACGTTTGAGGCTTCTCGAGCTGCTGAGGGGAGGGGGAATGGGCGGCAGGACCTATCTCAGTTCCCCTCCCTTCAGCAGTCCGAGAAGCCACGAACGCGTGGTGATGATCCCAGGCATTTTCGCACGTTCGAGGCTTCTCGAGCTGCTGAGGGGAGGGGGAATGGGTGGCAGGAGCCTAGGATCATCGAATGGGGAGAAGCATTCAGGCCGGACGGAGCCTCCTAGAAGAACCGCTGCCGTGGTCTTGCTGTTCCCGCTGCGGGGGGCTGCATTGCGGGGGGGGCAATGCCCCCCTGCTTCTCCGGCCGCTGCCAAGCTCCTGAGGCCCACCTGGTCACATGGCTGGCAAGCCACACCCACAAAATAAGCCACGCCCACAGAGTGGTAGTAAAAAAATTAGGAACCCGTCCCTGGCTGGGAGTTGAAGTCTTAAAGTTGTCCAATTTGAAAAAATACTGCCATGCATGGTTTAAGATCTGCCATCGGGGTTCCTATTCTGAGAAATGGGCTTTGGCGTATATAGGGCTCAGCCTTGAGGGGTTAAAAAGTGCTTATAGTCAAGGCTATGGTTTTGCCAGTTGCAATGTATGGCTGTGAAAGTTGGACCATAAGGAAGGCTGAGTGCCAAAGAATTGAGGCCTTTGAACTACTTTGCTGGAGAAGACTCCTGCGAGTCCCTTGGACTGCAAGGCGATCAAACCGATCAGTCCTAGAGGAGATCAACCCTGACTGCTCTTTAGAAGGCCAGATCCTGAAGATGAAACTCAAATACTTTGGCCACCTAATGAGAAGGAAGGGCTCACTGGAGAAGAGCCTAATGCTGGGAAAGATTGAGGGCAAAAGAAGAAGGGGACGACAGAAAATGAGGAGGCTGGATGGAGTCACTGAAGCAGTCGGTGTGAGCTTAAATGGACTCCAGAGGACGGTATAGGACAGGAAGGCCTGGAGGAACGTTGTCCATGGGGTCACGATGGGTCGGACACAACTTCACAACTAACAACAACAAAAATGACCACAGGCAGAATTAGAGGCTGATTCAGCTGCCCTTTGGAGCAGATGGCAAATTTGAGTCCTGATGAAAAGCAACAAATTCTTAGTTGTTCAATTTGCTATCGTTTCATTTTCATGATTGAGAATGAGAATAGCTGAAAGATTTCATTTCAGCCTTCTCTGGACTGGGGAAATGAGTCTGAACTTCAGTTCCTGGAATTTTCCATTCATACCAGGTAGAGACCTCTTACTTATGAAGCTTTTCTCCTGAGATGCTGCTCAGAGCAACGTCCTTCTGATGGTCCTACAGCTCCCTACAGAGGCTGACAGTAGTCATGTCTTATCTTGCATCTTCCTTCCTGCCTCAGTTAAATGCATGCATGAGGGCCAGCCAGGACTTAGAACTAATAGAACAGCTGCTCCCGGAAGCAAGAAGTGGCAGCTTGAAATATCTTGGTCTAATGCAGTGGTTCCCAAACTTTTTCAGTCCACCGCCCCCTTGGTGCTACAAACTCATCCTCACCGCCCCCACCCCACCCCCTTAGGTGGGTGTGGCTTAGTGATCAGGTGACTGGGTGGGCGTGGCCAACTTGTAAAGTGTGGTGAAACTCACTTAACAACACTCTTGCTTAGCAACCAAAATGTTAGCCTCAATTGTGGTCATGTTCTTTTTTGTTCTTTCTTCTCTACCTTCCCCCTTCTTTCTTTCTTTTTCTTTCTGTCTTTCTTCCTACCATCTTTCTTTTTTTTCTTTCTTTCTTTCTTTCTTTCTGTCTTCCTTCCTTCCTACCATCTTTCTTTCTTTCTTTCTTCCTCCCTCCCTCTTTCTTTTCTTTTTCTTTTCTTCTTCCCTCCCTCCTTTCTTTTTCTGTCTATCTTCCTTCCTACCTACCATCTTTCTTTCTCTTTCTTTCTTTCCGTCTTCCTTCCTCCCTCCCTCCCTCCCTCTTTCTTTCTTTCTTTCCTTTTTCATTCCTTCTTCCCTCCCTCCTTTCTTTCTCTGTCTCTTCCTTCCTTCCTACCATCTTTCTTTCTCTTTCTTTCTTTCTTTCTTTCTTTCTTTCTTTCTTTCTTTCTTTCTTTCTTTCTTTCTTTCTTTCTTTCTTTCTTTCTTTCTATCTTCCTCCCTCCCTCTTTCTTTCTTTCCTTCTTCCCTCCCTCCTTTCTTTTTCTGTCTATCTTCCTTCCTTCCTACCATCCTTCTTTCTTTCTGTCTTTCTTTCTTTCTATCTATCTTCCTCCCTCCCTCTTTCTTTCTTTCCTTCTTCCCTCCCTTCCCTTCCCTCCCTCCTTTCTTTTTCTGTCTGTCTTCCTTCCTTCCTACTATCTTTCTCTTTTTCTTTCTTTCCTTCTTCCTTCCCTCATTTCTTTTTCTATCTTCCTTCCTTCCTACCTACCATTGTTCTTTCTTTCTTTCTTTCTTTCTTTCTTTCTTTCTTTCTTTCTTTCTTTTTCTTTCTTTCTTTCTTTCTCTTTCTTTCTTTCCTTCTTTCCTTCTTTCCTTCTTTCCTTCTTTCTTTCTTTCTCTCTTTCTTTTCTTTCTTTCTTTCTTTCTTTCTTTCTTTCTTTCTTTCTTTCTTTCTTTCTGTCTTCCTTCCTCCCTCCCTCCCTCCCTCTCTCTCTCTCTTTCTTTCCTTTTTCTTTCCTTCTTCCCTCCCTTCCCTTCTCTCCCGCCAGCCGTGGCCAAGCCGCTGCCGCTGCTCACCCAGGCCGATGGCTTGGTAAGCGTTCTCCAGGTCGTGCACCAGGTCGCAGAGCGCCATCAAGGCCGACTGCCACGTCAGCAGCTCAGGTTGCTGCAGCTCTTCATTGAGCTTGGGGAGACCTCAGCGGCCGAAGGCCACAGGCACCTTGGTGGGGTCGATGTCGGGGGGCAGCTGGGCTGAGATCCGTGGGTGCGCCATGCCGGAGGGGAGCCTGCTGAATTGCGTGCGCCGGGTTGCTAGGCGATGGGGATGCCGGGCGGGAAAGTCCACGCATGCGCAGGTTCTGCGGCGGGGCCTTCCCGCGGGTCTGCGAGCACTTAGGAAGCGGTCGGCTTCCCGCATTCTACGCTCTTGGTTGCAGGGCAGTCCATTCTGAAAGAAAACATCTCGCGTTTTCTTTCAGAATGGGTTGCCCTGCACACAAGAGCGAGGAACGCGAGGGAGCTTCAAGTGCTAGGTAGGACACCCGTCGCGCGGTGGGACGCAGTTTGGGGTGACCAGTTGTGTGGGGCGGGGTGGGGCGGAGTGGTATGGAGCGGAGCCTGGGCGGGGGCTGGGCGGGGGCTGGGCAGGCCGCGAGACGGGCATCATACCTAGCACTTGTAACTCAATCACATTCCACACTCTTCTGTGCAGGGCAGCCCATTCTGAAAGAAACCATCTCGCGTTTTCTTTCAGAATGGGCTGCCCTGCACACAAGAGCGAGGAACGTGAGGGAGCTTCAAGTGCAAAAGCATGGTGAACCAGAAGCAGCGGCCGGAGAAGCAGGGGGGCATTGCCCACCCGCAATGCAGCCCCCCGCAGCGGGAGCAGCGGTTCTTCTAGGAGGCTCCGTCTGGCCTGAATGCTTCTCCCCATTCGATGATCCTAGGCTCCTGCCGCCCGTTCCCCCTCCCCTCAGCAGCTCGAGAAGCCTCGAACTTGCGAAAATGCCTGGGATCATCACCGCACGTTCGTGGCTTCTCGGACTGCTGAAGGGAGGGGAATGGAGATAGGTCCTGCTGCCCGTTCTTTCAGCATCTCACACGCTCCCTCAGCCATCCTCCCCTGCTTGGACTCACTGTGGGATAGGAAGGCAGCGCATGCGCTGTGCCTGAAGCTCGGCTTCTGGGCATGCGCAGAAGAAATTTTAAAAAAAATTTTTTTTAAACAGCGGCACCCAGGCACCAGCAACCGACCACACCGGTACTGTGACATCACCAGCGGGCCACTACCGGTGCTATAGAGTGGACCGCACCGGTAGGAACCCACCACTGCTGTAGTGTGAGGCAAGCTGGTTTCTGTGCAACCCAAAACTCTTGTTAAAATTGCCAACAGAATCCCACCCACCAAATTGAATTGGCTTCCCCATTTTCTGGTCCAGGGCAACTTAGTTTTCCGTGGTCATTTTTTAATCTATTTTCTTCCCCACACATTCAGGAAAAAGTGCAAGTGTAAGCTGGTCTTCACTTCACGTCAAATGTAAGGAGGAATTCTATAGAAGGGGTTCCCCACCTCTCCTCCCCCCCCACTTTAGCTGGGGAAAAATGAAAGCAAATAATAATTCTGCATACTTTAAGTACATCGTGTCAGAGTCTAAATAAGAGACCCGTCAGGTTTAATTAGCAGCTTAATTTAGTGTTGTGTGAACAGTGACTCACTCTGAGTGAGCGAAGGGAGGCTGTCTGGGAGAATGATGTGACAGTGGGAGAGAAGTTGGGGGGGGGGAGAAGAAGAGATTTATGATTTGAGTGCCGCTGAAATTGGACATAGGTAGAGTGACAAAGGTACGTATAGTCAAAGCTATGGTTTTCCCACTAGTAATGTATGGCTGTGAGAGATGAATGGAATAGAATAGAATAGAATTCTTTATTGGCCAAGTGTGATTGGACACACAAGGAATTTGTCTTTGGTGCATATGCTCTCAGTGTACATAAAAGAAAAGATACATTTGTCAAGAATGGTTGTCATAGGGTTCAAGTAAGCAATCAGGAAACAATCAATATTAATATAAATCGTAAGGATACAAGCAACAAGTTACAGTCATACAGTCATAAGTGGGAGGAGATGGGTGGTAGGAACGATGAGAAAAACTAATAGTAATAGTAATGCAGCCTTAGTGAATAGTTTGGAATAATGCATCCAGTGTTGGTCACTACGATACAAAAGAGATGTTGAGACTCTAGAAAGAGTGCTGAGAAGAGCAACAGAGAAAATTAGAGGCCTGGAGGCTGAAGCATAAGGTAGGCAAGTGATAACAAAAGCCCAGGTGCTAAATTCTTACACAGGGAGGAGTTATCAAGCATGCTTGTAAAGATCAAACCACGATGCTAAAGAACTTCCAAAGGTTACTTGAGCATTGAAGGGGAGAATTTAGGACAAGTGGAGATTTGCCTAATTTTTATTAACTTTTTAATAAGTAATTAGAAACTTTTTGTAATCTATGAATTAACTTTAGCCAGATTTATTAGTTGTGCCTCTGTCAGCTAGAAGAGTCAACCACAAAGACTCCTTAGGCTGGCCACAAATGTCTATATAGTGAAAGCAATACGAAAAGCACAAAAAAATTCTATTTTTTGACACCCCCCCCATTGAATGCAAAGTTGAGAAGAATAAAGCGAGAGGTCTGTTCCTGTATATGCCAGACTGACTGATCTCTTTATTAAGACGAGACCTTTTGAAGACGTTAGAAGCAACCTTAACCTATGAGACAGACCAAATAATAATGAAGACTGACAAGCATAAAGATGGAAAGTTATAACAGCTGTATTGAAAACAAAGAGCCCAGTCCAGGTTTAAGGGAGCTAGAGGAAATAAAAAGATGCTGTGGCAATCTTTGTGTGGGCTGGTAGAGAACCAAGAAAAGGTTAAAAAAAATGTAACTTTAATTAAGAAAGAAAAAATATCCCATGCTATGCTTAAAGCAATATCCAGTTCCGGTAGAAGTCAGAAAAACTGAAAAAGTTTTCAAACTACATGGAAGGAAGCATGCAATGGGGTACTTAAAGGTTCTGGCTTGGGCCCAGAGCTCTTCAACATCTTAATAAACGATCTAGATGTAGAGGTGGAAAAGGAGCTCATCAAATGTTCAGGTAACACTAAACTGGGAGGATTTGCCAACCCTCTGGAACTGAAACTCAAGATTCAGAAGGATTTTGACAGACTTGAGAATTTGGCCCTAGATGTTGCAGTGAAAAAAGCGAAGTCCTGCACTTATGCAGTGGAAAAAACAAACGAAAAAGCATAAAATAGATGGTACCTGGCTCAACTGTGAGTGGGATCTAGGTGTCTTAGTAGACCACTGCTTAAGTATGAGCCAGCTGTGTGCTGCAGCTGCCCAAAAGCCAGTGCAGTCCTAGGCTGCGTGAACAGAGGGATACCATCCATATCATGAGAAGTGATAATAGCAATAGCAATAGCACTTAGACTTATATACCGCTTCATAGTGCTTTACAGCCCTCTCTAAGCGGTTTACAGAGTTCAGCCTATTGCCCCCAACAATCTGGGTCCTCATTTTACCCACCTCGGAAGGATGGAAGGCTGAGTCAACCTTGAGCCAGTCAGAATTGAACAGCTGAACTGCTGAACTGCAGTGCTGCATTTTTTAACCTCTGCGCCACCTCGGCTCTATAATACCACCTCGGCTCTATAATACCACTTTATACTGCACTAGTGAGGCTATGCTTGGATTACTGCATCCCGTTCTGGTGGCCATGATACAAAAAAGATGCTGAGAACTTAGAAAGTGTGCAGAGAAGAGCAACGAAGATGATCAGGGGTCTGGAGGCTAAAGCATATGATGAGCAATTTAGGAGCTAGGCATGTTTAGCCTAATGAAGAGAAGGATGAAGGGGGGATATGATAACAGACTCCCAGTACTTGAGGGGCTGCCACAGAGAAGAGACAGTTAACTTATTCTCCAAAGCACCAGAAGGCAGGACAAGAAACAATGAGTGGAAGCTTGTTAAAGAAAGATGCAATGCAGAACTAAGGAGAAATTTCCTGACAGTGAGAACAATTAATCAGTGGAACAACTTGCCTCCAGAAGTTGCGGATGCTCCATCACTTGAAGTTTTAAAGAAGAGATTGGACAGATATTTGTCTGGAATGGTGTTGTGTCTCCTGCCATAAAGAGGGGGTTGGACTAGAAGACCTCCAAGGTATCTTTTCTAACTATGTTGCTGTATATTCTGTTCTGTATTCTGAAGTAGTTACATAGTAGAATACCTTTGACCAGCTCCCAATCCCACTTTTAATACTGTGAAGTCCTTAACGGCTGATCTTCTTAGTGCAGGTCAATGGCGGAGGGGGGAAACCAGGTTGTTGTGATGGGATGGATCAGCGTGGATGGCTTTGAGAAAGCTCTTGCTTCCTCGTAAAATTGCAAAAATTGTACTGTGGCTTGAAGGCTCCTGAGCTTACACAGAGCAACTTGGGAAAGGTGAAGAAAATTTATATCAACTCACTCTCCACGACTCCAGGTGGCTTACAAGGATAAAAACTCAATAAAAAAACAATGCAGGTAGTCATTTATTTAGTGACCATTCGAGGTTACAACAGCACTGGAAAAAATGACTTATGACCATTTTTCACACTTACAACCATTGCAGCATCCTCATGGTCACGTGATCAAAATTCAGAGGCTTGGCAACTGGCGTGTACTTGTGATGGTTGCAGTGTCCTGGTGTCATGTAATCAACTTTTTGCAACCTTCCGACAAGCAAAGTCAATGTGGAAATCTGATTAATTTAACAACCATATTACTAATTTAACAACTGCTGTGATTCACTTAACAACCATGACAAGAAAGGTCATAAAATGGGCTCAAACTCATTTAACAACTATCTTGCTTAGCAACAGAAATTTGGGGCTCAATTGTAGGCACGAGTCGAGAACTACCTGTACTTCAAAGGACAAATTCCACTGACCCAGATTAAGCCACTTTGCTTTGGGGGGTAGGGGCGCTTAGAGATTCTCCCTCTGCCGTCCAATTCACAGCCAAATCAAAATTCAAGGAAGCGGCTGAGCCTCTTTTCATCAACTTCTCTGCTCACTAACTTTCTAATCTCTTGGCTGCCGTATATTCAGCCGGTGGAGTCATGAATCTCACCGTCCCGTCCTGTTGAGCCCTAACAATCTGAAACCTATCCAAGCATTTGCTAGAGTGAATGCTATGTTGAATGTATGACAGACATCACACCAATTTTAATTTTTTTTCAGGCATCAGCAGTGTAAATTTAGCAGGTGCTCAACCCAAGCATTTTTTTTTTAATGCTCACCTCTTGGGCCCACCAGGTCATTTTGCCACGGGAAAATGGGAAAATGCTTTGGTTTCCTTGGTCTACTTTTTCCTTCATTCTCTAGAAAACTGGAAAAATAAAACTGTTGGAAAATTCTGAATAGGATCCGTACTCTTGCATGTCATCTGCCGAAACTCTATTTGTTTGTTTGTTTGTTTTTGCCATCAAATTTTTATTTTACTCTATTCAAAACATTAAAATACAAACTTCAAAAAAAGAAAAAATAAGAATACAAAAGCAAAGCAAAACAACACAAAGTGCATAAAAAGGAAAACAAACCAAACATAAATTGTTGCCCCTAGTTGAATACAATACTGATAAATATATTTTAAATATATTACTGATAAGTTATATAAATAACTTCTCCCCCCTTGCGAAGCAAGCATAGAATTCATACATTTCAGTAAACAATACTGTTAACTGTTTATTCAACTCACTGGAATCTATCTGCTATATGGAAATAGAATAGAATATAATAACAGAGTTGGAAGGGACCTTGGGGGTCTTTTAGTCCAACCCCCTGCCTAGGCAGGAAACCCTACACTACTTCAAACAAATGGCTATCCAATCTCTTCTTTAAAACCTCCAGTGTTGGAGCATTTGCAACTTCTGGAGGCAAGCTGTTCCACGGATTAATTGTTCTGTCAGGAAATTTCTCCTTAGTTCTAAGCTGCTTCTCCCCTTGATTAGTTTCCATCCATCCATCCATCCATCCATCCATCCATCCATCCATCCATCCATTTATTTATTTATTTATTTATTTATTTATTTATTTATTTATTTATTTATTTATTTATTTATTTATTTATTTATTTATTTATTTATTTATTTATGAGATTTTATATACCACCTCACAGTGCAAGCACTCTCTAAGCGGTTTACACCATTAAGCAATATATATTTATATTGCCCCCAACAATCTGGGTCCTCATTTTGCCTACCTCGGAAGGATGGAAGGCTGAGTCAACCTTGAGCCGGTGAGATTTGAACTGCTGACCTGCAGATCAGTGTCAGCTAATGTGGCCTGCAGTACCTGCCTCTAATCGCTGCGCCACCTCGGCTCATGTTATTGCTTTTTGTCATTGCTTCTTGTCCTGCCTTCAGAGGCTTTGGAGAATAAATTTACCTGCCTCTTCTTTGTCTCAGCACCTTAAATGGTGAAACACTATTATCATGTCCCCTGCTAGTCCTTCTTTTCATTAAACTAGGCATTCCCAGTTCCTGCAACCGTTGTTCATATCTTTTAGCCTCTTGTTGCCCTAATCATCTTTGTTGCTCTTCTCTGCACTCTTTCTAGAGTCTCAACATCTTTTTTTACATTGTGGTGGATGGAATATTCCAACCCAAATTAAACTTCAAACAGGCAGGCTGCCTGTTAACAGCCTGCTATGAAAGTCTGTTTAAATGGGGAAGAATAATGTCCGATGAATATGATTGTGGTGCTCCTCATCAAGGAGAATCAAGATCATGTGAAGTGTTAATACCGCTTTATAAGGCCTTGGTAAGACCACCCTTGGAATATTGCATCCAGTTTTGGTTGCCATTCTAGAAAGAGTGACAATCTAGAAAGAGTGGAGAAAAGAGCAACACAAATGATTAGGGGACTGGAGGCTAAAATATATGGAGA
This sequence comes from Diadophis punctatus similis, assembly GCA_023053685.1. Taxonomy (NCBI): domain Eukaryota; kingdom Metazoa; phylum Chordata; class Lepidosauria; order Squamata; family Dipsadidae; genus Diadophis; species Diadophis punctatus. The sequence goes on along the minus strand of JALIGW010000007.1, from coordinate 45,312,582 downwards.
ATGGTTACAGGAATTGGGTATGTCCTCTAGTCTATTGAAAAAAGAGATTCAACCTATTCTCCAAAGCACCTGAGGGCAGGACAAGAAGCAATGAATGGAAACTAATTAAGGAGAGAAGCAACTTAGAACTAAGGAGAAATTTCTTGACAATTAGAACAATTAATCAGTGGAACAGCTTGCCTCCAGAAGTTGTGAATGCTCCAACACTGGAAGTTTTTAAGAAGAGATTGGACAGCCATTTGTGTGAAATGGTATAGGGCCGTGGTGGCGAACCTATGGCACGCGTGCCTCAGGTGGCACGCGGAGCCATAGCGGCCGGCACACGAGGGTTCCCACCGGCAAACCAGAAGTGCGGAAAAACGCACTTCCGGTTTGCCGGTGTGCTGTTTTTTGCACTCCGGACGGTTCAGGGAAGCTCCCTGAAGCTCCGGAATGCAAAAAACTACAAACCGGACAAACCGGAAGTGCACTTTTCCGCACTTCCGGTTTATTCGTTTTGTAGTTTTTTGCATTCCGGAGCTTCAGGAAGCTTCCCTGAACCCTCCGGAGTGCAAAAAACAGCTCACCGGCAAACCGGAAGTGCATTTTTCCGCACTTCCGGTTTGGTTTCGTCGTCCCAGGCTCCGGTAAGGCCTTTGCGTGGGGGTGGGGGGGTGCGCATGCGCAGGGGGCAGCATGGGGGGGTGTTGTGCGCATGCGTGGGGGGGAGGGAATGGGTGTGGGCACGCGAGCGCGTGCAAGCGCGCCCCCCCTTTTTTGGCACACGAGCCTAAAAAGGTTCGCCACCACTGGTATAGGGTTTCCTGCCTGAGCAGGGGGTTGGACTAGAAGACCTTCAGGGTCCCTTCCAATTCCATTATTCTGTTCTGTTAAACCCTGGATCACATAGTGACCACCTGCCATTTGAGAGTGTATAGAGCAGTGATGGCGAACCTTTTTTTCCTCAGGTGCCGAAAGCGCATGCACGCATGCTATCGCACACACGCAAGTGCCCACGCACATAATTCAATGTCTGGGGAGGGTGAAAATGGCTTCCTCCGCCCCCGCCGGAGGCCCTCTGGAGGCCGGAAATGGCCCATTTCCTGACTTCTGGTGGGCCCAGTAGTCCTGTTTTTTGCCCTCCCCAGGCTCTAGAGGCTTCCCTAGAGCCTGGGGAGAGCGAAAATGCCCTCCCCTGCCCCCCCGGAGGCCTCCGGAAGCCAAAAATGCCCTCCCAGAGCCTCCATGTGAGCCGAAAATCAGCTGGCCGGCGTGCACATGCGTGCTGGAGCTAAGCTAGGGCAACGGCTCGCGTGCCAGCAGATATGGCTCTGCGTGCCACCTGTGGCACGCGTGCCATAGGTTCGCCATCACTGGTATAGAGGAAGAAAATTAGTTGGAGAAAAAGACTTTCTCCAACTAACTAACATTTTGCTTAATTGGATAAATGGCCTAGATGTTAATATATGGAATACTTACTCTATTCTCATGAATCAACATATTTTAAAATGTAACCTATAACTAATATATAATTTCTTAAACTCAACTCTTACAAAATGGGCTACATATTTCCATTATACATATACCATAGTATTATGTGTTCCTTCTATATAATTTTATTACTGTTATCCCTGTGTACTGTGTCATATGCTAAATAAATAAATAAATCCTTCATCCTCTCCAAGTTGAATACCTTCTTAGCAATTTATTAGCAATGCCTTTTTTTCCTCCTCAGCATGATTTGAAAAGAATCTGTTTGAAAGGAAGGAGCATGATAGATAGGTTGATTATTAAAAACTTTTTACTGAAGTTTATTATAAAATAAAATACAAATAGAAACAAAAGTTGAGGAAGAAAGAAGAGATGGCAGTGCAGTCAAATACAAAAGGAGATACAACCTTAATCTTTTGTTTTACAATTCTAAATATTTCATGCCATTTCTCTATAACAACAAAATCATTCTGGTCATCCAAATCTAAAATGTTTTTTTTTTCATTTTGTGCACAAAGTCCAGAAGAGGTTTCCATGTTAAAACAAAACTAGATTCTTCTGTTTAATTAAAGCAGTCCATTTTGCCATCTTCATGAATTGATGACTTGAGCAAAAAGTGGGAAGACCCACCTTTATATCTACTTCTGGGAAAAGATAGCATCTGTTCTTGAGGTCCTGGAAAATCAAGATATAAATGCAAATATTTAGGAAGACTGTAGATAATACCAGTAAGAACCATCGGAGGAACATTTCTGTATGCACTTTCATATAAAACGCAACATTTTTTGGAGTATGAACTCCTATATCAGATTACAGTAAGGCACTAAATGTATGGGCTCTGCTATTTATCCTATTGGGAAATAATTCCTAAGAGACTTTAAACCCAGCTTGCAACTCCTGCAAAATCTAAGATGGATCAATTCAAGATGCCTCCTCAAGTCTTCTCAATTCTCAATTGTGGAGGAGGAGGAGGAGGAGGGGGAGGGGGAGGGTTATTCTGAGACCATTTCCCAGAATTCAGACACATTTGCAATAGTGTCATTTTACTAACCCAAAAATCTTCCTGAAAACATGTTCATCTCTTTATGCCCAGACAGGCCCTGCGTTGGGCAGAAGAAATGAAGTTCATTAGCTTCTTAACCCTTGTTCTGCCCCTCTGAAATATATTATCACATCTTTTTCTTAAAGCAGCAAGTCTGGAGTGAATAGCCCTGTGGCTTGTGCAACCTTCTCTCTCCGTGGGTGCTAAAATCTGTAATGCAAGCAGTAAAAGAGGCACATTGCTAACATAAAGCAATCCTAGAATTGGGAAGCTGGAGGGATTAGTCAAACTCTCCACAGTGTGCAGGAAAACCAATTAGACCATCCTCAAGACGTTCAAAATCTCCAAAGAGGGAGAATCCACCATCTCCATAGGTCGATTGTTCCACTGTGATGCAAACTGTACTGCCAGGAAATATGTTTTCTTATGCTGAAATGAAATATAAATAGCTGCAACTTATACCCACAATTTCTCATCTTAGTTTCCATGTCCAGGGAAAAGAGTTCTTTCCTGCTCCCCATACATGTAGTCCTCAACTTACTAGCACAATTGGGACGACAATTTCTATGGCTAAGCAAGGGATTAGTAAGTCTGATTTTATGACTCTTTTGCCAGGGCTGTTAAGTGAATCACTGCTATTAAGTGATTTCTGCGGTCATTAAGTGAGTGTAGCTTCCCCCATTGACTCTGTTTGTTGGAAGCCAGTTGGGAAGGTCACAAATTGTGATGCTGCAATTGTTGTAAATACCAATCAGGTACCAAATGCCCAAATATTTATCACATGACTGTGAAGATGGTATGATGGTAGACCACAAGCCTGTTTTTTCCTCCTGGAAGTGAGAAATAAAATTCTGCTCAAATCCTTGCATTTGTTGTGTTGGGGTATCCCAGGCAAGCCACAGTTAGCCATGGTTTAGATTCCTGTACAACCATAGTTCCCTGGGGTTTAATGGTTTACCATCCTTGGATAGTCATTGGTCCGGAATGGAATAGGATCTCCTGCTTGAACAGGGGGTTGGATTAGAAGACCTCCAAGGTCCCTTCCCACTCTGTTATTCTGTTATCTAGAATTTGGCCCTTCTATTATTGAATTTAGCAATTAGGGATATAATAACACTGATTCATTTTATAGATTTTTTTTGTAAGATAACCAAATTCACTGGAAAAACACTGTATGAAAAGGCTTTCTGTCTGTTTAAAGAAAACAGTTAAATGGTTTTTCACCCTCCCTGGATTTGCCAATGACAGCAGGAAAAAGTCCATCCGCAAGCATGGACATAAGAAAACTCTTTTGGAAGAAGAGAAAATAGCTTTTATTCTACCTTCTTAATTCGTACAATGATCAAGTAGATGTTTTGAGACAAGGGTTGAATCCAGTGGTGGGTTCCTACCAGTGCGGTCCACTCTATAGCACCGGTAGCGGCCCGCTGGTGACATCACAGTACCGGTGCGGTTGGTTGCCGGTGCCTGGGCGCCGCCATTTTTTTTTAAAAATTAATTTTTAAAAAAAATTTCTTCTGCACATGCCCAGAAGCCGAGTTTCCGGCACTGCTCATGCGCTGCCTTCCTACCCCACAGTGAGTCCAAGCAGGGGAGGATGGCTGAGGGAGCGCGTGAGACGCTGAAAGAATGGGAGGCAGGACCTATCTCAGTTCCCCTCCCTTCAGCAGTCCGAGAAGCCACGAACGCACGGTGATGATCCCAGGCATTTTCACACGTTTGAGGCTTCTCGAGCTGCTGAGGGGAGGGGGAATGGGCAGCAGGACCTATCTCAGTTCCCCTCCCTTCAACAGTCTGAGAAGCCACGCCTACCCGGTCATATGGCTGGCAAGCCACACCCACAAAATAAGCCATGCCCACAGAATGGTAGTAAAAAAATTAGGAACCAGCCCCGGTTGAATCACCTACACTGCAAAAGGTCTTAAGTTAAAATATTGCCAGCTCTAAACTGGGTGTGAATGAGATAAAAACCTTGGTAAACTGTTGTCACTTAATGATTGATTGATTGATTCATATGATTCATCATTCGTATGTAGAACTCCTTATTTCAGAGATAAGATCAAACTGAAAACGAGACAAACTTTTATTGCCTGGCATTTTAGATTCTTCTTACAAGCCTTCATTTAGTGACCATTTGAAGTTACAGTGGCACTAGAAAAAGTGTCTTACAACCATCCTCACACTTACAACCATCACAGCACCTCCAGGGTCATGTAAAATGCATACAAAACCGTTTCAATGGATGCTAGCTAGAGAATTCTGGGAGTTGAAATTCATACATCTTAAAGTTGTCAAGTTTTGGAAATCCTGCTCTAGAGAAACAGAAAAATCTCGCATTATTGCCATCCAGATTTTTCCAGTCTAGGTTATAGATTAATCTCAAGTTTAGGATCATAAATATCATCTAAACAGCTCAACCACTCCTATTCCATTGGTTGAAAGTTCTTCCCATTCTTAGGGCCCTTTTTTCCCCCCTGACATTGATATCTAAAATCCTTTGTAACTGGAGATGCTGAGAATTGCAATAGCAATAGCACTTTTCTTATATACCGCTTCATAGTGCTTTACAGCCCTCTCTAAGCGGTTTACAGAGTTCAGCATATTGCCCCCAACAATCTGGGTCCTCATTTTACCGACCTCGGAAGGATGGAAGGCTGAGTCAACCTTCCCATTGCAACTGAATCTTTGCACATGGAACTTGAGTGTGTTAACTCCTTAGCCTGTTGCTCTAAATTCCATTTTTCCTTCTTCCTATTAATATGTTTATAACGTTCCAGCTAATTAATCTCCTATACTTCCTATTCACTGCTAAAGGTCAGATGGAATACTTAGAAAGCATGCATTTTAATTCAGCTAATTAATACAAGACATTGTTAACATTGTTGAGCATTTACAAGATTTAACAGAAAAAGACCAACAATTTCTCTCCTTGACTTAGGAGACACAAGCACATAAACCTCTTTAAGCAGGGAAACCCTCCCCTACTTCTAATCTCCAAAAATCTTCCTATTCGTTGCATATTACATTGCACATCTGGTTAAGCTACAAAAACAGATCCCATTTTGTTCCCTGGTTGCAGATTCAGAAGTTCAAGGTCAGTCTGAGATCAGTTAAGCCTGGCCTCAATTCAGAATAATAGAGTTGGAAGGGACCTTGGAGGTCTTCTAGTCCAACCCCCTGCTCAAGCAGGAGACCCTATACCTTTCCAGACAAATTGTTGTCCAATCTCCTTTTAAAAACCTCCAGTGATGGAGCACCCACAACTTCTGAAGGCAAGCCGGTCCACTGATTAATTCTTCAAACTGTCAGGAAATTTCTCCTTAGTTCTAGGTTGCTTCTCTCCTTGATTAGTTTCCATCCGTTGCTTCTTGTCTTGCTTACTGATGCTTTGGAGAATAGGTTGACCCCTATTTTCTTTGGGGCAGCCCCTCAGATATCAGAACACCGCTATCATGTCACAATTCTAGAAAAATGAGCTTCATTTCAGAGATGAAGCAGGGTTGATTGTTTTTATCTTGAAAGAGAGACCACCAGGAAATGCCAAGAGTCTAAGGATCAACTCAGAATATACATATGGTCCTTCGCAAGGCTACGTATGACCCATATTCAAAGTTCCAACAGCTGATTTCCTCTCTCCGGTCACATGACCACATTTTGGGCAGTTGACAACTGAAAATGATTTACAGCTGTTTGCAGCATCCTGTGGTCATGTGACCAGGTATTGTTATTTTTATTTTTTGCCAGAAACTCCAGTTTACTTCCAATTTCCAGCCAAAAACACCCATTGCAGACAATCAGGAACCATTATGTGGTAATCTGATTAACAACCAGTACAACTTACAATTGTAATTCCAGGTTCAATTACAGTTGTTAAGTCAAGGACTCGCTGTAAACAACAAACAAAACAACCCACCATCTTAGAAGCGTGTGCTGGCAAATTACTTCAGGACTGTTGCCAAGGAAGCTACGTGTTTAATTCATTAATTCATAGGCCACTTTAGCTCTGCAAGATTTTGTAACTGTAACCCTATAATAAAAATGTTCAAGTCCCCTCAAAGGGCTGATATCAATCTTGAAACTCTGAATGTGCCTCTCCCGCTGGCCTTTATGTAAAGTGAACTAGAGATGTTTTCTTGAATTTGGGCTCAGATTTCTCTTATCTAACCTTTGTCTAGGTTGCTGCTCTCCCTCCTTCCAGGTAATTCTCTCTATTAAGATACTGCTAGACAAGATCGATGATTCCTTACATTGCCTTGATAGTTCCCACCCTTTACAAACACCTCTGAAAGACCTAATCTATTTTATGGATGTAATTCTCCTTTTTAATGACTGCCCCCTGGTGGTTCCACAGTGTAAAATCCAAAGATGAACAAACCAACAACAGCCATTTTGTTAAGAATCCTGCAGCGGCCATTTCCCAAAGCACAGTGTCAACTTTTCCGTTCTCACAATAAGCAGCAAAATACTTCTATCACACTTCAGGAAGAGGCTGTTTAAGTAGTGTTACAACCGCCACCCAACAGGCCACTAAACCATATCTCTAGAGATAAGATAAAACATCAAAGTGATTGATTCCTAACTGTGTATGTCATAGCTCAACATCACCAGTCAACTTCAGCTTATGAAAACTTAGTCCTTGTCGGCGTGAGATTGAAAGCAGGGAACGGGTTGTCAAATTCTCGATGGCTTTTTTTGGTCAACTTTATCTTCCTGCTGTTTGCGGCAATTCCTATGCAAGTCCAATCATCTCTCTCTCACTCTCTCTCTCCTTTCTTTCTCTTTTTAGTTCTCTATCTTTCTCTGTCTTTTCTCTCTCCTTTCTTCTGTCTCTCTCTCTCTTTCTTTCTTTCTCTCTTTCTTTCTCCCTCTTTTTCTTTCTTCCTCTTTCTTCCTCTCTCTTTCTCTTTGTTTATTTTGTTCTTTCTTTCTGTCTCTCTTTCTCTCTTTCTGTCTCTCTCTCTCTCTTTCTCCCTCTCTCTCTCTCTCTCTCTCTCTCTTTCCTTCTTTCTTTCTCACTTTTTAAAGTTCAACATGATTTATTATTTATTTAACAGTCTTATCTGCACTAATATTTAGGATGTGCCAGCTGAGGTAAAAGATTCATGGGATTAATCCTAGTTTGAATCACTTGCAAAACTTCAGCAAAGCAGAGTATATGTATTTTTGGGAGAAGGATATTTCCTATGGCTGCTATTATACAATTGTATCTAGAACGAGTTTATGCAAGTCCTTTTCAAGTTTGGATGTTCCTTTGACAAAGACAGAGCAATGACAAAATGGTCACCTCAACAGTTAAGCTAGGAAGGCTGCTTATAATTAACTTCTGTTTAGTCCTCCAGTCTGCTGCTGCTATGAATAGCATATATAAGAAGAATCTAGAGCAGAGTTTCTCAATTTTGGCAATTTGAAATTGCCAAAGTTCCATGATTCTATAGCCATTGCTGAAAATTCTGGGAGTCAACGTCCATTCACCTTCAATTTGCCAAGGTTGGGAAACACTGATCTACAGCTTCACGGTTAAAAAAAATTCCTTCTTATTCACTTCCATGCTTTCTACATGTTGCTCGTGATACTGAGGGAATTTACTTTGCATTGTATTAATGAAAGACGCTACCAGATTATAAAGCTGTGTTTCTCAACCTTAGCAACTTTTAAGATGTGTGGAGAAGTGGTTGGGGATACAAGCTGGCTGGGGAATTCTGGGAATTGAAGTCCACGTGTCTCAAAAGTTGCTAAGGTTGAGAAACACAGCTTTAAAGGAAACCAGTTCTGCTTCCCAGAAGTTAACAAATTACAGGAGACCAATAGCAAGTTAATACAATTATGTGCAATGAGTACCCACAGAGAGGCATACACTGCGCAGACTGTGACTCATTCTTGTTATTGTGCTTCAGTGGGGATATGTTCCTGCAGGGATGTTCACATAGGATCTGATTTTTGTGGCTGCTTTTAGCAACCTTGAGACATAAATTTGGAATACGTTGCCACATATTCTGCGTTTGACTCAGTTAAGAGGATGTGGGCTCTTAGGCAGAATTCAGAGTGGACAGATTAATTAAGGCAAGGCTTTGATTAGTTATTCATATTCTATTTCTTTACAGGTATACAACAATTTTATTCTTTTGTCAATTATCTACAGTGTCCATCTCACCTAGGTAATCCTGGGCAATTTGCAAATAAAACCACAGAAAGAGACATACTTAAAAATAACATTAAAACAGTTAAAGAGTTAAGAATTACAAGTCCACTAGGACCCCAAGGTCCTTCTCACAGTTGCTGTTTTTGAAACCTGGTTCTAAAATGGTAACTGTGAGAGGGACCTTGGAGTCCCAGTGGATGATCCCATAAATATGAGCCAGCAGTGTGTGACAGCAGCCAAAAAAGCACCAGAAGGCAAGACAAGAAACAATGGATGGAAAATAATCAAGGAGAGAAGAAACCTGGAATTTAGAAGAAACTTCCTAACAGTGAGGACAATTAACCAGTAGAACAGCTTGCCTTCAGAAGTTGTGGGTGCTTCATCACTGAAGATTTTAAAGAAGAGACTAGACAATCACTTGTCTGAAATTGTATAGGGTTCCTGTTTGAGCAGTGGGTTGGACTAGAAGTCCTCCAAGGTCCCATCCAGTCCTATTCTGGTTAACAAGGTTAAAAAGGGTGGTGACTGTGCCCTCAAGCCACCAACTTCGTTCAGGATTGCATGCCACTCTTAGATTTTTGTGCTTGGTCTATATTGGCACAGCTAGATCTTTATGCTTTCTGGAATGATGGAGATCCACCTCACCTCTATACACTTTTTTTACAATGTATTAATTGCATACATTGTACAAGACAGGTAGTCCTCGACATATGACCATAATTGGGACCACAATTTCCATTGTTAAGCAAGGCAGTTGTTAAGCAAGTTGCGCCTGATTTTATGACCTATTTTCCACGGTTGTTGAGCAAATCTAGATTCTCTCCCTTGTTTTTGCTTTCAGAAGCCAGCTGGGAAAGTTGCATGCCAGTTGCCAAACACCCACATTTTGATCCTGTGACTCTGGGGATTTTGTGGCAGTTGTAAGTGCGAGGACTGGTTGTAAATTACTTTTTTCAGTATCCATAGCAGAAAATATTTGTAGCTTAGGGCTGAACTGTGGGGTCTTTGGTGTTCTCTGAGCTTGATGATTTTCTTGAGACATTTCATTACCAAACTAGGTAATATCATCAGCACTAGAAAGATGTAGGGTCTACTGGTCTCATTTTTATATAGAAGTTGCTTGCCCTGACAGTGTTGATGGTTGTGTTCTTGGTGGTTTCTTGATTAGACTGTTGTTTACTGTTAGCTTGTGTGTCTGCGTTGTTAGTTTCTCGATTGGGGCACCTAGTCTGGTAATAAAACATCTGCAAGAAAACCACCAAGCTCCGAGAGAACCAAGGACCAAACCTTTTTCAGTGCCTTAGCAACTTTGAAAGGTGACTAAACCAATAGTTATATAAGCCAAGGATTATCTGTACTGTAACAATATACTGAAAATTCAGAAAGCTGAGTATTGAAGACTGGCTTCTTTAGCTCAGAACAATCCTGAGTTTTAAGAAGGAAATATGGCAGGAAAGGTGGCAAAATGACTAAGCTTGTACAAAAAGTCACCATGACTATTCTGCCATTATCCCCAGTGCCACCACAGAGATGGAGAAGGCAGAACACGAATGATAGCATCAAAGAAGTACTTAGGCATACCCAGTAAGAGTGGGAAATTTTTTTTAGTGCTGATAGCACAACTCAATTAGGGAGACATGGCAAGGTCTGCTGTAGGATGTGACAATGATGCAAAGTCAGCAAGCAATCCTGCAGGTCTCCTAAAGGTGCTTTTTCAAAACAACTGGACTAACTTTGGTTTTCTTCCAATCCAAGAAGCTTCCTCAGTTCTGAAGAAGCTTCTTCAGTTCAGTTCGGAAGCTTCTTGGATGAGATGTGAAATGTCTTCAAGGAAAAACAAAGAAAGTCTAGTTGTTTTGAAAGTCCAGTGTATAGTGGAAGAGTTCTGTTAAACCGGAAGTTAGCTTGCTGGAAGGAAGATGCAGGAAGGCAGCTTGTATAAAATTGCTGTTTAATCACACAATGCAGTTCGACAGAAAAACACACAGAATAGAGCTGACAGCTTCCTCTTTATAGGAGGCTGCCAGGGAGGGACCAATGAGAGCCAACCAATCAGCCAATCAGCCAATCAGCCGGCATGATTTCAAGCCAAGGATTCAACAAGTTCCTTCATTTGTTCCTAAAGGACAGTGATGGCGAACCTTTTTCGGCTCGGGTGCCAAAAGGGTGCGCCTGCGCGCAATAGCGTCCGTGCGTGTGCCCACACCCATAATGCAATGCCCTCCCCCATGCATGCGCGCGCACACACCCGCTGCCCCCCATGCATGCGCACAACCCCCTGCACTGCCTCCCACGCATATGCACAGGCCTCACTGAAGCCTCCGGATTTCCAGTAGGCCCGTTGGGCTGTTTATCGCTCTCCTCAGGGTTCAGGAGAGCCTCCTGAAGCCTGGGGACGGCGAAAAATGGTCCAACGGGCCAATCGGAAGTTCGGAAACAAAACGGAAGTGGAGCTGCCTGTTGGGCCGTTTTTGCGGTCCCCTGGCTTCAGGAGGTTTTCCTGAACCCCAGGGAGAGTGAAAACGGCCAAAAAGAAGGCAGAAAATCAGCTGTCCAGTGCACGCATGCACGCTGGAGCTGACATAGGGCAACGCCTCACGTGCCCTCAGATATAGCTCCGCGTGCCATCTGTGGCACGCTTGCCATAGGTTCTCCATCACTGCTATAGGAGGAGAGTCTGTGGTGGAGTGTAGTCTGGATTCTCTCAGCATCACCGCCTCTTTCTTCTCTTTCTTTTCATCCTCCTCCTCCTCCGTTTCTTTCTCCTCCTATCCCCTCCCCCTCCACTTTACAGCTCACTTTTAGGTCAGGAACTCAAAATGGTATTGAATATATAGCTATAATACAGGTAGTCCTTGACTTACAACAATTCATTTAGTGACCATTCAAAGTTACGACGGCACTGAAAAAAGGAACATGTGAACATTTTTCACACTTATGACTGTTGCAGCATCCCCACGGTCATGTGATTTAAATTTGGATGCTTGACAATTGACTCAAATTTATCACCATTGCAGTGTCAGAAGGTCATGTTTTTGCGATCTACTGACAAGCAAAGTCAATAGGGAATCCAGATTCACTTAACAACTGTTACTAACTTAACAACCACAGTGATTCACTTAACAACTGGGGCAAAGGAAGTAATAAAATGGGGCAAAATACATTTTAAAACTTTCTCACTTAACAACAAAAAATTTGGCCCACATTGTGGTCGTAAGTTGAGGACTACCTGTAATGGAGGCGGAAATCCAAATGTCTGGAGGATATCAGATTTGGGGAGCACCGGTTTGAACTGTGATTGTTTTTCACTCTTTATCATTACTCAAAAATCACCCTGTTATTGAATATGCAAAGAATAGAATTGATCTTTGCATGATTCTGTACTAGGAAAAATTTACCTTTACGGACTTCTGAACAAAGCAGCAACCCAATCAGAAATGTAGATCTGCTATATGACAAAGAGATATGTTGTGAAAAAATGGATATAATTTGACAATGAAATGTCCTGACTTTGACATAACTTGCTTGTAATCCCAGAAAGAAGACCCTCCCCCCCCAAATAGATCCTCTGATATCAGATCCTGTTTCAAGTTTTCTTTTCTTTCCTGAATGGAAGCCAAAAATTCATAAAGCCTTTTATTTGGCAGAGAAAGGACGAGACAGTCCGTCTCCTGAATTTAACATGGTAAGACTTGAATAGCAGCACCTATTGTCTAATTGAGAAACTGTGATCCTCTTATTGCAGTTCCTTCTGATTGTCCTTTCGCACCTCATTCAGGATGTGTCGTGATAACCAGTGGTGGGTTCTAAATTAGTTTGCTGCTGGTTCGCATTTGCGCGCGCAATGCTTCTGCGCATGCAGAGAAGCGTCCTAGGCGGGTAGGCGGAGCCTCCCACTGCCGCCGCTACCGGTTCTAAGAACCGGTCCGAACCAGGAGCAACCCACCGCTGGTGATAACCCCCTTCACCAGGGCTGCAGGACCAGTGGGGCACCAATGAACTGGAGCTCCAGGAAAAAAGAACATCATAAATCTCAGCCTGAAAAAGGTGCTGGCTGGGAAGGTGCTGACTGGTGGAAGATAGGAGAAGGCATGTTGAAAAAACATAAATGAGATAAGCATTGTGGAGTTAGCCTTCCCCTTCCAAAAAATTTCAAAACTTTAACATCCATCAGAAGAAGAAATGTAGCACTTTCGTCAATCCAAAGTAGGACATAGAAGATGTCTGTCCATGCACGTACCCATGATTCTAATTCAACCTTCTCACATTTGATGCATGTCAGATATGTTGGTACTAAGATTTTCCAACATGTTCAGCCAGCGTAGACGGAGCTTCAGGTGCTTCTGGGTCATCCTTTCTGTTTTGAAATCCCTCCGCGTTTCTGTATAGAATTATCAGCATTTTGATTCAAGGCACCATAAATTGGAGAACATTAATCAAGAGACACAATCTATATCTAAACTGGACATTTCATAATGTCATGGTCAGGTCAACATTTCCATTCTCCAAGTGCAAGAAACTGAAGTTGTACTTTGCAAAGAGCCTGTCAGAAGTGCATTACCACAGTTAGTCCACCACACGGACTGGCAAGGTTATTCTTTCTAAGATAGGTTGGCGGGCAAAGTGTCAAAGACAGTGCTTGATAAGGCAAATTCCCGAGGTCTTTGTTTTCCTCTTCCCTTCAAAAGTCTGTATGAGAATGGAAATGATTGAATATGTGAACTTTTGGAATTTGAATAATCTTATCCCTTTTCTTATTTGATAGATTATTGTTTTGAAATAGAACAAAAAGAATTTATAATTTGATGTTTAATAGTAAATATACTAAATATAAGTAAATGTGGAATTTTTAAAGGATAAGGTTTTTTTGTTAGTTATATGGAAATTAGGGAGTAAGGGAAAAAGGAGGAACGATGAATAAGAAAACAAAGATGTGAAAGAAGCACTATGGCATAGATTAAGGAAGTCAGAGCTAATAGAGTTAATAGTGGTAGTAGAAGGGAATAATAGTGGTAAATTTATTTGGAAGACAATTTGGGTATCCGGATGGCGGCCTTAGACTTAAAAAAGGAGGCAGCAAGGTTAAATGATATATACCGAAGGTTAAGATATAATAGAATGGATGTATTTTTATTTCTTATTGCAGGTATATACTGTATATTGTTATATACCGCATTTTTCGGAGTATAAGATGCACCAGAGTATAAGACACACCTTAGTTTTGGGGGAGGAAAACAAGGGGAAAAGGCCTCTGCCTCCAAGCAATTTGCCAAACAGCAAACAGCACAGATAATATACACTGTTTGCTGTGTATTTCTGTGCATGTGTGCCTGACCCATAGAAATAGCAAAGAATTGGAGAAATGTACATTATGCCAGAAAGTTTTCTTAAATGTAGTCACACTAACTCCTCCCAATTATTTAAATAGATCTACTCCAAGGTATGTCAGGATTTAACTATAATACTAAACAGGACACTGTTACATTTCAGACTATACTTGTACAGAGCTGTTAAAATTAATTAAAATTTCTGGAAGTATACATTATTCTCTATTATTTAAAAGAAGATACAATAGCACTGGGCCTCTTCAGAGCAAGCATTTATTTTAAAAAGCTTCTTTATTTTGTTAAGTTGTCTAGATTTACAGGGATCTCCAACCTTGGCAACTTTAAGACTTGTGGACTTCAACTCCCAGAATTCCACAGCCAGCAAAGCTAACAAAGCTGGCTGTGGAATTCTGGGAGTTGAAGTCCACAAGTCTTAAAATTGCCAAGGTTAGAGACCCTTGGCTAGAACAATAATAAAGCAGTCTTTTAAAAATAAGTCTAATAATTTGAGCATTCTACAGACATTTATAATTATTCACTTACCCCCTTGCATCCAGCAGAAAATAAAAATCTGTGTGTCTCTCCCAGCTATTTTTGGCTCTTTGCAGCTAGTTTCACTTTCATTTTCCGGTGGCAAATCAGCTGTAGGTCGGGAAGCTGCTACTGACTTGCTTGCCTTTACAGGCTCTTCCCTCTTTGCTGCAAGCAGGTAAATTGCTGGAAGACAGAGGCCAAAGGGTGGGGGGGGTGGGGGTGGGCTACATTTGGTGTATAAGACGCACCCAAGTTTTCACCCTCTTTTGGGGGGTAAAAACTCCGAAAAATACGGTATGTATTTGTTTCTTTAAGGTGGAGAGAGAAAAAACTTTTTGCAAAAAAAAACCCTCTGTATGAGAATGGCGATAGTGCTTGACCGTTCTTTAACAAGGTACCGTATTTTTCGGAGTATAAGACGCACCGGAGTATAAGACGCACCTTAGTTTTGGGGGAGGAAAACAAGGAAAAAAGCCTTTGCCTCCCAGCAATTTGCCAAACAGCAAACAGTACAGATGATATACACTGTTTGCTGTGTATTTCTGTGCATGTGTGCCTGACCCATAGAAATGGCAAAGAATTGGAGAAATGTACATTTATGGCAGTATATTAATCCCATAAAGTTTTCTTAAATGTAATCACGCTAACTCCTCCCAATTATTTAAATAGATCTACTCCAAACATGACTAAGTCAGGGTTTCTCAGCTGCCTTCTTTTAATACTAATACTTAATACTAATACTTAATACTAAAACAGGACATTTCAGATTATACTTTTACAGATCTTTAAAATTGATGTGGCTTTCTGGAAGTATTCTCTGCTATTTAAAAGAAGATACAATAGCACTGGGCCTCTTCAGAGCAAGCATTTATTTTAAAAAGCTTCTTCATTTTGTTAAGTTGTCTAGAACAATAATAAAGCAGTCTTTAAAAAATAAGTCTAATAATTTGAACATTCTACAAACATTTAACAAAATAACATATTAACAGAATCTGCCTCTACCTAGAATAGAACTCACAACCTCCTGATTGTGAGGCAAGAGCTCTAGCTTTGAGCCATAGCAGCTATAGCTTGCCTCTTTTCAATTTCAGCAATCTAATATTGCCAGCAGTTTATCTCCCAGCAATTTGTCACATTACAGCCACCGTAGTTAGTTTCATTTTACCAGTGGCTTGCAAGCCTCCGTCAGCTGTAGATTGGGAGGCAGTTTATCTCTTCTTGTGCTCTTCTTGTGCTTTGCCCTGTTTGTTGCAAAGAGGTAAATTGCTGGCAGGCAGAGGCCAAAGGGTGGGGGTGGCTGGGTGGGACTGCATTCGGTGTATAAGACGCACCCAAGTTTTCACCCTCTTTTTGAGGGTAAAAAGGTGTGTCTTATACTCCGAAAAATACGGTATGTTCTTTTCCAATGTTTTGGTCCTGCTTAAGGACTTCTGGCGAGAGCTCTAATTGCATCCTTACCCAGCTTCACTCTCAGACCATTTGTGACAAGAAGGCACATCTAGATTAGAGAGGAGGATTTGCTTCATTTGCACTTGAATGCAAATGGACCCGATTTTATGTTTTTGAACTACAGCGTGAAAGGAAATATAGTATTTTTTAACCTTGCTTCAAAAATTCATTTCTTTGAATAGCTAAGCCACATCCAAATCACTGTTCATCCCGCTAAGATGTCTCCAAGGTTCTTGATGGATGAGTGCTAATACATATCCCACATTTATGAGCGATTTAAATGCCAATGACTGCAGTATTCCCAGCTCATTTATTATGTCATTGTTTTGAAAACTGGTCCATATTTGAGCCGTGGTAGCACAGTGGTTAGAATGCAGTAGTGCAGGCTACTTCTGCTGCCTGCCGGCTGCCTGCAATTTGGCAGTTCGAATATCACCAGGCTCAAGGTTGACTCAGCCTTCCATCCTCCCGACGTTGCTAAAATGAGGACCCAGATTGTTGGGGGAAATAAGATGACTCTGTAAACCGCTTAGAGAGGGCTGTAAAAGCACTATGAAGCGGTATATAAGGGCTATTGCTATCAATCCAGAGCTGTAAAAGTTGATCTGACCTGTCATAAAACCATTACATCAATAAGCATTTTCCATAGGCAAGCAAAAATGGAATTGGGTATGTCTAGTCCAGGGGTGGGTTGCTTACTTACCGGTGCCAGTGCGCTGCGTGCACATCTCCATAATTCAGGCGTGCGTGCCCCCTTGCGCGATTTTGCTTCTGTGCATGAGATTTTTTTTAAAAAAATTTAAATCTCACCGAAATCTCGTGAGGGGCCTTGCCTTGCCTTGCTTCTTCCTTCCTTCCTTCCTTCCTTCCTTCCTTCCTTCCTTCCTTCCTTCCTTCCTTCCTTCCTTCCTTCCTTCCTTCCTTCCATTCATACCTTTTTCCACTCTCTCTCTCTCTCTCTCTCTCTCTCTCTCTCTCTCTCTCTCTCTCTCTCTCTCTCTCTCTCTCTCTCTCTCTCTTTCTCCCTCCCTCCCTCCCCCCCTCTCTCTTTCTTTCCATCTCAGTCAATGACTCTGGAGTGCTTACAATTTCAAAACTATACACAATAAAAAATAAATAAAAACAATAAAATCTATATATCCAGGGCACTTCTTAAGGAGCCAAAGTGGCGCAGTGGTTAAATGCAGCTACTGCAGGCTACTCCAGCTGACTGCAAGTTCAGCAGTTCAGCTGTTCAAATCTCACCAGGCTCAAGGTTGACTCAGCCTTCCATCCTTCTGAGGTCGGTAAAATGAGGACCTAGATTGTTGGGGGAAATATGCTGAACTCTGTAAACTGCTTAGAGAGGGCTGTAAAGCACTAGGAAGCAGTATATAAGTCTAAGTGCTATTAATCCAGCCATCTTGGTTCCTCTCATTAGCCACCATATTTAAGTCACAGTCAAATTTTTTCATGCCACCTTGGACTGGATTAAAGGATCGGTAAGATTTCAACCCGAGATGGAAGGTGTAGCGTCCTCGGGAGCCTTGGATACTGAGAGCGGCTCAGCTGATTGGCTGAGGTTCCGCCGGCTCCGAGCGGGAAAATCCGAGAGCTGCCATTGGCTGCCGCGGCTGACAGCTCCGTATAAATAGCTGTCAGACCGCGGCTGAGGCAATTCTGCTGTTCCTGTTCTTGTTGTGGTTATCTGTTCAATAAACCGAGTTTCTTCGAGACAAGCCTCCGCCTGTCATTTACTGTGGCGCCGGATTAAACAAGTGGCGACGAGGGTGCAGACGATTTCCGTGACCCGCCTAGCTGCCAAATCCGCGCTCAGGAGCTTGTCCGCGGCCGCCAATGGCCCGCAACGGATCCAGCCCTTCATCCTTCACAGCCTTCTGCCCAACTGAGGAAACCTGGGATGCCTACCTTGAAAGGTTTGACTGTTTCCTTCAGTGCAACGACCTAACTGATATTACTGATGCCCGCAAACGGGCTTTCTTCCTCAACTCGTGCGGCCACCAAATGTTTAACACCGCTAGGGCGTTAGTGGCTCCCACGATCGTCAACTCTGTCCCTTGGCCTGATCTGCTAAAAATCCTGAGGGATCATTACTCCCCCGCACCTTCCCGCATAGCCCTCCGTTTTGCTTTCCAGCAACGGCTACAGAAGGAGGGGGAGAACATCACGCAGTACATGGCATCCCTCAGAAATGCTGCTTTAAAGTGTGACTTCCCTAACCTAGACGATTCCTTGCTGCAGCAATTGGTCTGCGGGGTCAGAGACATCCGCCTGCAGCGTCGCCTTTTGGCCAGGACGGAGCTGACCCTCGCTGTGGCTCTCGATGAGGCGCGCGCTGCAGAAATGTCAAGCACGTCAGCCGCCGAGATCAACAGGTTCCAACCCATCGGAACTCAGCCTGCGGGCATAGATCCTGTCCATTTTCAACGCGAGGAACCCATCTCCGAGCCAACAGAGGACACCGCCGTATGCCGCATCCAAACAGCCGCGAGGAACCGCCGCCCCACACAAGCCTCACAGCCGCCTGCGCCCCAGCCTTTCCAGGCGCCGCCTTCCCGCAGGCCTGGCATGCCTGTCTGTCTCAGTTGTGGAGACCGGCACCCCAGAAGCTCCTGCCATTTCAGAACGGCCACCTGCCGCCGCTGCGGCCGCTACGGTCACCTTGCCCGCGTTTGCCGGTCCAGCCCTGCTGCCGCTGTCCCTTCAGCACCTGGCCGCCGCCCTCAAGAAAACCAGCACGACGCCTGCTTCGCGATGCGCCTGCCTGACGATTGCCCTGCTGAGGAGGTCTACCTGGCTTCTGGTGGGGGCGGGCATAAAAATTTTTTTCTCTCTGTTTCCATAGCTGGGGCACCTTGCACAATGGAAGTAGACACTGGCTCTTCTAGGACAATCATCTCCTGGGCCACCCTGAAACGCCTGGTGCCTTCCTTCTCGCAGACTGCCTTAAAACCTTGCCTTCTCAGACTTAGGGACTATCAGGGCAATGCCATCCCAATCTTGGGTCAGGCAACCCTGTTGGTCGAAAAGGGCTCTTTTGCTGGCCCTCTGACATTGGTGGTGGTTTCTGGGTCCCTCCCTTCCCTACTAGGGGTGGATTGGTTTGATGCGCTGGGACTCTCCCTCTCTGGGATTCACACCACTGTGTGTGAGGACTCCTCTGACCTTTTCCATGAATTTGCTGATGTTTTTGATAACAACCTTGGTACCTACGTGGGCACCCCCATATCCCCTAACCTGAATCCAAACGTTGCTCCCATCCGCTTAAAGCCCAGGCGTGTCCCCTTTGCATTGAAACCTAAGGTAGATTTGGAGCTGGATAAGCTAATAGCCCAGGGGGTTTTAGAGGCCACCGACCATGCAAAATGGGAGACCCCCATAGTGGTGCCCCTTCGCCCAGATGGGTCTATCAGGATTTGTGGGGACTACAAGTCTACCCTCAACAAGGCCTTGCAAGACCACCCCTACCCTGTCCCTGTCATGCAACACTTACTCCATTCTCTGGGAAGGGGCAAGCTCTTCGCCAAACTGGATATGGCCCAGGCTTACCAGCAGCTCCCGGTGGATGATGCCACCGCCGAGGCTCAAACAATAGTTACCCACCGGGGAGCTTTCCGCTGTCGCCGTCTCCAGTTTGGCGTAAGTGTAGCCCCTGGCCTATTCCAGAATGTAATGGAGCGGTTACTGGGGGGGCTACCCGGGGTAGTTCCCTATTGCGACGACATCCTGGTCTCAGCCCACGACAGGCCCCAACTCCGAGAGAGGGTTCGAAACGTCCTGCTACGTTTCAGGCAGGCTGGCCTACGCTTAAAGAAAAGCAAGTGCCAGATTGGGGTGCCCAGGGTCGAATTCTTGGGCTACTCCATAGACTCTGAGGGAATCCACCCCACCCCTTCCAAAGTACAGGCAGTTAAACATGCCCCCGTCCCTACAAACAAAACCGAGCTGCAGGCTTTTCTGGGGCTTCTGAATTTCTACAATGTTTTCCTCCCCCACAAGGCCACTGTCGCGGAGCCATTGCATCGCCTCCTCGACGCCCACCAACACTGGCACTGGGGCCAGGAGGCACAGAAGGCATTCAACCAGGTCAAGCAACTTTTAACATCAGACGCTGTCTTGGTACAATATAGCCCAGATCTGCCCCTGACTCTTACAGCCGATGCCTCTCCTTATGGCATCGGGGCAGTTCTAAGCCACATCCAGCCCTCAGGTAAAGAGGCCCCTGTTGCCTTCTTCTCACGCACGCTCTCTACCACTGAGCGTAATTACAGTCAAACCGACAAAGAGGCTCTCGCACTCATGGCTTCCGTAAAGAAGTTCCACGATTACCTCTATGGCAGGCCATTCATGCTGGTCACAGACCACAAACCCCTGCTAGGCATCCTGGCGGGGGATCGCCAGACCCCACAATTTATTTCCCCCAGGCTCTCCCGGTGGGCGGAATTCCTGGCCGGGTAGTCTTACAAGCTAGCATACAGGCCTGGCCTCTCAATCACAAATGCTGATGCCCTCAGTCAGTGCCCTCTCCCCATTTCTGTCCAGGATCCTGCTCCCACCTCGGAGGTCATGCTCATAGAGGACCTAGGCCTTCCAATATCAGCCTCAGATATTGCCACTCATTCCTCTGGTGACCCTATCCTCCGCCAGGTCCTTGACTGGGTGAAGAGGGGCTGGCCATTGGGTAAGGCAGACCCCTCGTTCCAACCTTTTAGGGTGCGACAGTTAGAACTGTCCACTAACAAGGGCTGTCTCCTCTGGGGTAACAGAGTAATAATTCCTCCTTCCCTTTATGAACCCATACTCAGACAGCTCCACGATAGCCACCCTGGCATTGTTCGCATGAAGGCGTTAGGTAGAAGCTATGTCTGGTGGCCAGGCATGGACCAGGCCATCGAGAGGTGGGTGGCTCAGTGTCCGGTTTGCCAAGCATCACGGCCGGCACCCCCCATTTCCCCACCCAGAGTTTGGGAGAACCCCAGGGATCCTTGGTCGAGAATCCATCTTGATTTTGCCGGCCCGTATCTGGGAAAGCAGTTCCTGATCCTAGTGGATGCCTATTCAGGGTGGATGGAGGTAGAATTAATGCCAACCACTACAGCTGAAGCCTTAGTACACATTCTACTAAGGTGGTTTGCCACCCATGGCCTTCCTGACCTTCTGGTGTCAGATAATGGCCCTCAATTTACGTCTGCCCACTTCCAAATGTTCCTGGCGGCCAATGGCATCCGCCAGGTCCTGACTGCCCCCTGGCACCCCGCCAGCAATGGCAGGGCGGAAAGGGCCGTTAGGACAGCTAAGGAAACACTCAAAAGGCTCAACACCCCCAACTGGAGAGACAGAGTGTCTCAATTCTTGCTGGCCCAGCACTCCACTCCTTGCCCCATAACTAATCGTAGTCCAGCTGAGGCTTTAATGGGCAGACGCCTAAGAACGGTACTTGACCGCTTGCATCCTGACTACTCCCCAGAAAGCCAGCACCCCCAGATTGGCCGGCCTAGGTTATTCAGGGAAGGCCACTTGGTGTTTGCTAGGAATTTCGGGGGGGATCCCAAATGGCTGCCAGGCAAAATAACTGAAGTAACGGGCCCCTGTTCCTACAGGGTCGTGCTAGCCGATGGCCGAACATGGAGGCGGCACATAGACCAGCTGCGGAGCCGGATGCTGACTGTCTCAGCTCAGCCGCCTGAGGTGGATTTCCCTCCGGCCGCGGCCACCGCCGCACAACCACCTTCCAGACCAGTTTCCCCGGCGACTCACGAAGCGCACGTCCTACCTGCCACGTCAGGGGTTGCCGACCTGGAACCGCTGGGGCCATCTGCCGCTCCGCCGCCTGTAGAGGCCGTCCCCGAACTCACCTCCAGCTCGGAGGCCGCTCCTGCTTCCGCCTCCCAGGAGATCCGTCGCTCGACTCGCACACGCAGGCGCCCAGCTTACTTGGACGCCTACGTATGTGCTTGTCAGGTGGGGAGGGGTGTAGCGTCCTCGGGAGCCTTGGATACTGAGAGCGGTTCAGCTGATTGGCTGAGGTTCCGCCGGCTCCGAGCGGGAAAATCCGAGAGCTGCCATTAGCTGCCGCGGCTGACAGCTCCGTATAAATAGCTGTCAGACCGCGGCTGAGGCAATTCTGCTGTTCCTGTTCTTGTTGTGGTTATCTGTTCAATAAACCGAGTTTCTTCGAGACAAGCCTCCGCCTGTCATTTACTGTGGCGCCGGATTAAACAGAAGGCACAGCCTCTCGCATCAAATCCTAGTTTAGCTCCTTTGTGGTTCTTGGCATAACAGAGAGATAAAAGAAGCCACTTTATGCCTATTTAAATGGTTTGTTTAGCTCAATATTAGCCATTCTAACTGGCAACTGCTCTTTCAGAATGCGGCCTAGAAACCTCTATGCGCAACGCCAGCAGTGTCCACGTATCCATGGGGATTAATTGATTATGTGTCATCAAGTCCTTTTCAACTCTTAGTGACCACATAGATTTTCTCGATGGGTCCACAGGGCAGGGGTCAAAAAGGTAAGATGGAGGCCAAAAGCATGCAATACTCACCCTCTTTTTTTTAATATGCACCAACACCTCAATTCCACCTGCAAGAAGTTGGCTGGATCCACACCAAAACCAAAGCAAAATTGGGAAATTGTCTGAGGCCAGCCAGTTCTTGACCACTTATGAATAGAGTAACAGATTGTGAAGAAATTCATGTAATCACAACAGCTTGTCAAGGATATCTGCAAGAAATACCACTTGCCGGCAAGCAAGAACTGATGGGACTACAAAATAAACAAAGGAATAGAAAATGTAGAAGCTAAACTGCTCTGGAATTTCAGAAGTCAAACAGACAAGCACCTGCCACATACACCCCAGATTTAACAATTGTCAATAAGAAAGATAAAAAAATATGGAGGAAATCACAAAATAGAAAGACCTGCAAATAGAAGTCTGAGTGGCAAAAGAAAGCAAAGGTAGTAGACATTTGTTAAGTGAGTTTTGCTCAATTTTATGACCTTTCTTGACACAGTTGTGAAGTGAATCACTGCAGTTGTTAAGTTAGTAACAGCGGTGTTAAGCGAATCAGGCTTCCCCATTGACTCTGCTTGTCAGAAGATCGAACATGGTGATCTCATGACCCCAGGACCCTGTGACCGTCATAAATATGAGTCAGTTGCCAAGGATCTGAATTTTGATCATGTGACCATGAAGATGCTGCAATAGTTTTGTATGTGTGGAAAATGGTCATAACTCACTTTTTCAGTGCCATTGTAACTTTGGTCACTAAATGAAATGTGATAAGTCGAGGACTACCTATATACATTATACCAGCTATACACAAGACAAAGCATAACTGTTGATTCCTCACACTTACGACCGCGCCGGCTGCCACTTGAACCTGATTGGCTCAGACACAAGCAGCTGGCAAGCGGAAAAACAAAGCCCCGCTATTGGTTTAGAGCTTGACAGCTGCACTATAAAAGGGAGCTGTCAAGCCACTGTTCTCGGTTCTTGCTGTTGGTGCTGAAATAAACCTTGTTGTTCGTTACTACTGAGTCTGCCTCATTCCTGTCAGCTGTGCCTGTCTGACAACTTAACACTGGCGACGAAGGTTGGGAGCCGAAGTCTCACGCTGACCGCTCAAAGCTGCACCACAAGAGCTAGTCACTCGAGCTGAGCCATGAGCTGATTCAGTCACCGGCGGGCGACGAGACGTCGTTGCAAGCCTCTAAGAAATTAAATAAAGTGTCCTTTTTCAGGATGGCTACCCTGCCTGCTTTTGCTCCCTTCGAGCCCTCCACCGAGACTTGGGACGACTACCTCACTCGGTTCGAGTGCGTTCTCCGGGCTAACGATTTTACCGAGTTTTATATTACATTTTACATTATACTAGCTATACACAAGACAAAGCATAACCACAGAAAAAATGCAAAAAAAAAAAAATAACATTAGTCCTGAGCACAATGCATCTTGGTGGGGATATATCTTTGGGGAGATATTTCAAAAACTCACCTACAGGTCGGTTTTCTGCAGATTGGAACCTCCTCAGCACAGTCTGTTGAGGCAGCAGCACCCTTAAACGTGTTCAATCTTAAATGTGTTAAGGTTCAGAGCAACTCCCAACGGGAGTTGGGCGGCATATAAAAGCAAATAAATAAATAAATAAATAAATAAATAAATAAATAAATAAATAAATAAATAAATAAATAAATAAATAAATAAATAAATAAATAAATAAATAAATAAATAAATAAATAAATAAATAAATAAATAAATAAATAAACAAACAAACAAACAAACAAACAAATAAATAAATAAATAAATCTTGTTCCCCTGAAAAAATCCAAGATTTTTTTGACCAGAATTCCAAATTCTCCTTTGAATTCCAATTTTAGTATTCTGTCCTGTTGGATTGTGTCCCTAACCTCAGCCAGAATTTTTTTTCCCTTGCCAAACATACAGCCTGAAATGTAGCATATGTGTCCCATTTTCATCTTAAAAAAGAAATCCAAGCAAACCTGTAAGTGACAGAGAAAAAGCAATAATTAAACTGAATGCTTGGTGGATTTCATTGTGCTTTCATTTTTCCTCCAAACAGAGGAAAAATGTCACCCTTAATTGTAGCAAGCTCTAATTCTTTCTTGATGGCACTTGCATCTTATGAAAATGTTTTTTAAAAAAATCATAGTGTGTTCTTTTTTTCTCATGAAATTAACAATCCCCCACTCCCATTCTCAGTTTTTGTGGCCCAGAATATTACTATAATCTGTTTCCATGTGGGTATCCCGAATAAGCAACACAAATCTTTTAAAAACAGTTTCACCACACTAATTCAGTTATGCATTTCTCCTCCTCCTCCTTCTTCCTCTTCCTGTTTATCTCCTCCTTTTCATTCTCATCCCTCTTCCCCTTCTTCTTTATCCTCTCCTTTTCTACCTTCTCCTTCTTTTCTTCCTTCATTTTCACCTTCTCCTTGTTTATCCCTTTCTCCTCCTTCCTCTTCTCTATCTTCTCCTTCCCCTTTTTCTTTCTCCCCACCCCTCCTCCTGACATGATTGATATGAAACTTCCTCAACTTCCTATATTAACTTTCTGTATTAACTTCCTGTATTAACTTTCTGTATTAACTGCATAGTCTCCCTCGGAGCCAGGTGAAGTGAAAATAGCCCTAATGCAATATTTTTCCATCTCGAAGTTCTATGTGCTAGACAAGTCATTATTTGTATAAATGCCTTTAATGTCCTGTTTTATTTTAAAATAAGTGCAACCAGGAGGCAGAGTCTGAGTGAACAAGATTGTTTAGCAGTGAAACTCTCCTTGCCTAAACCTTGGGCACTTTGTGGGTTTATTTCTCTGTGAATTCCAAAATAAATTGAACCAATCCATTTTACTGAACAACCTTTTCAAACATGGAGCCCAGGAGATGGTTTGGACTTCATCTCCTGCCAGGTCATGCTGACATGCTCAGGGATTATTAGAGTTTTAGTCTGAAGAAAGTTAGCACCCACCCCCCTCCTAGAAGAATGAAATATTTTAGGAAATATTAAAAAGGCAGAATATTATATTTCCTTGGATGAGAAAAGGAGAAACACGTTTTAAAGACAAAGCAGCTCTCTGCAGCTCCCTGCCCCCCCCCCCTTCAGCTCCAAGGTGATGGGATTAAGACATGGCCCTCAGGACATGATAGGATTAGCCCTCTACCCATCTAGCAAACAGAACTCACCACATGGCACCTGGGGAGATTGCATCACCCAGTAAGGCTCAACCAAGCCTGGGACTCAAAAGACAACCTACAAAGTTACCGCTGCATGGCCCCATGGGAGTCTGACAACCAATCAGAATACAAGCTCAAATTCAAAGCCCAACAGAGGGTATAAATCTATCTATCTGTCTCTCACCTGTGCTTTTTTGCCCAGGACCTCAAACCATGTTTTCCTGCTTCATCATTAAACCAACTTTCCAAGTAGTTTCCATGTTTCCAGTGTCTTTCTCTTCACTTGGAACTGAACCCAGATGGACATTTCTTCCAACAAGTTCAAAATATCCCAAGAGCACCAGATTGGGCTGATGAATGCATCCAAACACAGATTTCACACTTCTCCAAAGGTTGATGTGAATTCTCAGTTTAAAAGGAAAAGGCACATAAAGTTATGTATGGAGGGATAAAATATATATGGAAATCTGTACTTCTGAAGCAAATACATTTAGAATTGCCAATTTTGAAAGTTTTGTATGGGTATTTTTAAAAAGGGACAGTGTTAAATTATTAGGGGTATGGGCCAAACACCCCAGATCTAATTCCAACCAGTTGAATCAAATAAATTTGGGAAAAGGCACAGAATAACAGAATAATGGAAAGAACTAGGAGGTCTTCTACCATAGTCCAACCCTCCTCTCAATCAAGAAACCCTATACCAGTGATGGCGAATCTTTTTTGGTTCGCGTGCCAAAAAGGGGGGGGGATGCGTGGGATCACGTGTGTGCGTGCCCACACCCATAATTCCATGCACCACCACGCATGTGCGTATGTCAGCCCCCCACTCCCAGCATGCAATGGCACGCCCATTTTTTGCTCTCTCCAGGCTTCTAGGAGCCTGGGGAGGGCGAAAACGGCCTTCCCCACCCCCTCTGGAGTCTGGAAACAGCCTGTTTCCTGACTCCCAGTGGGCCCAGAAGGCCCAAAAATCAGCCGGCCGGTGCGCACATGCGCGCCGGAACTGAGCTCGCGTGCCCACTGATATGGCTCCACGTGCCACTTGTGGCAACCGTGCCATAGGTTCGCCATCACGGCCCTATACCATTTCAGGCAAATGGTTGTCCAATTTCTTAAAAACCTCCGGTGTTGCAGCACCCCCAACTTCTGGTGGCAAGCTATTCCACTGATTAATTGTTCTATCAGGAAATCTCTAGGTTGCTTCTCTCCTTGTTTAGTTTCCACCCATTGTTTCTTGTCCTGCGTTCAGGTGCTTTGGATAATAGCTTGACTCCCTCTTCTTTGTGGCAGTCCCTGAGATATTGGAACACTGCTATCATGTCTCCCCTGATCTTCTTTTCATTAAACTAGACATACCTAGTTCCTGCAACCGCTCTTCATGTGTTTTAGCCTCCAGTCCCCTAATCATCTTTGTTGTTCTTCTCTGCACTCTTTCTAGAGTCCCAACATCTTTTATATATTGTGGCAACCAAAACTGGAGGAATATTTCAAGTGTGGCCTTACCAAGGCATTATAAAGCAGTATTAACACTTCACATGGTCTTGATTCTATCCCTCTGTTAATGCAGCCTACGATTGCTTTGACTTTTTTTGGCAGTTGCACACTTAAGCATATCAATCAACAGTAAAGGAACAAGCAGTCAAGAAATATGTCACAAACTAGCACACAGAGATAGTATTGAAGGACTTGGAAAAGGTATTCAAATGCCACGAAGCACAGATGCATAGCACACTATTCCCTGTCACAGTCTCTGGGAGTTAAAGTTGGACTTTGAAGAAGCAGGATAAGAAAAGTATTGGCTTCTTTAAATTTTGGTGTTGGAGAAGATTCCTGGGAATACAGTCGACAGCCAAGGAAACCAATTAACGGATCATTAAAAATATCAACCCAGAGTTCTCATTCAAGGCACAAATGACCAGGCTCGGATTACCATATTTTGGATATATTATGTGAATACCATCATCATCATCATCATCATCATCATCATCATCATCATCATCATCATCATCATCATCATCACCATTACAACCACCACCACTATCTTCATCACCTATTAAATTTATATGCTGCCCAACTCTCAGTGAAGTGGTAGAAGAGAATATTTGTAGCTCAGGATTGAACTGTGGAGTCCTTGGTGCTCTCTGAGTTTGGTTGTTTTTTTTCTTACAGACGTTTCATTAACTAACTAGGTAACGTTATAGGTGTGATAACATTAGAATTGATGTTACCTAGTTGGGTAATGAAACATCTGTA
The DNA here is from genome assembly GCA_023053685.1 of Diadophis punctatus similis. Taxonomy (NCBI): domain Eukaryota; kingdom Metazoa; phylum Chordata; class Lepidosauria; order Squamata; family Dipsadidae; genus Diadophis; species Diadophis punctatus. The sequence goes on along the minus strand of JALIGW010000007.1, from coordinate 45,284,669 downwards.
AGAAAACAACCAAGCTCAGAGAGCAATAAGAACCTCCTAGTAAATTATATTTACTAGGAGGTTCTTATTTACCTAGAGCAGTGATAGCGAACCTATGGCACGTGTGCCACAGGTGGCACGCGGAGCCATATCTGCCGGCACACGAGCCATTGCCCCAGCTCAGCTCCAGCGCGCATGTGTGCGCCAGCCAGCTGATTTTCGGCTCACGCAGAGGCTCTGGGAGGGCATTTTAGGTTTCCGGATGATCTCCGGGGAGGCAGGGGGCCATTTTCACCCTCCTCAGGCTCCAGGGAAGCCTCTGGAGCCTGGGGAGGGTGAAAAACGGGCCTACTGGGCCCACCGGAAGTCAGGAAATGGGCCGTTTCTGGCCTCCAGAGGGCCTCTGTGGGGGCGGGGGAGGCTGTTTTTGCCCTCCCCAGGCATTGAATTATGGGTGTGGGCACTCGCACGTGCGTGATAGCATGTGTGCATGCGCTTTCGGCACCCAAGGGAAAAAAGGTTCGCCATCACTGACCTAGAGGTTCTTATTTACCTAGTAAATTAAATTATTATTTACCTAGTAAATTAAATTTCTGTGAAACAGCATTTAAAAGCATTTAAAAGAAAATAGCAAGAGCTGAAAAATAAATAAAAGTTTTTAAAAATTCCTATAATTAAGAAAAGCACTTAATCAAATCCGCAAATTCATTTTTAGCTATAGTATCATTTTTTGTAGTATATAAATGTTAGCATTTCTCAGACTACATATTTATTATGTATTTGTTTATTAACTATATTACTATCCCTCCAAGGGATTCCTGGGAGGTGACAACATAACATCATGAAACAATGTCCAATAAAATATTATACAGCCCTACATAATTAAAAATAATTATAATTAAATGTCTCTCAAGCAACAACCTTTAAATGTTCTCCTAAACAATTCTGTCTTTACTGAATTTCTAAAAAAAATGGGAGGGATAACATTATGTGAATTTCTAGGTTTCCTTTCCCACAATTCTCTTGCATGGCAGGAGGGCGGGGCACATCAGCATCTGTACAGGTAGTTAGCAATAGCAATAGCAATAACACTTAGACTTATATACAGCTTCATAGTGCTTTACAGCCCTCTCTAAGCGGTTTACAGAGTTCAGCATATTGCCCCCAACAATCTGGGTCCTCATTTTACCCACCTGGGAAGGATGGAAGGCTGAGTCAACCTTGAGCCTGGTGAGATTTGAACAGCTGAACAGCTGAACTAGCAGTAGCCTGCAGTGCTGCATTTAACCACTGCGCCATCTCGGCTCTTGACTTAGTTCTCGACTTACAACCACAATTGAGCCCAAAATTTCTGTTGCTAAGTGAGACAGTTGTTAAGTGAATTTTGACCCATTTTTCTTGCCACAATTGTTAAGTGAATCATTGCAGTTGTTAAGTTAGTAACTCATTTGTTAAGTGAATCTGGCTTCCCCGTTGACTTTGCTTGTCAGAAGGTTACAAATGGTGATTACTTGACCACGGGACATTGCAATACTCATAAATATGAATCAGTTCCCAAGTATCTAAATTTTGATCATGTGACCATGGGGATGCTGTAGCAGTAGTAGGTGTGGAAAACAGTCACAAGTCACTTTTTTCAGTGCTGTTGTTATTCTATTCTATTCTATTCTATTCTATTCTATTCTATTCTATTCTATTCTATTCTATTCTATTCTATTCTATTCTATTCTATTCTATTCTTAATGGTCACTAAATGATTGCCTGTCAAGCACTGGGGAAATCAGGAGATTTAGGCAGTTCAAATGGCTATAAAGATTTATTGCAAGCTTAAGCTCTCCAGAAGAATCTGAACTACTAACAGTCAAGGGAAATGAGTGGGAATTAAGAAGGAAATCAAGATGGGCTGGACTTAGGCCTCTTGCGGGCGTGCAGGGACTCATGACTTATGATGCATTTGACCCTTCCCTCAGGCTCAGCCTGGTTATCTCCATTGTTAATGGAAGACTACTTGTATATCCCCACAGAGACATTAATTTGAACAGCAGCACATAATTTCGGCAGAACATAAATTTTGCTTATTCTCCTCTTCAATATCTCTGTCTCCGTTCTTGTGGCCATTAGTCTAAGACTACTCACTCAGATTGCAAAGATGGCTACCAAGCATCTGAGGATGGACCCCACAAGTTCCAAAACACAACACGATTCCATCGAATGCCACAAAATCACCACCAAAATTCCTGAAAAGAAAGGGGGAAATCAAAGGAATTCTCAGAAATTAAGATGGTGTAGGTAGAATAACAGTTTTGCAGCCTGCCTTCCTCCTGTTTTGTGTTTAAAATGGATACCAGATTTGAACTTTGAAGATGTTTAATTGCTTTGGTAGAGAAATAGAAGATCAATAAATTCTGTTATTTCAATCCTGAAAGTTTTTGTTTCTTAAGATTGTGTCCTTGATGGGACAAAGGAAACAGGAAGTCTTTCAAGAATGATGAGTTCAAGCTCAGGATTTTTTTATTATTATAGTTGTTTTTTTATTAAATTTATTCACCAATTCATAACTGTTCCAAATGCATAACTTTCTTTAGTTCTTCCAAGTAGAGCAGAGAGAAACATTTATTTTCTCTCTCTCTCTGAAACCTCAGCTGGATCTGTCCGAATCTTTCTCCCCATTCCCAGGTGGCCAAATTAATATTTGGATCAAGTTAATTTTCCCATGACTCATGGCTAAGTGATTCAATCTCATTTTGAACAGCTTTGAAAATGGAAATGACCTTTCTGTTCAGCTGCAGCAGTCCCAGGTATAAATTTTTAAGCCGGTGGAAGCTATTCACACATGCAGAGGCCAAATACCAAAAAAAAAGGTTCATTAGACAGCATGTTGCACACCTAGGAAGAACTACTTGCGCAGCTTTGATTGCTCATAATTTCCTTGATGTCTTTTCAACAATACATTTAAAAGCAGTTTTAGACAAATACAATGACAGGTTTCAAAAGGTTAACAATAGAGCTGGGGCATGTTTTTGCACCAAACACAACATAGAATTTGCATGCAATTATAAAATTGGTTCAGAAAATGCAACCTCCTTCCTCCTCCTCCTCCTTTTCCCTTCCCCTTTCCTTTCCCCTCCTCTTCTTTTCCTTCTCCTTCCCCTTCTCCTCCTCCTGCTTCTCCTTCTGTTTCTTCTTCTCTTCCTCCTCCTTCTCTTCAAAACTTTTATTTCTGTACTTATAGATGACATCTATAAGTTTCACACTCAAGGAGCACATCAGAAATCAGGTTGTGTTATTTTTATACAATTTACCACAGGAAACAAAAGTAAGTCTAGACTGAGGTCTTTGTTTTCAATAAATCTGTTTAGTTTCCCAAGTTTCATGCTTGGGAATCTTCTTTGTTATTTAGTCTCTCTGAAAGGATAAGATTGTCTGTAACTTCTTCAAAAGGTCTCATCTTAATAAACGGATCAGACAATTTGGCATGTACAGGAACTAATGTCTTGATTTATTTTTCTCAACTTTGCATTCAATGGGGAAAAAAGAATTTCTTATGATTTTCTTATTGCTCTCACTACAGAAATAGTCTGTTTAGATAATGGGTAAATAACAGGGAAAGAAGTTCAGTTATCACCAAATGGGTTGTTCCTGAATTTACTAAAAAAGTTTCTACTCCGTCCCCAATTTGTTTTGGGGATTGGAGACTATAACATATGAATAGAGGGTCAGCCTATTCTCCAAAGCACCTGAAGGCAAGACAAGAAACATTGGGTGGAAACTAATCATAGAGAAAAGCAACCTAGAACTAAGGAGAAATTTCCTGACAGTTAGAACAATCAATCAGTGGAACAACTTGGCTCCAGAAGTTGTGGGTGCTCCAACACTGGGGGTTTTGTAGAAGAAATTGGACAATCATTTGCTTGAAATGGTATAGGGTTTTCTGCTTCAACAATGGGTTGGACTAAAACAGTAGTGGTTTCCACTTACCTTTGCTACCAGTTCTGGAATGCGAGCACGCATGCGCAGAAGTGTTTTTGATGACGTCCAGATGGGTGGGTAGAGCCTCCCGCTGCCACCGCTACCGGTTTGCCGAACCAGTGCGAACCATTAGCAATCCACCACTGGACTAGAAGACCTCAAACGTCTTTTCCAACTCTGTTATTCTGTTATTTTTAGTTAGGGCTCAGGGCAGGGGTGGGTTCCTCTTACCTTCTCCTACTGGTGCATATTGCAACATTGTGTGCGCATGCGTTCGCTATGCATGTGCATGCACATATCCTCTCACGCGATTTCAGTTCTCTGCGCATGCGCAGAAGGACAATTTTACTTCCGCGCATGCGCAGAAAGCAAAAAACCGTGAAAAATTGCAAAAAAAAGATGGCGGCGTGCACGGACCATCAAAGAAAGCACCGGAGCCTTCGCACTGACATTACGTAATCGGCGGGCCCCTACCGGAATGGAGTACCGGGCCACACCGGTAGGAACCCACCACTGGCTCAGGGACCTAGGAAGTCATGCTTCCTTCCTGCTCCAGACTCCATCAGTCTTCATCCAAATTGAAATCACCCATCCTAAGTGCCACAGACACTCACTTTCCTGGTGCGTGGGATTTTTTTTCAGACAGCTCACGCGTCTTCCCTTAGACTTCATGGTTTTTGTTGTAAACTCCTATTCATCTTGATTTCTCTTTTAAAAGAAAAACTCTTCTAAAGTCTCCCTACCCACTCTTGTGTGAGAACACTTACCTCTCCCCAATTGTTTTGCATATCAAAACCAAACCAAGTTTAGGAAATCATGTTAAGCCCATTTCTTTATCTCGATCACCTATGAATATATAGTTTTTGAAGAAATTAATATAGTTGCAGTAGTTTTCCAAAGATAACTGCAAGAAATACTAACTTCATGCAAGCAAGAACTGGTAAGGCCACAAAATAGACAAAGTAATAGAAAATACTTTGTTTTGTTTCGTGCCAAAACTGTTGGGATAAGAATTACTCTTATCAGAGGCGAAATGAATCTTTTCTTGGAACTCTGACATTGTCAAAATAAACCACATTATAATTCTAAGGTATAAGATATTTATTTCTTTAACAAAAATAATAAATCACATTCTGACTATAAACATAGGTGTTGCTTCGTCCAGAAGCAGAGAACAAAAGGAAAGAAGAAAGAGAAAGGAATGTACACATGCGTACTAGGAACATATTAAACGTGCTCAGGAATAAACCATTATATTTGATAGGGATGCATCTCCCTGCATATACATGTAACAGGCAACATAAAATTACAGCCTAACAAAAACTCAGAACTTTGTCTTCTTTTTATCTCGTTCTTTCTCTCAACTTGTCTTTATTCACAAATTTTATAAGAAATTTCCACTAACTTGGAATTGCGTATCTCAGCCTCTCCATCCAAGTTCTATTACTTTTTCTTCAATATTGTTATTATTTGGTCTATAAACAGCAGGTTCAGCATACATGCATTTGCAGAATCCTTTTGAACGTGGCCTGTAAACATTCTCAAAGAATATTTAATAAGGCTTGTATGTTCACCCAAGTTGGATTATGGCTACGAAAAATAAATACAAACAACCTGGTCAGGATCCTTTCTCCCCAACCATTTTGGCATCAGGGATTAGTTTCATGGAAGACAAGTTTTCCACAGATGGGGTGGGTGGGTCAGGGGGAGGAGTGTGCAACCTCCTGCATGCACAGTTTCACTCAGTATGACCCCCCCCACCCGGGATTGCGATTGGTCCATGGCACAGGGGTTGGATTAGAAGACCTCTAAGGCCCCTTCCAGCCATATGAGTCTATTTGTCAGGCTACTGTTTTCCAGTTAGGGCAGAGATGGAGAATGGGATATAAATCCAAATCATTTCTGATCCAGTTTTCATTCTCACCGCAGTCTGCTGTAAGAATGATTGATCATCCCTACTTTTGTTCAAATTTACAAGTGGGTTAGAGTCCTGTAAAATTATTCTATTGGAGTCTTTAGTAGTCTTCCAAGTTACTTTTAATCCCCCCTCACCAACATTATTTGGAAGGAGGGGGCAGCAGGAAGTCTCAGGGATGTACATCAGACCAAGATATAAAAGTGACAAAACTTTAACCTTAGATTGTCTACAGTCACCCCATTCCTAAGAGGTCTGTAAGGGGCGTGCTTAAGCGCACCATCATGCCTACCGTCCCTGTCCTTCTGTCCTATTGTCTAAATTTACCTATACATACTGTGCTTTTGTTTATGTTTATATCGTACCTGTTATCTTGTACACGTGTTGACAAAATAAATAAAAAAATAAAAATAAAATAAAATAAAATAAAAATAAATAAATAAATCCAAATCATTTCTGATCCAGTCGTCATTCTCACCGCAGTCTGCTGTAAGGATGATTGATCATCCCTACTTTTGTTCAAATTTACAAGTGGGTTAGAATCCTGTAAAATTATTCTATTGGAGTCTTTAGTAATCTTCCAAGTTACTTTTAGTCCCCCCACCACCACCAACATTATTCGGAAGGAGGGGGCAGCAGGAAGTCTCAGGGATGTACATCAAACCAAGATATAAAAGTGACAAATTACTTGTCTCAGTCTTTGCAGCTGGGCATCTGAGCATGGAGCCGAATTTCAGGGGGGTGGCGATAATGAACTGGATTCAGTAATCCAAGTGTGGCCTCACTACTGCAGTATAAAGTGGTATTATCACTTCTCGTGATCTTGATGCTATCCCTCTGTTCACGCAGCCTAGGACTGCACTGGATTTTTTGGCAGCTGCAGCACACGGCTGGCTCACACTTAAGTTCTGGTCCACTAGGACACCTAGATCCTGCTCACAGTTGAGCCAGGTACCACCTATTCCCGTGATAGTGATCCTATGGCATGTGTGCCAGAGGTGGCACGCCGAGCCCTCTCTGTGGGCATGCGTGCTGTTGCCAGCTGCTCTTCTAGTTTATGGTGTGCGCATGCACGCCGTCCAGATGGTCTTCGTGCATGCCAGAGCGCTGGAAACAGAGAGAAACAGAGGCAGAGGAGGGGAGGGAAAGAGAGCGAGAAAGAGGGAGGGGGAAACAGAGAGAGGGAGGGAGAGAAAGAGAGAAATGATATTACAAAAGCTTTTATTTTTTATTGCTGCTAAACATAATATTTCAAAAGCAGAAAAAAATGAAGGGGCAAAAAAGTGCATTTATCATGTTTTTCTTAGAATAATTAGCTGAACTCTGCCTTGTTTTTCATTATGTTAGGTAGTAAAACCTCAGTATTCAGGTTAAATTGCCGTGTTGGCACTTTGCGATAAATAAGTGGGTTTTGGCAGAGGTGGGTTCCACTTACCTTCGCCACTGGTTCGCATTGCGATGTTGCTCACGCGCGTGCGTCCCCTCATGCAACTTGGCTTCCGCGCATGCTCAGTAGCAGGAATCAGCCCGAAACACAGCTGAGGAGCTGATCAGCTGTGCTTCGGGAAAAGAAATAAAGGTCAGTATTAACCTGGGGGTGGGCTGGAGGGCCCTTTTTCAAGCAGCGGAAGAGGAGAAGCCATCCAAACAGGGAAAAATTCACACAAAATTCCCAAAAAAAGATGGCGGCGCCCACGGACCGGCACCGACCGAACCGGATCTGTGACGTCACCAGCCTGTCGCTACCGGTTCGGCCAATCCAGTCCAAACTGGGAGGAACCCACCCCTGGGTTTTGGGTTGCAGTTTGGGCACTCAGTCTCTAAAAGGTTCGCCATCACTGCCCTATATCATTTCAGATCATTTATGAAGCTACTGAAGAGCATTGGGCCCAAGACCGGATCTTTAAGTACCCCACTGTGTATTTTCCTCCACACAGATGTAATTCCATTTAAAAGTGCTTCACTTTTTTTCAGTTGCATCGGAAATGGAAATTGCTTTAAGCATCGAGTGGATTTTTTTTCCCTTTCAATTTTATTTTCATTGAAGTTGTACTTTTACTTTTTCTTGGTTGTCTAGCAGCCTACACAGAGATCACCATGGCATTTTTTAATTTCTTCTAGCTCCCCTAGATTGGGTTCTTTGTTATCAATAAGGCTGCTGTAGCTTTCTATGCTGCTTGCTGCATGAATCTTCATTATTATTTGGTCTGTCTCATAGGTTAAAGTTGCTTGTAACTTTTTCAAAAGGTCTCATCTTAATAAAGGGATCAGTCAATCTGGCATATTTAGGAAATAGTGTCTTGCTTTATTCTTCTCAACTTTGCATTCAGTGGGAGTCAAAAAACAGATTTTTTTTGGTGCTTTTTGTATTGTTCTCACTATATAGATATTTGTGGTCAGCCTAAGGAGTCTTTGTGGTCGGTCCTTCTAGCTGACAGAGGTACAATTTATAATTCTGGCTAAAATTAATTATTAGATTACAAAAAATCCCTAATTACTTATTAATGAGTTAATAAAAAGGCAGTATATAAATCTCACAAACAAACAAACAAACAAACAAACAAACAAACAAACAAACAAACAAACAAGATTTTGTTCCCCTGAAAAAATCCAAGATTTTTTTGACCAAAATTTCAAATTCTCCTTTGAATTCCAATTTTAGTATTCTGTCCTGTTGGATTATGTCCCTAACCTCAGCCACGATTTTTTTCCCTTGCCAAACATACAGCCTGAAATGTAGCATATGTGTCCCATTTTCATCTTAAAAAAGAAATCCAAGCAAACCTGTGAGTGACCCCTAAATGTCACCCCTAATTCTTCCCGTTGTTTGATTAGTTCCTTCAATTATTCATTATATGTTTTAGCCTCCAGACCCCGGATCATCTTTGTTGCTCTTCTCTGCACACTTTTTAGGGTCTCAACATCTTATTTTGTAGCATGGTGATCAGAAGTAGATGCAGTAATTCAAGTGTGGTCTCACTATTGCAGTATAAAGTGGTACTATTGTGATCTTAATGCTATCCCTCTGTTCATGCAACCTAGGACTTCATTGGGTTGTTGTTGTTTTTTGGCTGCTGCAGCACAATTGCTGGCTTATATTTAAGCAGCAGTTCACTAAGACATCTAGACTTCTCTCGCAGTTACTACTGTTGAACCAGGTACTGCCTATTCTACACCTGGGCATGTGATTTTTCCTCTCTAAGTGCAGGACTTACTTTTCACACCATTGAATTGATTCTTGTTGGATAGATGCACAGATCTGTCAAGACTCTTCTGAATCCTGAGTCTATCTTCGGAAGTGTTAGCAATTCTCCCGAGCTTGGTGTCATCTGCAAATCTGATGAGCTCCCCTTCTATCCCTACATCTAGATCACTTATGCAGTTGTTGAAGAACACTAGGCCCAAGACAGAACCTTGAAGTATCCCACTAAATCAGTGTTTCCCAACCTTGGCAACTTGAAGATGTCTGGACTTCAACTCCCAGAATTCCCCAGCCAGCGAATGCTGGCTGGGGAATTCTGGGAGTTGAAGTCCAGACATCTTCAAGTTGCCAAGGTTGGGAAACACTGCACTAAATGCTTCTGTCGATGTAGTTCCTTTGAAAACTTCTTCACTTTTTCTGACTTCTACCGGAACTAGATATTGCTTTATGCACAGAATGGAATTTTTTTCCCCCTTTGAAGTTACATTTTTAGTTTTTCTTGGTTGTCTAACAGCCTACACAAAAATTGCCACAGCATTTTTTTTTATTTCCTCTAGCTCCGATAAGCCTGGGCTAGGCTCTAGGTTTTCAATAGAGCTGCTGTAACTTTCCATCTTTATGCTTGTCCATCGTCATTATTATTTGATCTGTCTCATAGGTTAAGGTTGCTTGCAACTTTTTCAAAAGGTCTCGTCTTAATAAAGGGATCAGACGGTTTGGCATAAACAGGAGCATATTTTTTTTGCTTTATTTTTCTCAACTTTGCATTCAGTGTGGAGGGGGTCAACAACATAATTCTTTGTGCTTTTCTTCTTGCTCTCACTATATAGACAACTTGAAAACTAGAAACTTGTTAGCTCATTTGGAGGGGGCAGGGAGAAGAAAAATGGCAGCCAGGAATTGAGAAGAAAGAGAATTGGAACAATTGGAAGAGAATTGGAACGCGCTCTACATGGGGCTACCCTTGAAGAGCATCCAGAGACTGCAACTGGTACAAAATGCAGCTGCGCGAGCTGTAGTGGGTGTCCCAAGATGCACCCACGTAACACCTATTCTTCGCCAGCTCCATTGGTTGCCTACTAGTCTCCGGACGCAGTCCAAGGTGTTGGTTTTAACCTTTAAAGCCCTACATGGCTCAGGGCCAGGATACCTGCGGGACCGCATCCTACCACATGTCTCCCTACGACCGGTTAGGTCCCACAGAGTTGGTCTCCTCCAGTTCCCATCAGCCAAGCAATGTCGGTTGGCGGGACCACGGAAGAGGGCCTTCTCTGTGGGAGCCCCGTCTCTCTGGAACCAACTCCCCCCAGAGATCCGGATTATCCCCACCCTACTGGTCTTCCGCAAAGCGGGGTGAAATAGAGATCAATCCCCCATGTGTGAATGTTGATTTGTTTTTTTTTTACATATTTTTATAATTCTTTTAATATTATTATTGTTGTTATGATTTGTTCTCTCATGATGCTGTAAGCCGCCCTGAGTCCCTCAGGAGTTGGACGGCATACAAGAATGATAAATAAATAAATAAATAAATAAATAAATATATAAATAAATAAATAAACATATAAATAAATAAATAAATAAATAAATAAATAAATAAATAAATAAATAAATAAATAAATAAATAAACAAACAAATAAACAAATAAATCCTGATTTCACAGTGGATCATGCAGACACTTACAGTTAGTTCTTGACTTATAATCACAATTGGGACTATAATTCTGGTTGCAAGTCACTGCAGTCACAAGTTGAGGCAACACATGACCAGACCCAAATTTTATGACCATTTTTTATGGCACTTGTTAAGCAAATCTTGCAGTTATAAGTCCGAATCCACTCCCCCTTTTTGCCATTAAAAAGCTGGCTGTAGATCGGTCGAGGACCACCTGTATTTAAAATATAGCAATGCTTTAATTTTAAATTCAGCCAATATAAATGCATTTGTTACTGTCAATAACAAATGTATCCAGGAACCATCTATTGCCCTTCTACTTATGGCTATACTACGGATGTTAATTCTTTTTCATTCTTTCAAATCCAAATGAATGCCAGAAAAAAAATGATATAAAGTCACCTGGGGCTTTGTACCTATCAGCATGATAACTTTCTGAAAACTGAATGGGACAGAACAAAATCTGGAGCCAAAGAAAATCTGAGATTTAAAATGGGACAGATCCAGCTGGGGGCTGCAGAGGAAAAATATCCAGAAATAATTATCTAGGACAGTGATGGCGAACCTATGGCACGGGTGCTACAGGTGGCACGCAGAGCCATATCTGCCGGCACACGAGCCATTGCCTAGCTCAGCTCCAGCACGCATGTGCACGCCGGCCAGCTGATTTTTGGCTCGCACGGAGGCTCTGGGAGGGCATTTTCAGCTTCCGGAGGGCCTCCAGGGGGACTGGGGAGGGTGTTTTTGCCCTCCCCAGGCTCCAGGGAAGCCTCTGGAGCCTGGGGAGGATGAAAAATGGGCCTACCAGGCCCACCAGAAGTTGGGAAATGGGCCATTTCCGGCCTCCAGAGGGCCTCCAGGGGAGCGGGGGAGGCCGTTTTCGCCCTCCTCAGGCATTGAGTTATGGGTGTGGGCACTCGCGCATGCGCGATAACACGCGCACATGCACTTTTGGCACCAGAGGGAAAAAAGGTTCGCCATCACTGATCTAGGATAGTGTTTCTAAAACTTGGCAACTTTAAAATGTGTGGACTTCAACTCTCAGAATTCCTTAGCCAGCAGGCTGGCTAGGGAATTCTGGGAATTGAAGTCCACACATGTCAAAGTTTCCAAGATTGAAAGACACCAACTTAGAGCATTGCTATGTTGCTTATTGCTCCATTCTAACTCCCCCCCCTTTGTCATATGACCAAAGCAGAGCATATGCAGCCCAGTTTGTGGTTCTCAGTGTGCATAAATAATCCTTGCTTAACAACTGCCCTGTTTAGCGACCACTCAAAGTTACAATGGTGCTGAAAAAGTAACCTTGGAACTGGTCCTTGAACTTATGACTATCACAGTGTCCTTGTGTACTCTCATGTAATTGCAACCCGTGTGTGTTTACTACCAGCACAGTGTCGCAATGTCACCTGACTCCATTTGCACAGTTCACAGACAGCTGCCCACAAGCAGTGTCAATGGAGAAGCTAGAAGCACAACTACAAGTTGTGGTTACATGTTGTCTCACTTAATGACTGTGAGTGATTTGCTTAATGGCTATGGTGGAAATGAGGTCGTAGGTCTGCCACAGTCAGGTGATGTCTCACTTAATGCCAGTCCTAGTTATGGTCATTAAGCAAGGACTACCTGCACACACACACACATAAATGTGCATACACAGTACATAAATTATAAATTATCTCCCTCGGACCAGGTTCGCAATTTGGGGGTGCTCCTAGATCCGCAGCTAAAATTAGACCAACATCTTATGGCTGTGGCTAGGGGTGCCTTTGCACAGGTTCGCCTAGTGGACCAATTGCGACCATATTTGGAGAAGGAGGCTTTACTCACGGTCACTCATGCCCTTGTCACCTCTCGTTTGAACTACTGTAACGCACTCTACATGGGGCTACCCTTGAAAAGTATTCGGAGACTGCAATTGGTGCAAAATGCGGCTGCACGAGCTGTGGTGGGTGTCTCCAGATACACCCACGTAACACCTATACTCCGTCAGCTGCATTGGTTGCCCATTGGTCTCCAGGTGCAATTCAAGGTGTTGATTATCATCTTTAAAGCCCTACATGGCTTAGGACCAGGCTATCTCCGGGACCGCATCCTACCTCATACATCCCTACAACCAGTTAGGTCCCACAGAGTCGGCCTCCTCCAGGTCCCTTCAACCAAAAAATGTCGGTTGGCGGGTCCTAGGGGGAGAGCTTTCTCTGTGGGAGCTCCGGCTCTCTGGAACCAACTACCGCCGGAGATCTGAACCATCCCCACCTTACTGGCCTTCCGGAAAGCCATTAAGACATGGCTCTTCCTGCAGGCGGGGTGATTGAGACGGTTGCTTGTGTGTTTTTTTTTTATTCTTTTAACTGTCATTTTATTGTTGTTTTTATATTGTATTATAGCTGTTCTTATACATGTTGTACGCCACCCTGAGTCCCCAGGGAGTAGGGCGGCATATAAGAATTGCTAAATAAATAAATAAATAAATAAATAAATAAATAAATAAATAAATAAATAAATAAATAAATAAATAAATAAATAAATAAATAAATAAATAAATAAATAAATAAATAAATAAATAAATAAATAAATAAACAAACAAACAAACAAACAAACAAATAAACAAATAAACAAATAAATAGAAAGTAGAAACACATAGAAACCCATGTATATGGAATATATATTACATTATCACACAAAATATCCCCTATGCCCCAGTGGGCATTAAAGGGGGGAATGAATTCAGAATGCGAGGTTTGGTAAATATATTCACAAAGAATAGATTTGGAAAAGGTTGTGCAGAAAAATAATTTAAAAACAAGGAAAATATGTAGATAATAGATATTCCATTATTTCCAAGATACGGTAAGTTTGGGAAATGTTCTAGTTTTGAAATGGGTTTTTTTCCTCCTAAAATATAATGAAATATATAATAAGTGTGTCTTTGCATCTCCAGCTATATAGGTCCTTCAAGAAGTATCATAAAGCAAGTTTAGATAATTTCCAGGAAAATATGTCTGTGTTTGTCTCAAGAGGTACAAGAAATAGATGAAATAGATTCAAGAGGCTAGACATAAATATGCAATTGAAAAAATCCTAATGGAAACAGATTGATCTGTGCTAGGTATTGTTGGGTACAGACTGCTATCCGCCATTCTTAAACTACATTGGAATAAAATGTGCTTGCCAAGGTTTTCTTTTGAAAGAGGAAAAGTCCACTTAAACCTAAAAAAAAGAGCTGGGTTCCATCATGGATGGGTGGCTGATTGATATATTTATTTGTTACAAAGATCTCCAACAGTTGACTCAAAAAGATGGATGGAGGGATGGAGGGAATTTTAATTAAATCGCAATCAGATACATTATAGGTTTTCCGCTGCTTCTATCAACAATCTGTATGGTTGAACTTTTTTAACATGATTGTGGGAGAAGACAATTCTATCTTGCCAATTTCTTTTTGGCTGGGTGTGAGCCATCAATGACTGCCTTGCCTTTGCAGCACAAAACAAGTGTAGAATCCCCTTGTTAGAATGCAGAATAACAGAGTTGGAAGGGACCTTGGAGGTCTTCTAATCCAACCCCGTTTAAGCAGCAGACCCTCGAAGAGCCGAGGTGGCGCAGCGGTTAGAGGCAGGTACTGCAGGCCACTTTAGCCGACACTGATCCACAGGTCAGCGGTTCAAATCTCACCGGCTCAAGGTTGACTCAGCCTTCCATCCTTCCGAGGTAGGTAAAATGTGGACCCAGATTGTGGGGGCAATATAAATATACATTGCTTACTGGTGTAAACCGCTTAGAGAGTGCTGGCACTGTGAGGCGGTATATAAATGTCACTAACTAACTAACTAACTAACTAACTAACTAACTAACTAACTAACTAACTAACTAACTAACTAACTAACTATGCCATTCCAGACAAATGGCTGGCCAGTCTCATCTGAAAAACATCCAGTGATGGAGCTTCCATAACCTCTAGAGGCAAGTAGGAAACTCCGAGGAAGGAAGGAAGGAAGGGAAGGAGGGAGGGAGGGAGGGAGGGAGGGAGGGAGGGAGGGAGGAAGGAAGGAAGGAAGGAAGGAAGGAAGGAAGGAAGGAAGGAAGGAAGGAAGGAAGGAAGGAAAGAAGGAGAGAGAGAGAGTTGGTGTGCACAAATTGTTGGGAAGACATTATTTAAAAAGTAATCCTGTTGCATAATTCCTTCCTCCCTCCCTCCCTCCCTCCCTCCCTCCTCCCTCCCTCCCTCCCTCCCTTCCTTCCTTCCTTCAGAAGCGTTCTGCTTCTGAATCAGCACAGCTGCTTAAAAGAAATCCAGCTGGGAGAAAAGAACATTAATGCAACATAATGAAAGGTGATGCATTTCCTTCCCCGATCCCTTCTGTTTATTGTCTTAATTGTTTAATGCACTCAAACAACCAGCAGCTCATCTTCAATGGACTCCAATGCTTTTCACAGACTGGTCTTTCAATCCTAACTAAAGAGACCAGATATGGTTGCCTCCTATCATACAATTTAGAAAAAGCTTATGGGAGTAATAAATATATGCACATTGTGGGAGAAGCGTGAACTTCTGCTTAGTGGTGTCAGGGAAAGGAAATCTAGACCTGTTTCAGGGCATTGGGCAAAATGACATCTTTGCTTTTTCATGAAATATTTTATTTTTGAATCTGCATTCAAAATCCAGAACATAGTATGGGGAAATTTAATGTTAACATTCTACGAGATGGAAATGCCTATCACCCGTGCCATGCACTCCAATAAAAAAACCTGACCTTTCCTGACCTGTCAAAGAATTCTCAAACAATAAAACAGAAGACCCCTTAGGCAGAGGCGGGTTCCTAATTTTTTTACTACCACTTTGTGGGCGTGGCTTATTTTGTGGATGTGGCTTGCCAGCCATGTGACCGGGTGGGCGTGGCTTCTTGGACTGCTGAAGGGAGGGGAACTGAGATACGCCCATTCCCCCTCCCCATAGCAGCTCGAGAAGCCTCAAACGTGCGAAAATGCCTAGGATCATCACCGCACGTTCGTGGCTTCTCGGACTGCTGAAGGGAGGGGAATGGAGATAGCTCCTGCCGCCCGTTCTTTCAGCGTCTCACGCGCTCCCTCAGCCATCCTCCCCTGCTTGGACTCACTGTGAGGTAGGAAGGCAGCGCATGCACAGTGCCGGAAGCTCGGCTTCTGGGCATGCGCAGAAGAAATTTTTTTAAAAAAATTAAAAAAAAATTTTTTTAATGGCGGCGCCCAGGCACAGGCAACTGACCGCACCGGTACTGTGACGTCACCAGTGGGCCGCTTCCGGTGCTATAGAGTGGACCGCACTGGTAGGAACCCACCACTGCCCTTAGGTCCTTCCACCTCTATTGAAATGTAGGCTGAAACTAAGTGCATTTCCCATTAGAACATTTGCAAATACGAGCAACTCAATCATAACCTAAGAAAATCCCCTGTAGATATGGAAATACTTGTGGGCTATGAGGTCTAATCTAATCTAATAAAGAGAAGGACTGATTTTGTATTTTTTTTTGTATTTGTTTTATTTGTCAAGCATATATGTTGTAAGCAAAGTTTAAACAGTAAAACATGATTGAATATATATGTAATATTACAAGCATGAATAAGAGTAAAAGAGGTATGAATATATATGGGTACATTAGGACAGGAACGGTAGGCACGATTGTGCGCTTATGCACGCCCCTTACCAACCTCTTAGGAATGGGGTGAGGTCGATGGTAGATAATCCGAGGTTGAAGTTTTTGGGGTTAGGGGTTGTCATACTGTCATACTGATATGACAGTAGTCTTCCAGTATTTGAGAGGCTGCCACAAAGAAGAGGGGATTGACATATTCTCCAAAGCACCTGAGGGTAGGACAAAAAATAATGGATGAAAATTTATAAATGAGAGACCCAACCCAGAATTAAGGAGAAATTTCCTGACCGTGAGAGCAATTACTCAATAGAATGGCTTGCCTTCAGAGGTTGTGGTGCCTCGCTGGAGGCTTTCAAGAAGAGATTTGACAACCATTTGACTGGACTGTATAGGTTTTTCTGCCTAAGCAGGGGGTTGAACTAGAAGTCTTCCAAAGTAGCTTTCAACTCTGTTATTGTGCATTCTGAAATTCTTTACCCACACAATGTGACTCTCTTGGTGCCAGATGCATCACCCAAAATTTAACACCTAGACACCCAAAGGAGCAGAGATTATCATACCACGCACAGTGAGAAAGTTGCATTTCCTCCTTACCAGATCCTGTCCTGGCCACCTTCAATTGCTAAACTGTTTGTTATGTTGTCAAATAAAGAGTTCCTTTGCTTCAAGCAATTGTCCTGTGTTCTCATTGGAACCTGGCTTAGAATGAACCAGAATTTTCTTCTCACAGTTCCCATGGCTTTAGTTAGAAAAATAAATAGACATACGTAGACTACATATGTCTACCCAGAATTAAGTTTGGCTGTACACGTTTATACAACATCAGGCTAAAATGGGATTGAGCAGATAATACCTTAGAATCTGACCAATATAGTGAGATCTCCATTTAACTAATCAATTTGGAGAAGAGGCTGTTATTTCAGAATGTCCATTAAATCAGATGTACATGACTGTATCACTTTAGTTGCATGATGGTGTCATGGTATCAATAAATAAGTTGTTGGTATTGATTTAGGTCCTTTGTATGAAGATATCATTACTAACTGAGGTGAACTAATGCACTGATATTTAACAAATAGTAGGGAATAATGGACATTATACAAATGACATTGATGCAAATGACCTAAACTGATAGTGGTGACTTAATTTGCTATTTTGTGAATGAGGCAACTGCTATCATTATAATACAATGCATTATTGATCACCACAAAAATGTCTCTTATTAAAATCCATTGTATTAAGGTCTATTAAATCAAATTAAATAGTGTGGTGTTCAGTGGTTAAAGACGCTGAGCTTGTTGGCTGGAAAGCTGACAGCCCAGGTTCAAGACCCAAGTCCTATGCGATAGGAAAATTCCTGTTACCTTCTGCTTCTGCCCACTGTTGTGGTCCGCCAGTGGCCTGCGGAGCTGGCAGCAGAGTCGGACAACGAGGAGGATGGGGAGGAACCTGGGCCAGGCCTGGAGTCTAGAGAAGGCTTCGTGCCAGAAGCAGGGATCCAGCCAGGGTCATTGGGGAGGTCTGCCCCGTCTCCAGAACTTCCAGAGGCTGACATGAGCGAGGCAGAGGAACAGGAGGAGCCTGTTCTCAATGCGCGCATGTACAGAGCTGCCAGAAGGCAAGAACTGCTGTAAGCCGCCCAGAGTCTCCGTGGAGTGGGCGGCATACAAATGCAACTAATAAATAAATAAATAAGAACAGTTCCAGAGGAGAAGGACTACTCGGGAATAAGGCTTGGGGATTATTAGCCCCTCCCATAGGCTATATAAGTGGAGAACACAAAAGGGTTCGTTGCAGGAAGCAACTCAGTTCATCTCTAGATCTCGTCATTGCAACTCAAGACTCAGTTTTGCTTCTGTTTGGACTTGCCAAATTTTTCCTGCAAATTGGTCCCTGGCAGTTTGCCAAAGAAGAGCAAGGTTCGTGTGTGTTATCTGCTTTTCCCTGAAAGACTTTAGTTGGACTTGTTTTACTTTGTTCGGACTTATTACGACTGCTAATGAAAATAATTAGCAGCCGTTACAAATAAAAGAGGTTTGTGAGACGTCGTTTGTGCCGTCTTAGTTAATCAGGAAGCCTAGGTCAGAACACCCACCTAGCAGTTCAAAACATGTACATGCGAGTAGATAAATAAAGTAACACTTCAGTGGGAAAGTAACAATGTTCCATGCACCTCGACATATAGTCATGTTGGCCACATGACCATGGAAAATATCTTTGGACAATGCTAGCTTCCCTCGCTAGGAAACAGAGATCAGCACCACCCCAAGAGCCAGAAACGACCATATAGGGGAAATTTTACCTTTACCTTAAATTAGGTTACACTTTATTACGACTTACGTGTTTTGACATTGCATCATCTATACACACTGAAACCAGCGGAGGTTGTGAGAGCCCCAACACTTGCGACCTTCAAGGGGAGACTGGACTGCATCTGTCTCAAAGTGTGTAGGAACTCCTGCTTGAGCAGGGGGTTGGACTAGATGACCTGCAAGGTCCCTTCCAACTCTAATAATAAATCTTAAAAAAAAAATTCAGGTTTGGGGTTAAGGAAATTGTGTGAACCTACAACCTGAGAATAATCAACCACGGGTCAAAGTAGACCTTATTTAAATTAATAAATGAATATAGAATGATTTCTCTTAAGTTTTTATCTGGAGTAAAAACATGCAATGTTTGGAACTAGCCAGATTATCCATGAAAAGATACAAAGGGTCAAGAAAGATATGAAAGAGAAAAAAAAAAGTGAAAATTACTCTCCTCTGTGAAAAGAACAGTGAATGATCTTCTTCAGCCATAAGATACTTTTGATATTAATTTCAAACTTTCCTGTTCAACGCCACCCTAGCAACTGATATGCCAGTCTGAACAGAATCATTGCTATATTTTTTATTACATTTATGTAAACACTTCACCTTCTGGAAGGTTTTTGTCTTCAGTGAAGATGCTGTGAAATGGAAATAGGTTTTGGAGCCCGTCTAAAGTTCACTATTTCATTTACACCTCGCCCAGACATTTCCATATATGCAGCTAAGACCCTGGATCTTTATTTAATCTTAAGAACCAGTTCCTGTGTACCTTCTGTGAGTACACAACATGGTAAGATTTCGAGATGAGTGATATATCTCTCCCACTTAGAAAAAAAACCCTCTTTTCCTCTCTCTGAAGAAAGCCTAATTATTGCCAGCTTATTGCAAGTTCCCAAGGACAAAAAAAAAACAAAACAAAAATAATGAAATAAAACATAAGTAGTCCTCAACTTATGACCACAATTGAGCCCAAAATTTCAGTTGCTAAGAAAAGATAATTGTTAAGTGCAGTTTTGCCCCACTTGTACCACCTTTCTTGCCACAGTTGCTAACCGAATCACTGCAAATTGTAAAGTTAGTTAATATAATTGTTTAGTGAATCTGGTTTCCCCATTGACTTTGCTTGTCAGAAGGTCGCAAAAGATTATCACGTGACCCTGGGACACTACAACCGTCATAAATATGAGACAGTTGCCAGAGGTCTGCATTTTGCTTACTGTGGGGATGCCGCAGCAATTGTGTGAAAAACATTTATAAGTCGCCATTTTGCTGTTCTTTGAGTAGTTATTAAACAAATGATTGTAAGTCGAAGACTACCTGTAAATGGAATTGCTGGAGATGATAAACCAGATTTAGGACTATATACAATCAAGCTATTGGTTTTAAATAAGCTTGAAACAGTCATTGTGGCCTCTAGAAGTCAGCCGGACAGCTCCAAGTTCATATATAAATTTAATTAATTAGTAATAAACCCCTCAGAGTTGCTTTAGATAGCAAGCTGAGTGGCATATAAATTTAATAAATCAATGATAAATATCTATCTATCCCAAGGAATCAATACTTCAAAGTCTCATTGCTTAACCTCAGGCCCATAATAACTCAAGAATCGCCTGGAATCAACAAAACAGATCAAGGAAGGAGCATCTTGTTAACAATCATTTATTTATTTATTGGTGAGATTTATATGCCGCCTCACAGTGCAAGCACTCTCTAAGCCAGTGTTTCTCAACCGTGGCAGTTTGAAGATGTGTGGACTTCAACTCCCAGAATTCCACAGCCAGCAACGCTGGCTGTGGAATTCTGGGAGTTGAAGTCCACACATCTTCAAACTGCCAAGGTTGAGAAACACTGCTCTAAGCGGTTTACACCAGTAAGCAATGTATATTTATATTGCCCCCAACAATCTGGGTCCTCATTTTGCCTACCTCGGAAGGATGGAAGGCTGAGTCAACCTTGAGCCGGTGAGATTTGAACCGCTGACCTCCGGATCAGAGTCAGCTAAAGTGGCCTGCAGTACTGCAGTACTTAATCCTCTTTTGTGCCCTTCTGACAAGCAAAGTCCATGGGGAAGCCAAATTCGCTTAACAACCCTGTCACTAAATTATCAAATGCAGTGATTCACTTAACTGTGGTAAGAAAGGTGGTAAAATGGGACAAAATTCACTTTAAAATGTCTTGCTTAGCAATAAAATTTTTGGCCTCAACTGTGATCGTAGGTTGAGGACTACCTCTAGGGCACGGTTTCAAGAACAGGGGTCATAACCAATTAATGGGATAAGAGTTGGAAGGGACCTTGGAGGTCATTTAGTCCAACCCCCTGCTCAGACAGGAAACCCTATACCATTACAGACAGATGGTTGTCCAATCTCTTCTTAAAAACTTCCAGTGATTTATTAGTGACATTTATATACCGCCTCACAGTGCAAGCACTCTCTAAGCAGTTTACAACAGTAAGCAATGTATATTTATATTGCCCCCAACAATCTGGGTCCTCATTTTACCTACCTCGGAAGGATGGAAGGCTGAGTCAACCTTGAGCCGGTGAGATTTGAACCGCTGACCTGCGGATCACAGTCAGCTAAAGTGGCCTGCAGTACTGCCTCTAACCGCTGCACCACCTCGGCTCTTATACATTGCTTCCCTTTAGATTCCTTTTCTGCTGGCATCACCTCCTGGATGTAAAAGCAAAGTGGCTATTATAATCCGCTTCTTATTTATTCAGAGGACTAGATGGTTAGAAAGAATTCCAACTTTAATTTAACCACAATATCAGGCAAACACTGTACATTAGGTCCATTTGGAAATACAGAACTTCACCATTCTTGGCTGAATACAGTTAGCCCTTGACTTACAACCCCAACTGAGCCCAAAATTTATGTTGCGAAGTGAGACATTTGTTAAGTGATTTTTGCCCTGTTTTACGACATTTCTTGCCACCAGTGTTAAAGTGAATCACTGCAGTTTATAAGTTAGTAACTGGGTTGTTAAGTGAATCTGGCTTCCCCATTGACTTTGCTTGTCAGGAGGTTGCAAAAAAAGATCACATGACCCCGGGATGCTGCAATGGTCACAAGTATGAACCAGTTGCCAAACATCTGAATTTTGAACTCACGAAAATGGTAATGCTACAAAGATTGTAACAGTGAAAAACAGTCATAAGTCATTTTTTTCAGTGCCGTTTAACTCTGAACGGTCATTAAATGTCATTAAACCACTGTTCAGTTGAGAACTACCTGTATATCAATGAAGACTCAATCATCCAGGCCAAAGGTATCTAAAGGTTGAATCATGGGAAACTGGACCACATTCAATA
Source organism: Diadophis punctatus similis (assembly GCA_023053685.1). NCBI lineage: Eukaryota > Metazoa > Chordata > Lepidosauria > Squamata > Dipsadidae > Diadophis > Diadophis punctatus. The sequence goes on along the minus strand of JALIGW010000007.1, from coordinate 45,262,672 downwards.
GCAGCGATTGCGAGAGGGATCTCGGAGTCCTGGTAGACAGCCAACTAAATATGAGCCAGCAGTGTGCAGCAGCAGCCAAAAAGGCCAACGTAGTCCTGAGTTGCATAAATAGAGGGATACAATCAAGGACCAGAGAGGTACTAGTACCACTCTATAAAGCCTTGGTCAGACCATACCTAGAGTACTGTATCCAGTTTTGGTCACCACACTACAAAAAAGACATTGAAACCCTAGAGCAGTGATGGCGAACCTATGGCACGGGTGCCACAGGTGGCACGCCGAGCCATATCTGCCGGCACGCGAGCTGTTGCCCTAGCTCAGCTCCAGTGCACATGTGCGTGCACGCCAGCTGATTTTTGGCTCGCGCAGTGGCTCTGAGAGGGCGATTTTGGCCTCCGGGGGTGGCAGGGGCAGTGTTTTCGCCCTCCCCAGGCTCCAAGAAAGCCTCTGGAGCCTGGGGAGGGCGAAAAATGGGCCTACTGGGCCCACTGGAAGTTGGGAAATGGGAGAGTGGGGGGGTCACGCACGCATGCGCAGGCCGTTGGGGCAAGTGGGGGCTTTCAATTATGGGTGTGGGCACGCACGTGCGTGCAATAGCGCGTGCACTCACTATTTCGGCACCCGAGGAAAAAAAGGTTCGCCATCACTGCCCTAGAGAAAGTGCAGAAGAGAGCAACCAGGATGATAAAGGGTCTGGAAAATAAAACATACAAAGAGCGGTTGCAGGAACTGAGCTTGGCCAGTCTGGCGAAGAGAAGGACCAGGGGTGACATGATAGCAGTGTTCCAATACTTGAGGGGATGCCACAGAGAGGAGGGGGTCAGGCTGTTCTCTATGGCATCAGAAAGCCAAACAAGGAATAATGGATGGAAGCTGACCAAGGAGAGATTCAACCTGGAAGTGAGGAGAAACTTTCTGACGGTGAGAGCGATCAACCAGTGGAACAGCTGGCCAGTGGAAGTTGTGAGAGCCCCAATACTTGCGACCTTCAAGGAGAGACTGGACTGCCATCTGTCTCAAATGGTGTAGGAACTCCTGCTTGAGCAGGGGGTTGGACTAGATGACCTACAAGGTCCCTTCCAACTCTAATAATAAATCTAAATCTAAACGTGGTTAATCTTGAGATGTTTCTTTGCTCATCCAAGCAACTTCATCAATCAGAGCAAAATCAATTAGGCAAAGAATCAGAAAGTCGTTGGAATAAAACCCATTTTAAAAAAGCAGGAAAAAAGAAAAATACACTACCCAAATCATTTCTTGAAATGGTGTCAGAATACAATCTTCACGATACATGGAGAGAAACCCACCAATCGATGAATCAATACACATTTTTCTCAAATCCACACCACTCATGGACGAGAATCGATATGGCGTGGATGACCTCAGGCTTAAGGAAAGACACCACGGAAATAGAAATTGGAATTAAAGGTTGGGCAGATCATAACCCTATTAGAATAATATGGAAAGGACAAAAGAAAAAAATAGATGGACAATAAATCAACACCTATTTAAAAATAAGGAATATAAAGAAATGCTAAATAAGGAGTTAGAATTATTTTATAAGGTCAATAAAAAGGAAGACACCTCAACGCAAAATCTGTGGGATACCACAAAAGCATATATCCGTGGTCTGACAATAGCATATACAGCAAGAAAAAACAAAGAAAAAAGGATTCAGCAAGAAACATTACAAAAGGAACTTAAAGAAATTGAGATTACACTACAGAAAGAGCCACAAAATAAACGAGTGAAAGAAAGAAGAGGGATTATTAGACACAGATTAAATTTAATAATTCAGGAAGAAGTCGCCCAAAAACTCAGAATGGCAAAACAGAAATATTTTGAACATCCTAACAAACCGGGTCATCAGTTAGCATATAAACTGAAAAAAGAAAAAGAGAAAAAAAATAATATATCAATTATTAGATACGGAAGGAAATATACATTACAACAAAGAAAAAAAGGAAATAACCCAGAACTACTTTACAAAACTCTATCAACAAAATAACATAGAAGAGGACAAAATAAAAAAAATATTTAATGTCAGAATCCTCAAACTCAATTACAGAAGAAGAGAGAGAGAGATGTTGAATAGACCAATTACTATAACGGAACTAGAAGCAACACTGAAGAAACAGAAAAATAACAAAACCCTTGGTCCAGATGGAATCCCAGTTGAGGTCTACAAAAATATATTAGAAACAATAGAGCAGATCTTACTTGAAACATATAATGAAGCATTAGAGGAGGCAAAAACCCCATTATCCTGGACAGAGGCACTAATTACACTTATTCCAAAGAAAGGTTCCGATAATCAAATATTCAAAATTACAGAGCCATTTCATTATTAAACACAGATTATAAAATATTCAAAGCAATTATGGAGGAAAGAATTAAGAAGATATTAAACAGATATATTCACCCAGATCAAAATGGTTTCCTCCCAAACAGACAAATTAAAAACAACACGAGAATCATAACAAATATTTTAGAATACTATGAAGTTCACCCGGAAAAGCAGCTTGCATTGGTTTTCCTTGATGCCCAAAAAGCATTTGATAAAGTAAATTGGAAATTTATAAAATTACAATTGGAATTTATGAAATTCAGCCCCAAATTTTCAAAAATGTTTGATAAAATTTATGACAAACAAAACGCAAGAATAATTATAAATGGTAACAGGAAATTTTGAAATAACAAAAGGGGTAAAACAAGGATGCCCACTTTCACCACTCTTGTTTATTCTAAATCTAGAATCCCTCTTAAATAGAGAAAGTCACGACATTAAAGGCCTAAAAATCAGGCTAGAAACCATATTTGCAAACTTACAAAGAACTGATAAAGAAATAAAGGGAGACTAGTATAGATCTCCTCCCTTATCAGTTGAGCCAGGGGAAAGATTAAGTGTTTTTCTGCCGAGTCACCCATTTGATCAGGATGGTATAAGGGTCTCCTGCTTTGAGCAGAAGGTTGGTCTAGAAGACCTCTGAGGTCCCTTCTAGCCCTATTATTTTATGTTCTGTGGTCTTTCTAGTGTATTGAGTTTCAGTTTGTAGACCAAAAATAGGCTTCTCTTTATGTTGATTGTAAGATTGTAATCTTACTCGTGTGTGTGTGTGTGTGTGTGTGTGTGTGTGTGTGTGTGTGTGTATCTTCATAAGCAAATAATTGTTAATGTTCTGTTTCAAACCTACATTTTCCCTCTCTCTTTCAATTTCATTATAGCAACTTGCCTTATAATCCATTGGAAAGAACGATTGTGAATTAAAAAAAATAGTAGCATAATTTTATAGGATGGAAACAGAGTTGCGGATGGTATTTATGTATTTATTTATTTATTAGTGAGATTTATATACTGCCTCACAGTGCAAGCACACTCTAAGTGGTTTACACCAGTAAGCAATGTATATTTATATTGCCCCCAACAATCTGGATCCTCATTTTACCTACCTCGGAAGGATGGAAGGCTGAGTCAACCTTGAGCCGGTGAGATTTGAACTGCTGATCTGCGGATCACAGTCAGCTAAAGTGGCCTGCAGTACTGCGCTCTAACCACTGCGCCACCTCGGCTCATATTATTATTCACCTCACCCCTAGCCTGTAATATATTGCTGAAAGCTGAATTTTCCTGATTTGTTTGTCCTGCAGTATTTTCAAAGCAAACAGATGTTTTGTCTAAGAGTTAAAGGCATGACCCCCACACACAATTTTTAACAATTTGCTTTCAAAAACTCAGAGTTTTATAGTACATGACACCTTAGTTTCCATGTGCAGAATTTATGTGCCTATGTTTTCCTAATTGTATTTATTTTCTCAATTAATTAGACTTGCTCCTTGAAAACTCACTGTAAATTGAAAGGAAAACAAAAATACGTATGACTTTGTACCTGGAGAAGAAATTAAATGATTTATAATTTTTTTTAAAATCCACTATTTTTAATTGGAAAAGTCCAAATGTCAAAATAAGGGACTGCAATGGCCATAACTTTGAACCAATTGTAAAATGCCTCATTCAGTGCCACTATAACTTTGAACAGTTACTGGTACATGGAAAGTGTGGACTACCTATATCTCTTAAATTGTTTGTATATAGGGTATATCTCTATGTATCTGTTGATGGCTGATTTGTCAGATTTTCTATTTAATGTACTGCATCAAGCCAGTTTTAAGAGATATATCAAGATGCAAATATAAAACACAGAACATGGAAAAATAGGGTTGGAAGGGACTTTTGAGGTCTTCTAGTCCAACTCCAAGCTGAAGCAGGAGATCCTTTACCATTTCAGGCAAATTGTTGTCCAATCTCTTCTTTAAAATTCCATTGATGAAGCACTCAAACTGCTCCCATATGAGACAACACCAAAATACCTGGGGGTTACCTTGTCCTTTAAAAAACATATCCAGAATATGGCTGCCAAGGTTAACAGCAGAAATAACATTTTACAAAAACTATGCGGAACAACTTGGGGAGCCTCAGCACCAACTCTTCGATATGCAGCCCTTGGGCTTTGCTACTCTGCAGCGGAATACTGTGCACCTGTATGGTTAAACAGCTCACATACAGGACTTATTGATGTTCAACTTAACCATACGATGAGACTAATTACTGAGTGTATAAAATCAACACCTAGTCACTGGCTACCAGTTCTTAGTTATATACTTCCTCCGCACTTACGACGACAAGAAGCCCTTATTCGGGAGTACAGCAAGATCCTGGTAAATTCCTCTCTACCCATACATGGATATATTCCTGACCTCTTAAGACAGTGGTTCCCAACCTTTTTGTGATCGAGTACCACTTGGAAGTCCCGTACAGTCGCCGCGTACCACCTGGTTCCAGAGAAACTAAATTCGATCAGATATCACTTTATTTCCATAATTGTACCGTTCCTTTTTTGGCCCCGCGCATCCAGCAACTGGATTCTCGGGCCGCTGGGACCAGGTGGGTGGCGTGTGGCAACAGTTGTGTTAGGCAGTAAACATTTTTGTGAAGTAAAAAATAACTAACTAAAAATCGTTCATGACCCCGAAAGTGTTCGCGTACCACCTGGAAGGCCCTCGCGTACCACTAGTGGTACACGTACCACAGGTTGGGAACCACTGTCTTAAGATGTCGATTAAAATCAAGAAATCCACCACTCTTGACAGTGCGTAAATTGATGGCTGACCATCAGAACATCACACAAAAGTGGATGGAGGCGTGGAATAGCTGCACCCCCCCAAGATGTCTCTGGGCACATTAGCCCTAGTAGTATACCTCCAGGATTTGGCCTACCCCGATACATGTGTTTGACATATAATAGAATTAGAACAACTCATGGGGTGTGTGCTGACTCCTTGCATAAACGGGGAAAGACACCTTCAGCACAATGTGATTGCGGGGCTCCTCGACAGACTATTCAGCATATAGTGAGGGAATGCCCTAACAGAAGATATCCAGGAGACTGTAGGGACTTCCTCTGCACAACAACGGCAGCTACTGACTGGATCTCCAAACTTGATATTAAGCTTTGAAATGTTATTTGTTTTCCTTTTTTAGGTTTTTCTTACTGCTTTAACTGTTTTTAATTTGTAAAAATGAAGTGTTTTAATATTGTGTGTGACCAGCCATACTCTAAATAATAAATAAAGATGAAGCATCCACAACTTTTGAAGGCAAGCCATTCCACTATTTAATTGTTCTCACTGTCAGGAAATTTCTCCTTACTTCTAAGTTAGATTTCCACCTATGTTCCACCTATTACTTCTGGTCTGCCCTCGGGTATTTTGGAGACTAGCTCGACCCCCTCTTCTCAGTGACAGCCACTGAAATACTGGAAGACTGCTACCATATCACTCACAGCCTTATTAGATTAGACATACCTAGTTCCAGTGGTGGGTTCCTACCGGTGCGGTCCACTCTATAGCACCGGTAGCGGCCCGCTGGTGACGTCACAGTACCGGTGCGGTCAGTTGCCGGTGCCTGGGCGCCGCCATTTTTTTTAAAAAAAGTTTTTAATTTTTTTTTAAATTTTCTTCTGCGCATGCCCAGAAGCCGAGCTTCCGGCACTGCGCATGCGCTGCCTTCCTACCCCACAGTGAGTCAAAGCAGGGGAGGATGGCTGAGGGAGCGTGTGAGACGCTGAAAGAACGGGCGGCAGGACATATCTCAGTTCCCCTCCCTTCAGCAGTCCGAGAAGCCACGAACGCGCGGTGATGATCTTAGGCATTTTCACACGTTTGAGGCTTCTCGAGCTGCTGAGGGGAGGGGGAATGGGCGGCAGGACCTATCTCAGTTCCTCTCCCTTCAGCAGTCCGAGAAGCCACGCCCACCTGGTCACATTACCGGCAAACCACGCCCACCTGGTCACATGGCTGGCAAGCCACACCCACAAAATAAGCCACGCCCACAGAGTGGTAGTAAAAAAATTAGGAACCCGCCCCTGCCTAGTTCCCTCAATTGTTCATCGTAGGGTTTAGCTCCAGACACCTTGTCATCTTTGTTCTCTTCTCTGCACTTTTTCTATGGTCTCTGCATCTCCTTTGTATTGAAGTGACCAAAACTGGATATAGTATGCAAAGAGTGGTCTTACCAGGATATTATAAAGTGGTACTAACACTTTATGTGATCTTGATTCTATCCCTCTGTGGATGCAGCCTAAGACTGCATTGGCTTTTTTTGCAGCTGCAGCACACTGCTGGCTCATGCTTAAGTGGTGGTCCACTAGGACGTCTAGATCCCTCTCATAGTTGCTATTCTCACAATTGCTATATATATGTCTGTTGTATAAATTTCCTGTGGGTGCAGTAAATTCCTGGGCAGGATGTCTTGCAATCACTTTCTGCCCAAAGCTAAATTTATCCAAGAATTAGATACCCATTAGTAAGTGTGGTGGTTGGTGGTTACTGATGCTTTTTGGTACTTTTATAAAATGGGTGTCATACGATGGATCCCTTAAAGAGTAAAATTATTGCTCTTTCTTAAAAAACAAATGTGCACAAATCACTGTGGCCTGTACAATTTATCCCACCCCCAAATGTAAGAATTGCAGAGGATGTGAACATCCTTGTTCAGATATTTCTTAAGTCGGTTCTGCGGAAGGGGAATTAGCAGCTGTTTGTGTATTGATTGAAAGGCTTGTCTGGTTGAGCAAAAATCCAGTATGGGGAAAGGAAATATTGCAGCCAGTTATCTTGGCCTGGAGTGCCCTAGACTCCTGTCTCCATTTGAAGTAAAAATTTATATGGGCTCTCACAAGCAGCTGCTGGCCAGCTTTCCTCTCTTAAAAGGCTTGGCAAGTTCATTGTAGGAGTGTTAGGGCAGTGCATAGTTTAAAAATGATTTTGAAATCTTCTTGTGCAAATATACCCACTCTCTATTCTTCAAAGCTGCCCCTCTTTGTTTTAGCTTGGGGAGTTTGAGTATTCTTCCAATATTGCCATAGGAAGAGGAGGTCAACCTATTCTCCAGAATACCTGAAGGCAGGACAAGAAATAAAGGATGGAAGCTTATCAAAGATAGATCCAACCAGTGGTGGGTTCCTACCAGTGCGGTCCACTCTATAGCACTGGTAGCAGCCCGCTGGTGACGTCACAGTACCGGTGCGGTCGGTTGCTGGTGCCTGGGCACCGCCATTTTTAAAAAAAATGTAACTTTTTTTAAAAAAAAATTATTCTGTGCATGCCCAGAAGCCGAGCTTCCGGCACTGCGCGTGCGCTGCCTTTCTACCCCACAGTGAGTCCAAGCAGGGGAGGATGGCTGAGGGAGCGCGTGAGATGCTGAAAGAACGGGCGGTAGGAGCTATCTCCATTCCCCTCCCTTCAGCAGTCCGAGAAGCCACGAACGCGCGGTGACGATCCTAGGCATTTTTGCAAGTTTGAGGCTTCTCGAGCTGCTGAGGGGAGGGGGAATGGGCAGCAGGACCTATCTCAGTTCCCCTCCCTTCAGATGTCTGAGAAGCCATGCCCACCCGGTCACATGGCTGGCAAGCCACACCCACCTGGTCACATGGCTGGCAAGCCACACCCACAAAACAAGCCACGCCCACAGAGTGGTAGTAAAAAAATTAGGAACCCGCCCCTGGATCCAACCTAGAAATAAGGAGAAATTTTCTGTCAGTGAGAACCATTAATCAGTGAAACCGCTTGCCTTCAAAAGTTGTGGGTGCTCCATCACTGGAAGTTTTAAAGAAGAGAGACAGACATTTGTCTGAAATGGTATAAGGTATAAGTTCTGTTGCTTGAGCAGGAGGTTGGATTAGAAGACCTCCAACACTTATTCTGTAAATTCTTTTCTTCTATCAGGTTTGAAAACGGGTGAAATAGAGCTGCAGAAAATGCAGAAGTAGATAAGCAAAACGTTTTGAGGGGGTTGAAACAAGTCTATTATGAGGAAAGGTTAGACTTTGGGGACCTTTCTGGCTTAGATTAAAAAAAAAAAGCTAAGGGGGTAGTGTGATCCTGGTTTATAAAACTGTAAATGATATCAGGAAGAGCTTTTCTCCTCTCAACATTAAGACCAGGGGTTCTGTAGTGAAACTGATTGGAAGGAGATTTGGAAGAGACAAATGAAATAATTTTTCCCGTGTAATTTGTGCATAATTAACCTGTGAAATTTGTTATTGCAAGATGTGATGATAGCCATTGATTTGAGGAGTGTCTTTGACAGGAAAAGGGATAAATTTGTGGAGGGCAGATCTATTAAGTCTTGTGACTCAAGAGCACCTCACTGCTATAGGAATGAGAATGAGACAGGGGTAGATTCCCATCTCCTATTTCGGAAAATCCTAAAATATCTGACCCACACTGTGAGAAACAAAATACTAGATGACTGTAGAATAGGTTGTGACCTGAAACTGCAGGATGTTCTTATTTTCTAACCAACTAAAGTTCTGATGTGTCTGCTAACTCTAACCTTCTTCCAAGGAGTTCCAGTGTGTGTGTGTGTGTGTGTGTGTGTGTGTGTGTGTGTGTGTGTGTGTGTGTGTGTGTGTTATTTCTTTGTATTTTATTTATTTTATTTACGGTATATCCTGTCTTAATTTTTTTATATAAACAACTCAAACATATCTAATTCTCCTTCCTCCTCCTGTTTTTCCCACAACACCCTGTGGCATGGGCTTGGCTGAGAGAGAGGGGGGTGGTTCAAAACCACCCAGCTGGCTTTCATGCCTAAGGCAGGACTAGAACTCACCATCTCCTGGTGATTGGCCCAATGTCACCCAATCAGCTTTCATGGCTAAGGTGAGACTGAAACGCAGAGTCTCCCAAATTCTAGCCTTTTAGTGTCTTAGCAATAGCACTTAGACTTATATACCGCTTCACAGCCCTCTCTAAGCAGTTTACAGAGTCAGCCTATGGCCTCCAACAATCTGGGTCCTCGTTTTACTGACCTCGGAAGGATGGAAGGCTGAGTCAACCTTGAGCCGGTGAGACTCGAACTGCTGGCTGTGGGCAGTCAGCAGAATTAGCCTGCAATGCTGCATTCTAACCACTGCGCCACCACGGTTCTTAACTATCAAACCAAACTGGCTAGATCAAACTTTAACCACTGTGTAGATCTGATTAATTTCCCACAGAATGAATGTCTAGGAGCAGGACCAGTGCTACTACTCCCAGTCTAGCAATTTAACCACCCGAGTTTACTGGTCATTTTGTAGAATCATCAGCTGAATCTCACCATCTCAAGAACTTTCCTCTGTTAGTACATTTCTATGTACAGATGTACAGATTCCCAACTTTTTAAGAAGAAAAGCAACTTAATTTTTGAACTAATACAAAATATACAGGTAGAGTAGGTTAGAGTGCAGCACTGCAAGCTACTTCAGCTGACTGCTAGCTGCAGTTTGGCGGTTCAAATCTCACCGGCTCAAGGTTGACTCAGCCTTCCATCCTTCCGAGGTGGGTAAAATGAGGACCCAGATTGTTGGGGGCAATATGCTGAACTCTGTAAACCGCTTAGAGAGGGCTGTAAAGCACTGTGAAGCGGTATATACTACTGCAATGCGCTCTACATGGGGCTACCCTTGAAGAGTATCCGGAGACTTCATTTGGTGCAAAATGCGGCTGCGCGTGCTGTGGTGGGTGTGCCTAGGTACACCCACGTGACACCTATACTCCGCCAGCTGCATTGGTTGCCCATCGGTCTCTGGGTCCAATTCAAGGTGTTGATCACCATCTTTAAAGCCCTTTATGGCTTAGGACCAGGTTATCTCCGGGACCGCATTCTGCCTCACACTTCCCTTCGACCGGTTAGGGCCCACAGAGTTGGCCTCCTCCAGGTCCCGTCGGCCAAGCAATGCCGGCTGGCGGGCCCTAGGGGGAGAGCCTTCTCTGTGGCAGGCCCCGTGCTCTGGAACCAACTCCCCCCAGAGACCCGAACCATCCCCACTCTGCTGGCCTTCCGAAAAGCCGTTAAGACATGGCTTTTCCTGCAGGCTGGGGGTAGAGCCTAATTCCACCTGAGCTCACCCCCAAGTATGTATTGTTGTTGTATGGTTCTTGGATGGTTTTAATATTGTGTTTTTAATTTTTATATTTGATTTTAATTAATATTTATAGTTGGTTATTCTTGTATTTCTTTCTGTTGTACGCCGCCCTGAGTCCTTCGGGAGTTGGGCGGCATATAAGAAAACCTAAATAAATAAATAAATAAATATATAAGTCTAAGTGCTATTGCTATTTCAACCATCTGTTTAGCAACTAATCAGATTTATGGTGGTACTGAAAAGAAAATGACTTGCAATTGGTCCTCACACTTAAGACAGTAGTAGCATTCCCTCAATCACAGGGTTAAAATTTGGGCATTTGGCAACCAGCATGTACAGTATTTACAATAGATGCAGCAAACTGGGGTGATGTGATCGCCATTTGTGACCTTCCCAGCTGTCTTCACACGAGAAAAGTCTATGGGGGAAGCGGGGTTTGCTTAACGACTGTGAGGTGCATTTAACAACTACACCGATTCACCTAACAATCCTAACAAAAAAGATCATAAAATTGGGCAAAACGTATTTAATAGCCTTGCTGAGCAATGGAAATTCTGATTCCAATTGTGTCATACATCAAGAATTACCTGTAGAGAGAACTTGATTAGATCTAGAATTTTGGAATCTGGAATTTCCTAGACAAAACCTAGGTGTGTAAACATTGGGTATTCTGGTTTTCTACAAACCTCTAAGTGCACTTCTAGTAAAAGATAAATAAAAAAATAGACTGGAACCATAAACTTTATATATCTTATCACTCCTACCAGAGGCGGGTTTCAGCAGGTTCTGACCAGTTCTGGAGAACCGGTAGCGGAAATTTTGCGTAGTTCGAAGAACCGGTAAATACCACCTCTGACTGGCCCCGCCCCCATCTATTCTCTGCCTCCCGAGTCCCAGATAATCGAGAGGAAATGGGGATTTTGCAGTAACCTTCCCCTGGAGTGGGGAGGGAATGGAGATTTTGCAATATCCTTCCCCCTGGAGTGCAGGGGTGGGATCCTACCGGTGCGGTCCAGTACGGAGCTCCGGTAGGGACCCGCCGATACCCCAATATGCGCACGACTGCTCCGGTACCGTCTCCACCAGGCAGTCGCGCGCGTCGCCATCTCTTTTTTGTGAATTTTCGGGAGATTTTGCTTCTGCGCATGCGCGGAAGCACAATCGCGCCAAAATCTTGCGAGGGGACGCGCGCGCACGCGAGATTTCAGTGAGATTTTGCTTCTGCGCATGCACGGAAGTAAAATCACGCCAAAATCTCGTGCGCGTGCGCGTCCCCTCGCGAGATTTCAGCGCGATTTTGCTTCCGCACATGCGCAGAAGCAAAATCGCGCACGCGACAAAGCACAAAGAATTGCGGAGCAGCGCACCGGTCTGGGTAAGTGAGCATCTCACCCCTGCTGGAGTGGGGTGAGAATGGAGATTTTAGAGTATCCTTCCCCTGCCACGCCCACCAAGCCATGCCCACCAAGCCACGCCACACCCACTAAGCCACGCCCACAGAACCGGTAGTAAAAAAAATTGAATCCCACCACTGACTCCTACGTTACAGATAGTCTTCAACTTATGACCATAACTGAAGTTGGTATTATAATAAGATGTGCTGGTTGTTAATTGACCATGACTACCATGAAAAATTTTACAACGTTTTTTGTGGTGGATGTTAAATGTATCCATTGTCCCCCAATGGGTATTCATTTTGCCAGAAATTAGAACTAAACGCCAGTTTCTGGCAAAAAACATCACAAATCGTGATCGCATGACTGCGGGCTACTGCAAATGGTCATAAATGCGAGCTGGTTGCCAAGCAGCCAAAATGCAATCATGTAACTGTGGAGCGAGGGATCTGATGTCAGAACTTTGAATCCAGGTCACAGGTAGCCCTGGGATGGTGTCTTGTAAATTAGAACAATAATTAAGTGACCTGTCATAAGTCGAGGACTACCTGTTCATGTTGATGAGGAACCATTTAAATAAGTGACAGAGAAATGGCTCATTCATAAGGACTGAAGGGTAACCTAGATCAGCTAATATAAAGGTTGGCTTTCTTTATTTGTGTCTGTCCACTGTAGGACAGAAAATCATGTGCAGGTAGTCCTCGACTTTATGACCACAATTGAGCCCAAAATTTCTGTTGCTAAGCGAGACAGTTAAGTGAACTTTGCTCCGTTTTACAACCTTTATTGCCACTTTATTAAGTGAATCACTGCAGTTGTTAAGTTAGTAACACAGCTGTTAAGTGACTCTGACTTCCCCATTGACTTTGCTTGTCAAGAAAGTTGCAAAAGGGGATCACATGACCTTGAGACACAGCAACCGTCATAAATATGAGTCCGTTGCCAAGCATCTGCATTTTGATCATGTGACCATGGGATGCTTCAATGGCCGCAAGTGTCAAAAATAATCATAAGTTATAGCTTCAAATGGTCACTAAATGAGCCGTTGTAAGTTGAGGACTACCTGTAGAAGAAAAATATGTAAAGAAAAATATTTTTGGAGGTTCTGCACCTCTGCAGTTTTTAAGAAGAGGCTGAGATGGATAGTCACCTTTCATGGGCTGGTTTTCCTACATGTCCTACAACTTCAAATCTCAATCAACAAATGCTCTGTCTTACACATTGGCAAAAAAAATCAGAATACAAAATACAAACTTGGATGAAACGAACTTGTAGATGACCCTCACTCTGTCAAAGACCTTGGAGTACTCATATCCAACGACCTAAGTGCTAGAGCCCACTGTAACAACATTGCCAAAAAGGCTCTGAGAGTTGTTAATCTAATCTTGCGTAGCTTCTTCTCTGGCAACATTACATTACTAACCAGAGCATACAAAACATTTGTTAGACCAATTCTGGAATACAGCTCACCTGTCTGGAACCTGCACTGCATATCAGACATAAATACAATCGAGAGAGTCCAGAAATATTTCACAAGAAGAGTCCTTCACTCCTCCGATCTGATCTAAATGTAGTTCATAAAATCATATATCAAAAAGTCCTTCCTGTTAATGACTACTTCAGCTTCAACCGCAACAATACACGAGCACATAATAGATTCAAACTCAATGTAAACCGCTCCAAACTTGATTGCAGAAAATACGACTTCAGCAACAGAGTGATCAATGCCTGGAATGCACTACCTGACTCTGTGGTTTCTTCCCCAAACCCCAAAAACTTTAACCTTAGACTGTCTACAGTAGACCTCTCCCCGTTTCTAAGAGGTCTGTAAGGGGCGCACATAAGCACACCACTGTGCCTACCATCCCTGTCCTACTGTCCTATTGGCCTCTTTTATTGTTACTTTTTACTTATGTTTATACAAACTACTACTATCCTATACATGTTTGACAAATAAATAAATAAAATAAAATAAATGTTGAAGAGGGTTGGACTAGATGATCTCTGCAATTCCATTATTTTGTGCTGCAGACTCTGTTCTAATTAAGATACCTGCCTTTTGCTCTAGGTCTAGGCTGTAGCCCTTCACTCTGTTTTGCATTAAAATCAACAGACTGAAGGTCATTCATAAGAAGCTGTATCTCTTCTTCCTGGAAGCCAGAGAATGCCACAGAACCCCCACACAACTCAATTAAAGTAACACAAAAGTGGTGATGAATATGCCCAGTGTTTACCCAATGTCAAGCAGCTATAGCAAGACTACCACGCAGCTCGAAAATAGCTACCAGCAATAACCAAGCTATTGATTTCCATCCGGAGAATTTACAAAATTCATCTGCATTAGTCATCTACTTGATGTCCTCCAGAAAAGAGAATAATAGAATAACAGAGTTGGAAGAGACCTTGGAGGTCTTCTAGTCCAACCCCCTGCCTAAGGCAGGAAACCCTACATCACTTCAGTCAAATGGTTATCCAATCTCTTCTTAAAAACTTCCAGTGTTGGAGCATTCACAACTTCTGGAGGCAAGCTGAACCACTGATTAATTGTTCTAACTGTCAGGAAATTTTTCCTTAGTTGAGTTATAATTTCCATTTCTCTTCCAATGGCCAATAAGACATTGTCCCCCTCCCTGAAAGACCCCCAACAACGCTGAAGTTTTTTCTGAGAGCCAATTTAGCCCTTTTAGAAGAGAACAATTAGCATCTCCATGCAATTCCATCTCCCAAGTATTTTTAAGTAATTCATGATACCCTTGTGTAATAAAAAAAAGAGACATACAGGTGGTCCGCAACACCAGAGACCAAATTTCAGTTGCTAAACAATGCAGTCATTAAGCAAATCATCAGATGACCAGACCCAATTTTACATTTTTAGTGTGGTTGTTAAGCAAGTCGTGCAATTTTTCATGTGAATCATACATGAAAGTTTAAGTGAATCTGGCTTCCCCAATTGATTTTGCTTGTCAGAAGCTGGCTAGGAAGTTGCAAATTGATGTTTATTATTTATTTATTTATTTGTGAAATTTATATACCGCCTCACAGTGCAAGCACTCTCTAAGCAGTTTACACCAGTAAGCAATGTATATTTATATTGCCCCCAACAATCTGGGTCCTCATTTTGCCTACCTCGGAAGGATCGAAGGCTGAGTCAACCTTGAGCCGGTGAGATTTGAACCGCTGACCTGCGGATCACAGTCAGCTAAAGTGGCCTGCAGAACTGCCTCTAACCGCTGCGCCACCTCGGCTCTTATTCGTATGTTCACATACCCGCAAGATGCTGCAACCAATGTAATTACAAGCTGGTTGCCAAGTGCTCAAATAGCAATCACAGAGTGTGGGGTGATATGATGGTCATAACTTCGAGGACAGATAGTAAGCCACTTTTTTCAGCTCTGTCATAACTCCGAACCACCATTACATGAATGGTTGTAACTTGAGGACTACCTGTAAATTCCTAGGTAGATCGCTACCAAAGGGCTATAAGCTGTAGCTATATTTTATAGCTATGAGCTATAAAACAGAGGAACTGCTTGTCTCCTGAAATTGTGGATACTCCATCACACAAGATTGGACAGCCATTTCTCCAGGTTGTTGTTGATGATGCCGACTGATTGATTGGTTGATTGATTGATATCCCACCTTTCCTATTTTTTATGATTATCTCAAGGTGGTGAGATAATGTTCCTCCTCCTATTTTTCACACATCGTTAGCCTAAAACGACTAGAAGTTCTCTAACAATCTATGATCTTACGAATCTACTAATTGTGTTCTTCAGAATTATAGTCATAAATCAAGGTTACCTGTACTTAATTGTAAGGTTACAGTGGCAGAATCTTGCAAGGCAGAAAGTACCAGTATGTATCGATCCCCTCAGTTTTACAGCCAAAGAAACTAGGGAGGGTCCTTAGATGTGAGATGTTTGCCATGCCCCGATTCCTTCTGTGGGCTCAGCTGCCTCTTATCTGACTGTTGCCTAGTCTGTGGCTCTTCCTCCTGTCTCCCAAGGTCAATTCCTATGCTGCTATTACAGAATACATATAGATGGCTTCTACTCTACAACTATTTTGAAAACAAGGAAAGCAGCCAAGGTTATATGCAGGGCAGGGGTGGCTTCCAACTTACCTCATTGCCGGTTCGCTTCCTCCTGCGCCACGTGGCCACGCCTCGTGGGTGCGGACACGCTTCACACGCACATGCGCAGTGCCGAAAAATCCCCCCAAAATAAAAAAATGGCGACCGCATGCAGTGCCAGAAACTCGGCTTCTGCACATGCTCAGGAGAAATTAAAAAAAAAATTAAAAAAAAAAAGATGGTGGTGCCCATGGACCGGCACCGACCAAACCAGTTCTGTGACATCATCGTGACGTCACCAGCGGGTCGCTACCAGTTCGAACCAGGAGGAACCCACCTCTGATGCAGGGAGATGGAGGGTCAAGAGAGTCAAGATGGTGGCCACAACCATTCCATCGGAGTTCCACCCTTTTTTTGCATGTAAAAAGAGGTGGGCTTTTAGTTGCATGATTGTGATTGCCCCCTTGACTTTTTTTCATTCTTCAGTCATGTCTCTGCTGCTGGGAAGTGTATATGAGGTTCTTTTTTTTATTAAAAAGTTTTATAGGTAGTACAAACATTTTTCCCCAGCCTTTCCCCCCTCCCTCCCCCCCTTGCCCTCCCACCCCATCTCCCCCTCCCCCCTCCCTAGACTTCCCAGAACAAGCACAGGGTATAGTATTCACAAACATAGAACTAAAATATGCTAACAAATTATTGGCTTCAAAATCTCTTTAGGTCTTTAACTCCTTATAACTCGAAACCCTTTAAACATGGACTAAAAATTAAAAATGTTTCATTCATAAGCTATTTGAATCTTCTTAATTTGGTACTTGTTTTGAATATAGTCAATCCATCTTCTCCATTCCAATATATATCTTTCGTTTGAATGCTCTTTAAGAATATGATGAAATTTTTGCCATCTCTGCCAAATGCACGACTTTTAGTGTCCATTCCTCGATGGTAGGTGGGTCTTCCTTCTTCCAATACTATGCCACCAGTAACCTGGCAGCTATTAAATTCAAAACCGACTTAGTCTCTATTACAGTACAATCTGTAATTATTCCCAGTATATGAGGTTCTATGTCCTCTGCATTCTGACCAACCTTCACTGCAAATGACCTGTTCATATTTCAACTGCTTTGCCCATTGCTCGCCCCAGCTCCTGCCCACCTAGTAGTTTGAAAGCATTCAAATGCAAGTAGATAAATAGGTACTCTTTCGGTGGGAAAGTAACATTGTGTTGTGTGCCTCGGCATACAAAACTTTCTGGCTGCATACCACGGAAGCATCTTCGGACAATGCTGGTGCCCTTGGCTAAGAAATGGAGATAAGCACTGCTCCCTAGAGTCAGACATGACTGGACAGGTGAAACCTTTATCTTTACCTTTACTGTATACCTAAACTTGGTTTTCAGATGATTTCTCTCCATATTCTTTGCTATTTAGTGCTTCTCTTGCAATTGGGGTCAGGATTTAACAGGTCCTTTGTTGGTTGGGTCTTAAGCCAAGTCATGCTGTTGTTGCACATTTACATAGACACCACACTTGCTCACGCTTATTCAAAGACTTGGTATTACAGGCAGTCCTCGACATATAACAGTTCATTTAGTGACCATTTAACGTTACAACACTACAGAAAAAAGTGACTTATGAATGTTTTTCACATTACAACCACTGCAATATTTCCATGGTCACATGATCAAAATTTGGATGCTTGGAAACTGACTCATACTTATGACGGTTGTAGTGCCACGGGGTCATGTGATCACCTTTTGAGACCTTCTAACAAGCAAAGTCAATGGGGAAGTCAGATTTACTTAATAATTGTGTTACTAACTTAACAACTGCAGTGATTCACTTAACGATTGTGGCAAGAAAGGTTGTAAAATGGGGCAAACTTCATTTAACAGTCTCGCTTGGCAACAGAAATGTTGGGTTCAATTTTGTTTAAGGCCTACCTATATTGTTCTACAACTGCTAATTTTGCCCTCCTCAGGTGAGAAAGGACCTCGGAGCCGTTACTGAGAAAACACAATGGAATTGTGCATCAAAATTAATGTTCCAGGAAGCAGAGACTAGCATGATTTTTTAAATGTTTTCTTGTTTGACCTAATCCACAGAGTTGGGTTTTCCCAGTATTTTTAGATAAAGACCTCAGGCCGCTATAGAACACATTTCCTTGATTTATAGCGAAACCAGGTCTTCCCTTAATTATGGCCGTAGATAAGCTATTAGGAAATAGCACCACAAAATCTGTGTGTAGGTGGGTTGATTGGACAGACCTGTAACTAAAGAAAGCACATTTTTCCAACCCTGCTGATTGCAACCCCTTTTTCGAGTGCACAAGGGAAAGATCCTTCTGGCATTTACAGGAGAAGCCAATTCTAAAATAACGGGGCGAAAGAGCATCTCCCAAGCAGAGTCAACCTCTTTGCTGAGCCCTTCACATTCACATCTTTCCCTATAGCCTCATTGATCAAGGCAACATGCTTAATTCCTCATTTGGCGGATGAAGGGATCATAGTTGGCAGTCTCTAACTTTGGATCCAGCTGACTGGACTTCAGTTCCCACGATTCCCAGCCAGCATGGGAACATATTGTTAGCGGGGGGAGATCCCCCGGAGGTCGATGGATCGTTGCTTCCCTTTTGAAAGTCATTTTTACTTAGAAAATAAAACCGAGATTCAAATCTAATTAACAAAATATTTATTTCAGTAGAAACGTAATAAAAAGAATCCTTATTAAGCTTATTAAGCTACATTTTATCGGCTAAGGAATAAATCACTTCTACCTTCGGTAGAAATGGCGAAGAGAAAAGGAAGGAGGAAACCTCTGGAATGCAGGCATGCATAATAGAATATATCATACGTCTGCTTGACCATAAATATAAGAAAACAGTAGAAAACATAGAGATGCACAAACTGACAATATTCACATCGTGACACATATGATGAGGACACTTGTTCCAGGAAGGCTACCACTCAACAATTCGCCATCACCATGAAGATCAAGTGTCATTAGGAATTTCTCACAAGCCAACAAGCCATGCAAAGATTGACAAACAGGCTATGCCACAGAGATACATTTCCACCTGCTTTGGACCTGATGCAAATGTTTCCCACTTCCCATTAGCCAATCCTCTTTTTGCAAGCAAGTTTCATCAGCCAAAATAAGTCCTGAAGTGTAACAGATGGCATACAGAATATCTCCCCTGACTTGACCTTCTGGGTGGTGGGCCATCTCTTCAACCTTTGTTCCATCCAAGCCCCTCTGCCTGTTGCATTTAAGGCTGCCGGCAAGCTATCTGCCAAAACTCCACACACAGAGAAGGAGCAGAAATTCCTTCGGGGCCCAAAGGGAAGCAGCTGAGATGGAAGTCACAGATTGTCCATCAGCATCACATCAGAGGTGGCAGACTTCGAAATATGTACGAAAGGAAAGGGGTGAGGGTACCACAACCAAAGCAGGTGGTCACATCCTCTCAGGTGGGCATTCCACCACGTGACATCCATGATGCCAGAGTCAGGCTCCAACGATCCTTTCAAAAACAGCTAAATATAACAATGTGAAACACTTTCTACCAAACGAAGAATCATCTACAAGCTCCAGGTAATTGCTGCCAAAAAAATGTGTACACCTGGCAGAGAATTAGATAAGCAGAATTTTTAGGAAAAAGTGTATGGTTTTTAACAGTTTAGATAGGAATGAAGTTTTTCCAGCCCTGCCTGTTTGCTTACCCCGTTTCCAAAGTAAATACTGCCATTCAGGTAGTCCTCAATTTATGACGGGTCTTATGATGAACTTCCCCAAAAGGTACTTAAGACCTGTAGTCACATGATCATGATTTTTTTTAAAACCAAAAAACAACATTTACTTCCAGTTGTTGGCAAAAACTGGTCAGAGCAAACAATGGGTTCTCTTAATGGTACAAAAAATGTTGTGAAATTGGGTCGGTCATGTGGATGACCTGCTTTACAACTATCATGACTTACAGCCTAATGGGCAAGCTCTATTATGGTTGTAAATCAATGACTTCGTGTCATTTGCTTTTATATCCCCCTTTAACTATCCATGCATTTATCTTGCTGCCTTCCTCACTGGATCCCTGTAAAAGAGGTTTATTAATTCTTATAAGGCATCGTGAGTACCGTATTTTTCGGAGTATAAAACACACCTTTTTACCCCCAAAAAGAGGCTGAAAACTTGGGTGCGTCTTATACACCGAATGTAGCCCCACCCAGCCACCCCCACCCTTTGCCTCTGCCTCCCAGCAATTTACCTCCTTGCAGCAAACAGAACAGAGCCTGTTAAGCCAAGAAACTAATTATCAGCTTTCCGACTCTCAGCTGAGTGAGGCAGCAGGCCCGGCCAGGTGCTAAAATGAAACTGAAACTAACTGCAAGCTGGCAAATTGCTGGGAGGGGGAGGTATAGGAAGAGACGGAGGCAGAATTTTGTTTTCTTGTGCTATTCAGACTGCTGAAAGGAGGTAAGTCAATAACTATAAATGTCTGTAGAATATTCAAATTATTAGACTTATTTTTTAAAGACTGCTTTATTGTTGTTCTAGACAACTTAACAAAATGAAGAAGCTTTTTAAAATAAATGCTTGCTCTGAAGAGGCCGGTGCTTTTGTATCTTCTTTTAAATAGCAGAGTACTACTTCTCAATCTTATTTATTGATTCTTATTATTCCTATATCTGCTTTAGTGTACTGGGAAGAAGCAGAAATATTTCTCAGAAGTATTTCCTTTTTTTTCTCACCCCACACAATCTTAGAAAAGCCCATGGTCTACTGAAGTTCAACAATACCTAGACAACTTGTTCTCAGATAATATACAAGACCTTTTGGGATTAAAAAGAGCTTATTCATAGTGATGGTGGTTTAGAATTGCAGCCTGAATCACCTTTTAGTTATGTTATGACTAATCACACTTTCAGATAGATGGCTCTTTGTGCATTGCTTCTTTTTTTAATAAATGCAGAAGAGATACAAGTGGAAACTGCTATTAAATCACCTATCTATTAAGAATATACAGCTCTAGTATTGTAACTGAATTTGTACCCTGAGTTTATAAATTACATAGTATGGATGTTTATAACTCTTCTCTCAAACATTTGCAAATGTATTTACAGTATTTTCTTTTAGCAGCCACTGCAGTGTCTGATAATTTTAAGAACTAAACAACTAAATATCTAAATAGCAGCATGTTTATTGCAGTTTTAATCAGAATGAAGTTCCTTTTAGTGGAAAAAGAATACTATAGGAAAGTTCTCCTTTCCTTGTCTGTCAAGGTCCCTGTCATACTTGTTATCTCTAGGCATAATTTATTGAAAAAGATATTCTAAATAAACCTTTTGCTTGTTTGAATGACTTTTATGTGAGATGACCAGATGATAAGCAGGATATACCTGCTGAAATTCCTTCCGCTTATCACTTTTGGGCTTGTTTTACTTCTGGCCACTGTAAGTAGAAGACTTTTAATGGGCTTTGCATAGAAAACATTTTTTTCCTTGTTTTCCTCCCCCAAAACTAAGGTGTGCCTTATATTCCGGTGCGTTTTATACTCCAAAAAATACGGTAACTGAAAAAAATTAAATTTGAAAAACAGTCTTCCTTGATTTATATCTTAGATTCTTATCAGCGATTCTCCTATCCTTATCTCTAAACTTTTATTATTTTTACTTTTCTTTTGCTTTTGTTTTCCTTGCTAAAATGTTCCAAATCTCTGAAAAACCATTTGCTAGCAAAAGGAGGAGAAAGAAGCAGAATCGTGCTGAATTGAAACTTAGAAAATGTGGTGGCACGATAGCTGAAAACCAGCAACAGGAGTTTCTAACATTATGAAATAGAAATTTGCTCAATTTCAGTCTCTAGTTTACACAGAATCCCAGGTTGAGTAACCAACATTTAGTGACCAATCTGAAATTTTTTTAGTAATATGGTTTCCTGGGTTTTAGCATTAAAAAAATGAAAAATGATTGCATTAAACTTCTTCCGACCAATAGTTTTGTAGAACAGATCTCAGGGGTTGCCACAAAGAAGAGGGAGTCAAACTATTTTCCAAAGCCCCTGAGGGTAGAACAAGAAGCAATGGGTGGAAACTAATCAAGGAGAGAAGCAACTTAGAACTAAGGAAAATTTTTTTGACAGTTAAAACAATTAATCAGTGGAACAACTTGCCTCCAGAAGTTGTGAATGCTCCAACACTGGAAGTTTTTAAGACGATGTTGGATAACCATTTGTCTGAAGTAGTGTAGGGTTTCCTGCCTAAGCAGGGGGTTGGACTAGAAGACCTCCAAGGTCCCTTCCAACTCTGTTATTATTATTATTATATTACAGATAGGTAGTTCTTGCCTCTCCTCTTTGAAAAACTTCTGCGATTTTATAATTAAATAAACAGGAAATCTAGTTTTGTTTCAAGTGCTCATTGCTCTTTTTGGAAACTTCAGAAATGAAATTTCCCATTTAATTCAAAACTCAAGATCAATGACAGGAAAAGCAGGGAATGTTTTGTTCTGAAATGGCCTTCAAGCCAAGAACATTTTGTCCAATTATGCTGCTTTGTTCTCCCATAAAAAATTTGGAGAAGCTTCTTCTGACCTGGAAAATCTACCCAATTAGATATTGGGGGGAAGAGATTGAATAAGACTTCTGAAAAGAAAAAGTTAAGATAGGATATAAGTCTTCAACTCATCTATGCATTCCAGCTGTTGTCTTGACTTTTCTTTATTGTCCGATTTCTGGTCAGAACCTGAACAGTTCCAATGATCACATTGTCACCATCAGTTAAAAAAAGACTCGATCAATAGGGAATCTTCCTGGCTGTGTTCTCATCTCAAGAGCAAGTGGTTAGTCCTTCAATTTGCTGCTCGAAAGAACACTGTTATATCAATGCTTGTTGTATTCCATTGTGTTTTGTGGAGAACCAATTTCTCAAATATCACAAGTCCTACTTGATTCAGATCCTCAATGAAATCTCATGCATCAAGGACAAGAAAAACCAAAACCAAGTGCTTTAGTTATTTGAGTATAGAGAAGGGGAAGCAATTTAGAGATGCTATGAAAATCCATTTCCTCGCTCATCCTTTACTAGCCATGAAGCATATTCATCTTCAATTTGCTATTTTTACTGGAACGTTCACAATTTCTCTGAATTATAGTCTTTGCTTGCATAGTCTCTAACTTGGAAACTCTGTTCTACTTTATCTGCATGGTGCCTGCACTCTACCAACAGGCCATACGGATTTAGCAGTCTGTAAATGTGAGTAACAACATTAGCCACACAGATTCATTAGGTTGGCAAACTCTCTTTGGTGCTGTTCCCACATTTCACAGAAATCTCCCCAAACTTTTTAGTCATGTGTTTTATTTTCTTATATTATTGTGAACCACCAGAAGTCACTTAGGAGATGGGCAATATAGAAATTTAATAAATGTTGAATGAATGAATGAATGAACTAAATCTAAATCTAAATCTAAAGGCTTACCTTTGGAAGCTGTGGGAGCTTCATCACTGGAGGTTTTCAGAAGAGCCTGGACAGCTATTTTGTCCAGAATGGTATAGAACAGTGATGACGAACCTATGGCATGGGTGCCACAGGTGGCACGTGGAGCCATATCTGCCGGCACACGAGCCGTTGCCCTAGCTCAGCTCCAATGCGCATGTGTGTGCCCGCCAGCTGATTTTTGGCTCACGCAGAGGCTCTGGGAGGGCGATTTCGGCTTCCGGAGGGCCTCCAGGGTGGCAGGGGGAGTGTTTTTGCCCTCCCCAAGCTCCAAGAAAGCCTCTGGAGCCTTGGGAGGGTGAAAAATGGGCCCACCGGGCCCACTGGAATTCAGGAGTGGGGGGGTCGTGCACGCATGTGCAGGAGGGTGGGTCAAGTGAGGGGCTTTGAATTATGGGTGTGGGCACACACGTGCGTGCAATAGCGCGCACGCGCACTATTGCGGCACCCGAGGAAAAAAAGGTTCGCCATCACTGGTATAGAATCTCTTACAGCAGAACTTTTTAAGGGTTTGGTGAGATAAGTCAACTAATTCTTGCAGCTCTTGAGTGCTCTCTAAAGACCAAGGACTGTGATTTTCAGGGAAATTCTTGGCAAGATGGAAAGCCAAATCTTGAAATTATTCCCCTGAATTTGACACTTTATAGATTGGACTGGAATTCCAAAAACTTCCAATCATCTAGCCAACTTTGGCATTGTTCACTGGGAATTTAGACAGCTGGGATCCCAACACTGGAGAATATTAGTGTTTTGGAACCATTTAACTCCTGGAAAGCTAGAAGGTCAGGATCCATCAAATCCATAACATGCTAATTTTCAGAAAGAGTGGAAGTATTTTACATAGAAAATTTCAGGAAGTATTTTTCTGGATGTGAAGTTTGGTAAACCTGAATGTGTTACATTGCAGAACAAATCAATTACTTTCAGTTATCCTTTTTGTTCCTCTGATATTTTTTTAAGTAACAGAAGCTCTTTAAAAAAAAATCAAGAATATACTTATATTGCTGTTTTACATTTCTAGAGTTTAATTATAAAGCATACATGCAAATGCAACGTAGTCCTAGCAACCTTTTCTATCTTAAATAAAGTGTTGAGTTTTAAATAATCAAACCAGACTCCTGAATATGTCAGGATGAGACGGATTAAAGGTTTCTTAAATTCTATGGGCATGAGAAGATATATAATCCTTTTCCTTTCTTCCTTCTTGTCTGAAATGCCAGTTTAGACAACCTCTTTTTAATTATCCATTTGTTTTCTAAAAAAAAACCCAAAATAATAATCATGGAATCTCTTCCTTAAATCCAATACAGGTAGTCCCTGGTTTTCAACCATTCATTTAGTGACTGTTCAAGGTTACAACAGTACTGAAAAAAGTGACTTATGACTGGTTGTATTGTACTTTTCTGCAACACAACTACCAATCCCCCCTTTTTTTCGTGAGGGTTGATCAAATGCCCAGTCCTGCTGCCAAATCATTAAAATTGGTCTACAACTCTTCTTTCTGTGGCCATGAACAGTCAAAACCCCATTACAGTCTGGACACGTTTCCTTTAGAATATTATTTGCATCTCTAACCCAAAAGCTATACATTAAAATTGAGGCTCCGGTTGTGATTCAAAGAGTCACTGAAACAGATGTAAACCTTTGCTTTTCCCCTAAAAAAAGTGGTTTTTCCTTCTCATTTTGCAGCTTAAAAAGCAATTTGTGATGGAAACTGTGGGGTAAAGATGGAACAATAAAAGGAAAACAGCAAAACATACCTTGGTGTAGACATACACCAAGGAGCCGAGGTGGCGCAGTGGTTAAAAGCAGCACTGCAACCTATTTCAGCGACTGCTAGTTCAGGTGTTCAAATCTCACCAGCTGAAGGTTGACTCAGCCTTCCATCCTTCTGAGGTCAGTAAAACGAGGACCCAGATTGTTGGGGTCAATATGCTGAACTCTGTAAACCGCTTAGAGAGGGCTGTAAAGCACTATGAAGCTGTATATAAGTCTAAGCGCTATTGCTATTGCTATACACTTGCACCGAAAAATGCTAAGGCATTTACCTGATCCTACAATTTTGATAAAAAAACAGAAATCAGAATAGAAATCTTGGGAAAATCTTTATTTCAAAACACTTTACTCAAAATCGCAAAATAACACTCTCAGGGCATCAACTATCTCTCAAATAAACAAGTTGCATATTTGGGGGTGGGTGGGAATAAAAGCAGTGTTAAAATAGGATGCTAATTGGCCAATCTAGAGATGAGGTCACTGTGATGGTACGGTAGTAAGAATGCTTAGTTAGTCTGAAGAATCAAGAGAGATTTAAATTCAGGACAGTAATACCATTAATATATTATAATGATGTATTACTACAAACAAAAAGCAATCAGTTTTCTTTAAAAAAAATAATAGCTGGCCATAAAAAAAATGAGCGGGCCTACTAGAGCAGTAAAGATACTCAAATGACTGGATTCACACACGAATATATTATATGGTTCGTTTGGTTTTACTTTAGTAAGTTGCCTGACCCAGCCATTGTAAATCCAGTCACTGATGTTTTTAAAATTACATCACAGTTTAACAAACCATGGCAGTATATTGTGAGCTCAATGTGAGATATTATTGTAAGACATTTAAACAGAGTGTGTGTGTGTTTTATGCTGTATACCCAGATTTTAAATTAGAAATGTGGATTTAATCAAATTGCCATTGAGAAAGCAGTTGAATGGGGAACTGGAGGTGGGGGGGAGGGAGGAAGGAAGAAAATAATAGACATTATTCTAAAAACATCAAATTAAAATCAGTGATATAATCTTAACAGGAAAGAATAAAACACTTCTAAAGCAAATATATTAGCATTGAATAGATAGCAATGAAAAAAAATCTTGCTCATATTCCCAGTAGTTTTTTTCCCTAGCGTTTCATGAAAGAATCCCCATAAATTTGAATATTTGATGGCTAACTTAGAAAAGCACCCCTATCAACCTCCAGCACAGAGAATGTTTCAATTTCATATGGCAAATTTTATATATTTTTTAATCATAGGAGAAGAGCCAAAGAGAATGGTTATGAAAGCTTGTTTAACAGCTACGTCTCTGAAAACACAACACCAAACTTTTTAAGTTCAACCAGCTTTCCTCTCTCTAACTTCTGCTGTGGTCTGTTCAGCTAATTCTTCTTTCTTCTTGTTATAAACTTTTAAGAGGTACTCATCCGGTTCGATTCCTTTATCACGCAACTCAGACATGATTTTCCCCAGCCTTTCTGGTGTCCTTGCACTCTGTAGTTTCCGAGTTGTGATATACAAAGTGAATTCTTCCAGGGTCATTAGCTTACAAGTATCAACCTCACAGATATTTCTAACATCTTCAGATTTATTCACTTCTGGGAAGAAAACAAGGCCGGACATTTTCTCCAGATCTTCAATGCCAACTTGGAATTCCTGGAGCTGATGGTCAAATCCAATAGGACGGTTTGGTACCACAAAGGCTCCAAGTAGCAAAGGGTCTTGAAGCACTTCACTTCGCCTGGCGAGAATGACTTTGTAGAGGTGAGAAGGTACAGCCACCTCGTCTTTCCCAATTACCTATCAGCAGGAGGGAGAGATTGTGTCACTCAAATCCATCTATCTGGGCAGATTCTCAATCATCCGGGTCATGGTTGTCCCAAAGGGGATTTTTCAAAACGGCAACTGGACTTTCTTCTTGTTGTTTTTCCTTTGAAAATACTTTGCTTCTCACTTAAGAACCTTCTTTGGTTCTAACTGACTGGTGGAGAATGCAAGGATTTATATTCTTTGTAGCCATCTGGTCATTAGCACTTTCTCTGAGAGTCGTTAAGGCCACTTGAAGATTTACCTGTATGCTCAGGATCACCTGAATCAGAGTGCAAATGCCTGTGGAACTTTCTTGGGGACTGCTGAAAGGACTGCCTTGTAAACAGGAGACAGGTGGTGTCGTATCCCTCCCCCTCTGTTGAGGGAGGGCTGTTCAATCTTAACGTAGATGGCCTCGTTGACTCCTCTTTCAAACCTGTGATCCTCTCTGTCCAGAATGTGGGCTTTGCTGACTTTGAATTTTTTTTAGATTTTTTTAGATTTATTATTAGAGTTGGAAGGGACCTTGCAGGTCATCTAGTCCAACCCCCTGCTCAAGCAGGAGTTCCTACACCATTTGAGACAGATGGCAGTCCAGTCTCCTCTTGAAGGTCGCAAGTGTTGGGGCTCTCATGACCTCCGCTGGCAAGCTGTTCCACTGGTTGATCGCTCTCACCGTCAGAAAGTTTCTCCTCACTTCCAGGTTGAATCTCTCCTTGGTCAGCTTCCATCCGTTATTCCTTGTTTGGCTTTCTGGTGCCATAGAGAACAGCCTGCTCCCCTCCTCTCTGTGGCATCCCCTCAAGTATTGGAACACTGCTATCATGTCACCCCTGGTCCTTCTCTTCGCCAGACTGGCCAAGCTCAGTTCCTGCAACCGCTCTTTGTATGTTTTATTTTCCAGACCCTTTATCATCCTGGTTGCTCTCTTCTGCACTTTCTGTAGGGTTTCAATGTCTTCAATGACCCTTGTCTTGCAAATTCAGCAGTCCATCTGCATCCCCACCATCAATTAGAACTGAAGAAGCTTCCTGGATGAGAAGCGAAACATTTTTCAAAGAAAAAAACCAAGAAAGTCCAGTTGCCTTTTGGAAAAAAACACATTGAGGATTCAAATTCATCTTAAATTAGGGCACAATCCAGATCTCATTTGGATGAACATGGAACTGCCAACCCAACAATAAGAAGCGTAATTGAATAGACACAAGCCAATGGTTGACAATGTTTCTACCCATTTAAAAAAGCAGTTAAAAGGGAAACCAGTTAATTATCCCCCTAGGTTGATACATTGCAAAAAGATTGGAAAGCAGTTGTTAATTCCTGGGAAGGTAGAGGTAGTCCTCAACGTATGACCACAACTGATGTTAATTGAGTCATGGCCTATTCTACAACCTTCATTGCCATTGCTGTTAAGCAAATCACTGCAGTTTAATTTAATTAATTCGTTAATGATAGCAAGTTTGGTTATGACGCTAGGCTAGAAACCAGGAAACTGTGGGTTCTAATCCTGTTTTAGCCATGAAATCTGTCTGGATGAATTTGGACACTTTCTCTCAGCCCAATCCATCTCACAGGGTTGTTGTTGTTGTTGTTGTTGTTGTTGTTGTTGTTGTTCGGGGGGGAAATAGGAGGAGGAAAGAGCATTAAGCATGATTGCTTCCTTGAGTTACTTATACAATAATAAAAGTGGGATTAAAAACACTTAATAAATAAACAAGTCATACATCCCTACACATTAACACATATGTAACAAATATAGGCAAATATATGTAACAGATAGTTGCCCCAAACATGTTATCAAAAGCCACACAAAAGGGAGAGACAGAACATTCAGTATGTTTGACAATTAATTCAAACTTTATTAAATAATACCAAGTTTTAAAAGTGTAGTTCCACGTTGCTGGGACTCTAAATCACAAGAACAAAGCAACATACTAGTGCATACTGGCTGATGTGTGGAAAATTCTTAAATTCTTTATCCTTTTTCCTTTGAGAGTGTATTGGAGAACATTAATAAAGAAAGCTTGGTGGTCCCACTAAAATTCTCAAAATAACATCTGTGCATTTTATCTTTTTAAAGGCTAAACCCACTGAGCGCTGTAGGGATATAAGCTTTTGCCGCTTTGTTCTTTATTACAAGAGAGTTTGAAAAATGTGACATTCAGAACATAGATCTGAAGTGAAAAGTAGATAGTTTCTGCATGTTCAAAGCTTCGGCATCCCTGGGGAGGCTAGGAAGGGAATGGAAGAGAGAGCAGGCCCATTGGCAAACTGTGTGAGACTTAACAATTCACGATCCCCTAAAACAGGGGTGGCCAAACTATGGTTCTTTGAGGACCTGTGGACTTCAACTCCCAGAATTCCTGAGCCACCCCTGCCCTAAAACAAAGGTGGCGAATTATGGCCTTTTATTTATTATTTATTTATTTATTTTGGTTTTCTTATATGCCGCCCAACTCCCGAGGGACTCAGGGCGGCGTACAGCAGAGAAAATACAAGAATATTTTATGACTTGTGGACTTCAACTCCCAGAATTCCTGAGCCAATTATGCTGGCTCAGGAATTCTGGGAGTTGAAGTCCATAAGTCTTATGAAAGGGCCATAGTTCACCACCTCTGCCTAAGAACATCTGGACTGAAGGAATTATGCTGCCTATGGAATCATTGCTTTTTAATTTTGAGTAATATTCCTTTGTGATTTACAATGGGTGGTAGCAGCATCTTGCCTAGAAGTAGAACGTAACTATTAACCTCCTGACACACATAGCAACTAAAATCTTATTTTCACCATGCGAACTGCATTCTAACAGACCATTTATGATTATAGGGCGATCTTCAGAGAAGTAATGCGCATTGTTTCACATGATTGCTCGGCTCAAAGCTGGGGGAAAAAATCAGCATGTTAATTAGCTATGTCTGTATAGATTTAAAAGGATTAGCCTCATCCTCAAATATACCATGAGGAAATCCTGAAGCTTGGTATGCGTGATGCTTTAGCGCCACCCAGTGGATGTTTTAACCAACCTTCATAACTGTAGCATTCGATCTCCTTTATTTAAGGCCAATATGTCACGTAGTGAATATTGTCAGTTGTATGTCTATGCAGGGTCGTGCACCCCTATCCTAATATTATGGTACATTCCAATATAAGCAGAACACGTGATATGATGAGTGCGCATGTGTGCATTCCTAAACCACCATTAATTCTCTCTTCTGCCATAGCTCTTGACCTGAACGGTCGTGTTTTCTTAGCAAAGATGTAATTATTCAGGATTTATTGTTTTTGTACTGAAATAAATATTTTCTATTAGACTTTTAATCTCGGCTTTATTTCTAACTGTCTGAATTCCAAGAAAAGATCTAAATCGCCTCTATGAGATCTTATTCTCACCCCAACACAATAGTACTCTTTAGGATAGGCAGCTGTACCCTTCTTTGGATAGACCAGAAAATATAATAAGATAAAGCCAACACAGTCCTAGGCTGCATTAACAAAAGGGATAAAATCAAGATCATGTGAAGTGTTAATACCGCTTTATAATGCCTTGGTTAAACCACAATTGGAATATAGCATCCAGTTTTTGGTCGACACAATACAAAAAAACAAAGATGCTGAGACTCTAGAAAGGGTGCAGAGAAGAGCAAGTGTGATGATTATGCAACTGGAGGCTAAAATATATGAAGAACCGTTGTAGGAATTGGGTATGCCTAGTCTGATGAAAAGAAGGACTAGGGGTGACAGGATAGCAGTCTTCCAATATCTTAGATAGTGTTCCAATATCTCAGGGGTTCCCACAAAGAAGAAGAGGTCCACCTATTCTCCAAAGCGCCTGAGAGCAGGACAAGAAGAAATGGGTGGAAACTAAACAAGGAGAGAAGCAACTTAGAACTAAGGAGGAATTTCCTGACAGTGAGATCAATGAATCGGTGGAACAGCTTGCCTCAAGAAGTTCTCCGTGCTTCATCACTGGAGGTTTGTAAAAGATTGGACAGCCATTTGTCTGAAATGGTATACGGTCTCCTGCTCTTGAGTAGGGGGTTGGATTAGAAGATCTCCAAAATCCCTTCCAACTCTGTTATTCTATTTTTCTCTTGATTTGTGAACATATTGTATCCACACATAAGAAATTATAAAGGAATCATTATTTATGGCAGTAGCAGTGAAACATACTAGCTACAGAACCTTCATTTTCTTCCCAGCTTAATAGCCACTTGCTATGGTTAAAAGCCAGTACATATTAAACAAAATATAGAATTTTATAGTGCAATTGCTTGACATCTTACGCTTCAGTAACTTATATATTCATGTTTCTCTTCTGAATGTCGCATTCCTGTAGTCAAGGCTCAATCTCCCTATTTAACTGAAATTAATATGTATCACCCTAGATTTACGCTGTGTGGGTGTGTTATTATTTTGGAATTCTAACTCATCTGAACTTACGTTGCTTGTGCTCACTTCCCCCATGTTTGGCATATCCGAACCTCACACTTGAACCGTATTCAAAGACTTGTTTTTTTACTGTTCCCTATTGGGAGACACAAGTCTGTTTTTATTCCTATCTTCTAAGCAGAGGTAACCAGGAATATTAGTTTATAATAAGCCCCCACAGGGCTCACACCAGAATTATAAAATGAGTAATAACGGAAGAAAGGATATTGGTTGGCGGCAGAGAAGGGGAGGGGAATGGAGTTTGTGGCTGTGATGTGTTGAAAAACCCGCAGTGAAACAATTTATTATTCTCTCTTTAACATCACCTGTTGTGGCTCAGCTCCCCTTGACATTTCGTCTTTTGTGTATGATGTGTTAAAAGGAAGGCTGCATGAAGCATTCTGTTTAACCAGAAGACAGGGGTGCCTTTAATGTGCTGTTCCCGTAGAAAGTAAAACTCTATGAATCCAACCGTCTCTGCTGAGCACCTGAGAAAATGCCAAGGTATTTTGGAGCCGAGGTGGCACAGTGGTTAAAGTGCAGCACTGCAACCTACTTCAGCTGACTGCTAGTTCAGCAGTTCAGCTGTTCAAATCTCACCGGCTCAAGGTTGACTCAACCTTCCATCCTTCCGAGGTGGGTAAAATGAGGACCCAGATTGTTGGGGTCAATATGCTGAACTCTGTAAACCGCTTAGAGAGGGCTGTAAAGCACTATGAAGCGGTATACAAGTCTAAGTGCTATTGCTATTGCTATATGGAAGCCTTAGGAAATAGTCCCGTGCTGAAACAGGAAGGCAAAGAGGGCATGCAGGTAGTCCTCAACATATGGCCACGACTGAGCACAAAATCTATGTTGCTAAGTGAGATGGTTGTTAAGTGCGTTTTATCACCTTTCTTGCTACAGTTATTAAGTGAATCACTGCAGTTGTTAAGTGAGTGTGTCTTCCCCATTGACTGCCCTTGTTAGAAAGTCACAAAAGGGGAATCACATGATCTTGGGACACTGCAACCGTCATAACTATGAGTCAGTTGCCACCCAGCTGAATTTTGATCACACCATCCTGGGGATACTGCAACAGTTGTAAGTCTGAGAATTGGACATAACTCTTTTTTCCCCCAGTACTGTTGTAACTCTATATGCTACCTACACTCTGTGCAGTGGATCTCTCCTTAATGAATGAAATAAGTGGTTGTAAGTCGAAGACTATCTGTGTTCTAGAGCTAGGCAGGTGTGTATCAGGAAAACTAATCATGGGCCACTAAGTCACACCCAGAGTTCTTGCAATGAAAAGTATTTTCTGCAGCTGAAAAGAATAAAACCGTGCACCCAGTTGGATGATTTTCAAAGGAAAGTAGACAGCTCCATGAAGCTATAAATAGCTATTACCGTATTTTCCGGAGTATAAGACCCACCTTTATGCCCCCCAAAAGAGGGTGGAAATGTTAGTGCGTCTTATACACCGAATACAGCAAATTTTTGGCCTCCCGAAGCCCCACCCCCCCGCATCCCATTTTTGCAAAAAATGGGCCGTTTTTTGCAAAAATGGGGGCGTTTTTGCCTTTCATTCACCCCCTAGGAGTGCTCTGCATGCTTCCCAAACCCTCTGCATGCCGTTTTTGCAAAAAAATGAGAGAATAATGGGCTGTTTTTTTTTTTCAAAAATTGGGGTGTTTTTTTTCTTCCTCCACCCCCTAGGAGTGCTCTGCATGCTTCCCAAACCCTCTGCATGCCGTTTTTGCAAAAAAATGAGAGAATAATGGGCTGTTTTTTTTTTTTCAAAAATTGGGGTGTTTTTTTTCTTCCTCCACCCCCTAGGAGTGCTCTGCAGGCTTCCCAAACCCTCTGCATGCCCTGTTTTTGCAAAAAAAAAAAAAAAAAAAGTGAAAAACAGGCCATTTTTTGCAAAAACTGGGGTGTTTTTGCCTTCTAATTACCCCATCTAGCATGACTGGAGGAGGAATTCTGGGAGTTGAAGTCCACTAGTCTTAAAGCTGTCAAGTTTGAAGACCCCTGGGTTAGGGGTACAAGGGTCTTCAAACTTGGCAAGTTTAAGACTTGTGGACTTCAACTCCCATTACTGAGCTAGCATGACTGGAGGTGGAATTCTGGGAGTTAAAGTCCACAAGTCTTAAAGGTGTCAAGTTTGAAGTTTGCAAAAAGTGTACATGGTTGTAAAAAGTATTCTGCTATACTGGTATTTTATTAAATAATATATTACTACACAATTTGGTTCAGAATACTTTTTTCCTTGTTTTCCTCCTCTAAAATCTAGGTACGTATTTTATACTCCGAAAAATACGATAATGGCTACTCAGTGACCCAGAATGCTGGACTAAACAGAAATTATTCTTTCAACACAAGCAACGTAGGAATGTATGGTTTATAACAGAACCTGGCCCCACAATTTGTACGGATCACAGAGATTCTGAAAACATAAAGTATGTAACTCATGCAACTATTGTATACAGGTAATCCTCGACTTACAATCACAATTGAGCCCAAAATTTATGTTGTTAAGTGAGAAATTTGTTAGGTGAGTTTTGTCCCATTTTATGACTTTTCTTGCCACATTTGTTCAGTGAATCACTGAAGTTGTTAAATTAATAATATGGTTGTTAAGTGAATATGCTTCCCCATTGTCTTTACATGTCAGAAGGTCACAAAAGGGGATCACATGACCCTGGGACCCTGCGACCGTCATAAATATGAGCCAGTTGTCAAGCATCCGAATGAAAATCATGTAACCATGGAGATGCTGCCACGGTCATAAGTGTCAAAAATGGTCATAAGTCACTTTTTTCAGTGCCATTGTAACTTTGAACGGGCACTAAATGAACTGTTCTAAGTCAAAGATTACCTGTATACAGGTAGCTCTCGACTTGAAACCACAAATGGGACAAGGAAATTTTCGGAAAAATTGAAAAAAAAATGCTACATTATGCATTTTTTTTGTCTTTTTAACATTGAAAGTCATTCTGTTACTTTAGGAACATAAAATATGACTATGGACAATTTGACTTGGCATAAAATTATCACAACTAGCATATTAAAAATATAGTGTAGCCAAACGATTATCACAAACAGAATTTACTTTTTTATAATATTTATTTGTAACAAAGGGAGCAACAATCTCCTGAACTGCTTACTAGTTTACTTTCAGGTCCTTTTTGTTGCTCTGTATTTTCTTCCAATGCTTTTGAGGCCTAGTGAAGAGGACAGAACAAACCAAACACACCCACTAACATGCAAAAGCAAACCTTTTGCTTGTTACAATAGCAGCACCTCCTAAAGGAAGAAATGCATACTGTTCTTGCATTGGAGGGTTCAGTTTGTTACCTAGGACTTGCTTGTCCTCACTCAATGCACAGAAATTAGAATAATCTGATATTATACATTTTTTTAAGAAATGATTTGGAAAATATTTGAACACCCTGTCTTAAAATATTTTATTCATCATGTTAAAATAAAATATTCCACAATATTTTTTTCTTTTTTCAATTTTTCCAATTTTTTGGAAAAAAAACAAAAAAGCCTTCAGGAAAAAAACAGAAAAAAACCGTTTTTTCCCCAAATTTTTCCAGGTTTTTCCCGGGCCTTCACATCTCTAGTCTTACCTGATAGGTTCCTTGTCAGAGAGGTGGATATAGCATCCAGTCCCACCCTGTGGACTACTTGTACGTTGACTGTCTGCCTTTGAACTACACGAGGACTAATGACTTATTGTCTATGGCCGTGGTGGCGAACCTATGGCACGCGTGCCACAGGTGGCACGCGGAGCCATAAAAGCCAGCACACGAGGGTTCCCACCGGCAAACCGGAAGTGCGAAAAAACGCACTTCCGGTTTGCCGGTGAGCTGTTTTTTGCACTCCGGAGGGTTCAGGGAAGCTCCCTGAAGCTCCGGAATGCAAAAAACTACAAAACGGACAAACCAGAAGTGCACTTTTCCGCACTTCCGGTTTGTCCGTTTTGTAGTTTTTTGCATTCCGGAGCTTCAGGGAGCTTCCCTGAACCCTCCGGAGTGCAAAAAACAGCATACCGGCAAACCGGAAGTGCGTTTTTTTCGCACTTCCGGTTTGCCGGTTTCGTCGTTCCAGGCTCCGGTAAGCCTTTCTGCAGGGGTGGGGGTGTGCGCGCATGCGCAGGGGGCAGCATGGGGGGGTGTTGTGCGCATGCGTGGGGGGAGGGAATGGGTGTGGGCATGCGAGCGCGCGCCCCCCCTTTTTGGCACGCGAGCCGAAAAAGGTTCGCCACCACTGGTCTATGGCATGTGTGAGTCTTTTGCTTCGCTTCTTCATCGAAAGCTGCCAAAGGATAGCAACAGAGGCATGACCTAAACGGTTTTTGACAGACTCCGTCCAATCAGCAAGCAGATGGAGTTGAACCCATTTCTGGATGCTATATCCACCTCTCTGAGAAGGAACGTATCAGGTAAGACCAACGTCCCTTTACAATTCAGTCCTTTTGGCTGTTCCAAGAAGATTCCACACCTCTGATTCAGGTGACCCTGAGGTCACAGATAAAACCTCAAATAGCCACAACAATTCTCAGAGAGTGTTAAGACCATTTGACTGCATACAAAACACAATCTTTCCATTCCCCCCTCCCATCCTGTGAGAACTATCACCCCCCCCCCAAAAAAATGAATATTCAACTGTCAATAACTGTCCTTCCATCTCCAACACCATCCATTACACCGATGAAGCTTTCAGGATAGGAAGCGAAATGTCATCTTCTTCCTCAAAAAATCAGTCCAGTTGCCTTTTCAAAAGTTAAAAAAACACCACTTTTTTGTTTTTTTCCAAAAAATTGAAAAAAAAAAAACATTGGGGAATATTTTATTTTAACATGATAAATAAAATATTTTAAGACAGGGTGTTCAAATATTTTCCAAATCATTTCTAAAAAAAAGTATGATATCAGATTATTCTAATTTCTGTGCACTGAGTGAGGACAAGCAAGTCCTAGGTAACAAACTGAACCCTCCAATGCAAGAACAGTATGCATTTCTTCCTTTCGGAGGTGCTGCTATTGTAACAAGAAAAAGGTTTCAGTTTTGCTTTTGCATGTTAGTGGGTGTGTTTGGTTTGTTCTGTCCTCTTCACTAGGCCTTAAAAGCATTGGAAGAAAATACAGAGCAACAAAAAGGACCTGAAAGTAAACTAGTAAGCAGTTCAGGAGATTGTTGCTCCCTTTGTTATCTTTTCAAAAGTTAAAAAAACACCACTTTTGATATAACCATGACCTGGATGGCTGAGAATCTTCATAGACATAGGTGTAATTAAAAGTGTAAACTTCACATGCCACACAATGCGAAGAAATTCTACCGCTCTGTGAGAGCTTTTTCAATTCTATGATTCTAATCAGTACCGTACTTTGGAATAAGATGTTAATACTTTATATTCCAAATGGAATCAGAAAGAAAAATGTTACTTGATTTCAAGCCTGCCCCATTTATTGCAATGGAATTTATATGTCCCAGTTTCCTTTGTACCATCATTACAATTTAGCTTATGGCTGATGACAAATGAAATAATCTCTGATAGATTAATCATCACCCTTTCAATCTCTCTCTCTCTCTCTCTCATTTAACAATTAATGCAAATTTCTTATAACAAACCTTTGCTTTTTCTAAAACGTTAAAGCAATTTTAAGATATAGTAAGCAAAACATTTTTTAATTGTAAGGAAGGGCATTTTAAAAAACGTTTTACGTCTCATTTTTATTGTAGAACAATGCTGCAAAAGCAAAGGATTCTGACTGAGCTGGCAAGCTAGGAGATTTAGTTTCACCACCTCTTCTATAATTCTAGATAGGCATCTCATTCTAAAGTAAATTATAATGGAAGGAAAGAAAAAAAAGAAGCTGACAGTCCCACACACTGTGTAGCGGGTGTCTTCCTTGGGCCGAAAATACGCTGTTAAAAACTCTGATGAAGCAGGCCTGAAAATAAATACTATTTTGAACATTACTGAAAAGTTATTTTTTAATTTGAATATAAAAGTAGGATTGTATGAGTGATCAGATACAACCATTTGTTTAGTGAACGTTTGAAGTTACAACGGCACTTAAGAAGTGACTTAGGATCGTTTTTCACACTTATGACCACTGCAGCATCTCCATGGTCAAGGGATAAAAATCCAGACACTTGGCAACCGGTTCATATTTATGACAGTTGCAGTGTCCCCGGGTCGTGTGATCACCTTTTGCCACAAGCAAAATCAATGGGGAAGCCAGATTCACTTAACGACCATGTTGCTAACTTAACAACTGCAGTGAATCGCTTATCAATGGGAAATTTGAGGAAGCTTTTTTTAAAGTGTACAAGTAAATGTATTTTTATTGCCTTTGGGTTGCATATATTTTTCTATTACCAGGTAGCCCTTGATTAACAACAGTAATTGGAACCAAAATTTTCATCACTAAGCAGTGCCATCAGAAAGTGTAATACACACAGAGAGAGATAGGGAGAAGTACATAATTTGATTCTACCAGTTAAATTAGAATTCTGATTTACCAAATAAATGTTGCAATAATACTTATTTTTTAGCATTTTAAAAATCGTGTTACTGGCAAGTCTGAAAGTTTCTGATCAATAAGAAAAATCCTGAAACAAGTTATATGATTATATGATTATATGAAGAGCTGAGGTGGCGCAGTGGTTAAAATGCAGCACTGCAGTTCAGCAGTTCAGCTGTTCAAATCTCACCAGCTCAAGGTTGACTCAGCCTTCCATCCTTCCGAGGTGGGTAAAATGAGGACTCAGATTGTTGGGGGCAATATGTTGACTCTGTAAACCGCTTAGAGAGGGCTGTAAAGCACTATGAAGCGGTATATAAGTCTAAGTGCTATTGCTATGATGATGATGATGATTATTGTACTGTAAAAATACAAAGGGTGGGTGGGTGGGAGGTTAATGGAACAATACTGGCATTTTTTTTTCTAGTGTAAAAAATAATATACACATTAAAAAAACCTTTTATTATAAAAAAAGTATGATTTGTTTGTGAAAAAGAAGGAAAGCCAAATGGAAATCTGTTTTCACCTTCTCCCCAATGAGCAGCCTGAAATGTGACAGTAGTGCTTTCAGAATTTCAGAATCCCTGCGTGCAATGTCATGGAACTATTTTTCTACATAGGGGAACATTGGTATAGCTCAGGGCTGAAATGAGGGCGCCTTGGTGCTCCCTGGTTTTCTTTCACTACCCAAACCAGTGTTAGAATTTTGAGTACCTGTTTTGCTGCCATCTAGTGGCTGTTTGTCATTTGCAGGCCAGCTACAGCAGCCTTAATTAAGTAAGAAATATCCTAGTAAGGGTCATGAAACGTCTGCATCAAAACCACCAAGCTCAGAAAACACCAAGGACCCCTCAACACTTTTCCTGTTGCACCAAAGAACTGAAGAAATTAATAGTGGTCAACACCTGAAAACAGAAGTTTCCTGCTGTACTGCAAGGAAGAAACAGAGTATGAAAGATGAATGTAATAATAATAATAAAAAACTTACAGATTGGGTGTTTTCTGGTGGCAAACCTATGCAATGTGACCAGTTAACAAAATTAGTGGTAAAACCTGGGCTTTTGTCACCCTGACTTACGTCTTGGGGGATGGCTATTGCTTAAGACTTCTGCAAGTCAATAGACATAAAATTTCTTCAAGATCTGACAGCCAACACACCTGACTGAACTCTGCATTTCTCTCTGCATTAAAGGCAATGTCAATGAAATTCAAAGAGAATTCACTAATATTCTCTTTGTAACCCAGTGATCTTTTCGTTTCCAAAACTGCTTCTTGGTGTGAAGATCAAGAATGAATAAACAAGCAAGCAAGCAAACAAACATATATATTCTACCTTATTCTTAAACAGTATTACTCAACTCAACTGCTGATACAGTTCTACAGAGGAATCATTGAGTCTGTCATCTGCAACCCAACAAGACAGACACAGACTTCAGAGGATAATCAGAACTGCAGAAAAAACAATTGCTACCAACCTGCCTTCCACTGAGGATCTGTATACTGCACGAGTCAAAAAGAGGGCCGTGAAAATATTTACTGACCCCTCGCATCCTGGACATAAATTGCTTCAACTCCTACCCTCAAAATGTCGCTATAGAGCACTGCACACCAAGACAACTAGACACAAGAACAGTTTTTCCCCGAACGCCATCACTCTGCTAAACAAATAATTCCCTCACCACTGTCAAACTATTCACTAGGCTGCATTACTATTACTATTAGTTTTTCTCATTGTTCCTATCACCCATCTCCTCCCACTTATGACTGTATGACTGTAACTTGTTGCTTGTATCCTTATGATTTATATCAATATTGTTTCCTGATTACTTATTTGTATCCTATGACAATCATTAAGTGTTGTACCTCATGATTCTTGACAAATGTATCTTTTCTTTTATGTACACTGAGCGCATATGCACCAAAGACAAATTCCTTGTGTGTCCAATCACACTTGGCCAATAAAGAATTCTATTCTATTCTATTCTACTCAACTATAACTGAGGCCTCACCAAACCGTGATACAGGCAGCCCTTGAATTGCAACAATTCGATTAATGAACATTAGAAGTTATAACGACACTGGAAAAAAAAATCAAATTACGACAGTAAGTGTGAAACTTACGACCACTGCAACATCCCCATGGTCACGTGATCAAAATTCAGGTGCTTAGCAACTGGAATGTATTTATGATAGCTGCAGTGTCCCACCCGGGATCCTGTGATCACCACTGGTGATTCTTCCCAGGTGGTGTTGACAAGCAAACTCAACGGGGGAAGCCATTATATTGCTTAATGACAATTAAATGTTGAGGGATGAGAATAAGATCTCATAGAGGCTATTTGGATCTTTGCTTGGAATTCAGACAGTTAGAAATAAAGCCGAGATTAAAAGTCTAATAGAAATATTTATTTCGGTTCAAAAACAATAAATTCTGAATAATTACATATTTGCTAAGAAAACGCGACCGTTCCGGTCAAGAGCCAAGTCAAAAGTGATTAATGGTGGATCTGGAATGTGGACATGCGTACAAGATCATATCACGTGTTCTGCTTGTATTGGAATATACCATAATATTAGAATAGGGGTGCATCACCCTGCATAGACATACAACTGACAATATTCACTACGTGACAATAAATCACTTAACAATGGCAGAGATTCGCTTAACAACAGTGGCAAAAAAGGTTGTAAAATAGGGCATGACTCACTTTACAACTGCCTTGCTTAGCAATGCAAATGGGCAATTGTAGTCATAAGTTGAGGACAACCTATAATGTCTGTAAAGATGATAAATCAAGCCAGGGAGAGTCGAAAGTAAGATATGATGGCAATATCAATATCGGCTTACTTACAAATGAACTACTGTAATCCATTTTAAAAGCTGCTGATGCTAGAGGCCATGAAAACATTTAGTTATATCATAATAATACTACCAATTAATTATATATGGTGCAGACATTTATTGATTTTAATTCCAGCCAAAGGCAATGCATTCTACTGTCAAACGGAACTACACATATTTCTGATGTATCCTGATTGAAATTAATTTAGCCACAAATTTAAAACCAGAAATAAGGAAAGATATTGATTAATTCCAGACATCCATTTAGTTGCAATGGTCGTCTGATACAATTTGGAATCACAATGTCCTTATTTTACGTTACATTTAAGGCTTCTTTTAACTCCAAAGTACTACTGTACTTCACATGAACTGATACTTGAGTAATGACACTTAGCATGAAATATATTTCTTCAGATAATGTTATTCCAAGTGATCTCAACTTACAGCAGAGGTCTTCAAACTTGGCAACTTTAAGACTTGTGGACTTCAACTCCCAGAATTGGCTGGAGAATTCTGGGAGTTGAAGTCCACAAGTCTTAAAGTGGCCAAGTTTGAGGACCCCTGCCCTACAGTCTGGCACCCTTGACTATCTTAAAAGGGTCCTTTCAAGAAAGGGAATTAATAACAGAGCTGCGTAAAATCCTCTCAATCATTTGTTTTCTTTGTGTTCAGCTAGAATAAGTAGGGTTAGGATATTTTATTGATTTTGTTCTCTACCTGAAAATCCACTATTAAGAGATTTTTATAGGGTTTCGAGTCAATATAAATATAAAACATTCTTTCTTTAATGTGTTTTGGGTCAACAATAAGTGAAATATTGATTCCTAGAGGCTTTGAACCCCGTTTCACACATTGTCAGAAATTATGAAAACATGGAAAACAGGCAAAACCAATTAAAACATAGTTCTTCAGAAAAGGGTAATAAATATTTTTCACAGCCCTCCATAAAACAGCAACAAATTCTTCATTATTAAAAGGTCATTATTCTTAAAAAATTATGAGAAAACATCAGCATATGTTTAGAATGCATTAACTCTTACAAAATTCTGCATTACTGACTTTCTGTGTCCTTTTTCAGATTTCTGTTTCAAAATACTGGTGTTACTCTTTGAAAAGATGCGCATGATTCTACTTTTTGTCCTAAATTGTAGAAGTAGCCCTGCATATGCATTTGCTTTCCAATATCATTTGAAAAGAAATTACCGTATTTTTCGGAGTATAGGACGCACCTTAGTTTTGGGGGAGGAAAACAAGGGAAAAAGGCCTCTGCCTCCCAGCAATTTGCCAAACAGCAAACAGCACAGATGATATTCACTATTTGCTGTGTATTTCTGTGCATGTGTGCCTGATCCATAGAAATAGGAAATTGGAGAAATGTACATTATGCCAGAAAGTTTTCTTAAATGTAGTCACACTAACTCCTCCCAATTATTTAAATAGATCTACTCCAAACATAACTAAGTCAGGGTTTAATTCAGCTGCCTTATTTTAATACTAATACTTAATACTAATACTTAATACAAAAACAGGATATTTCAGATTATACTTTAAAATTGATGTGGCTTTCTGGAAGTATTCTCTGCTATTTAAAAGAAGATACAAAAGCACTGGGCCTCTTCAGATCAATCATTTATTTTAAAAAGCTTCTTCATTTTGTTAAGTTGTCTAGAACAGGGGTCTCCAACCTTGGCAACTCTAAGACTTGTGGACTTCAACTCCCAGAATTCCATAGCCAGCAAAGCAAATAATAAAGCAGTCAGCAAAGCAAAGCTGGCTGAGGAACTCTGGGAGTTGAAGTCCATAAGTCTTAAAGTTGCCAAGGTTGGAGACCCCTGGTCTAGAACAATAATAAAGCAGTCTTTAAAAATAAATTTAATAATTTGAACATTCTATAGGCATTTATAGTTATTGACTTACCTTCTTGCAGCAAAAAACAGCCAGTTTCAGCACAAGAAAATAAGATTCTATCTTTGCCTCTCCCTCCAGCAATTTGACTCCGTGCAGCTTTAGTTTAGTTTCACTTTCATTTTAGCACAGTGGACTTGCCGGCAATTTCAATAAAGCAGCTGAGTGTCGGGAGGCAGATAATCAGTGGCTAATGAGGCTCTGCTGCTGTTTGCTGCAAAAAGGTAACTTGCTGGCAGGCAAAGATCAAGGAGTGGGGATGGCTGGGTGAGGCTACATTCGGTGTATAAGGCGCACCCAAGTTTTCACCCTCTTTTGGGGGGTAAAAAGGTGCGTCTTATACTCCGAAAAATACGGTATAACTGTAAAGTTCATTTTCTCGGTACAATTATATATTTTGATTGCCAGTCAATTATAAAGTTTTCTTTTACGTTCACTGTTTTGTCTGTCAGATTTATAACCCAAATCTTAATGAAGGAATGCACAACGGTGTATGTAGCATTCCCTTTTTCAATTCCACTACTAATAACTGAGAAAATATTTGGCCCAATGTCCTTCAGCCACCTTCCATGGCCAAGGATGGATTTGAAACTGGATCTTTTTCACAGTGACCCATCATCTTAATCCATACATTGCTGGTGAATGTCTGTGGAGATTCTCAGTCATCCAGGTCTTGTCTCAAAGGTGCTTTTTTTTTCCCTTTGAGGGAGAAGAAGACATTTCGCTTCTCATCCAAGGAGCTTCTTCAGTTCTAATAGCGGGGGGATGGAAGTTTTCTTTTCCCACCATCAGAACCGATGAAGCTTCTTGGATGAGAAGTGAAATGAGCCGAGGTGGCGCAGCAGTTAGAGTGCAGAACTGCAGGCCACTTTAGCTGACTGATTCAGCAATTCAGCTGTTCAAATCTCACGGGCTCAGAGTTGACTCAGCCTTCCATCCTTCCGAGGGTAGGTAAAACGAGGACCCAGATTGTTGGGGGCAATATAAATATACATTGCTTAATGGTGTAAACCGCTTAGAGAGTGTTTGCCCTGTGAGGCAGTATATAAGTCTCACTAATAAATAAATAAATAAATAAATAAATAAATAAATAAATAAATAAATAAATGTTTTTCTTCCTCCTCCTCAAGGAAAAAACAGTGCAGTTGCCTTTTGAAGAAGAAAAAAGCCCCTTTGAGATTGCAGCTGAATCTATCACCGACATTTTCCTGACTGACTGAAAAATTCATGGGTTTTGACATAGCAGCTGCTGAGGAAAAGCTTCAAATATTCAGAGGGTACTGCCAGGAGGACAACAGAAGGGCAGAGCCAAACTGATTATGCATTTAGCAGCCGACAAAACTCTGAGGAATTGTAATTTCTGCATTTATTAAATGAAAGGGATGTGCTCCTAAGAGCACTCCTGCTGTATATAAATAATGAGCCAGTCGACAAATTATAAGAGTATCTCTGTAACAGGCCAATCAGTTCATGGGGAAATGCCCAACTCCAAAGCATTTCCAGTTCATTTGATCACAATGTCACCTGGCCAGAGTCGGGATCCCCCACTCCAATTCCCTGCAGAAATTCTACAGAAAATCAGAGACGGAGGGATGGAGAGGAAGTATGGGAAGTGACTGATTGAGTGTGTGTTTGTGAATGTGTATAACAGAGGGGGAGAGAGAGAGATTCTTCTATGACACTTAAGG
The DNA here is from genome assembly GCA_023053685.1 of Diadophis punctatus similis. NCBI lineage: Eukaryota > Metazoa > Chordata > Lepidosauria > Squamata > Dipsadidae > Diadophis > Diadophis punctatus. Next base: position 45,218,285 of record JALIGW010000007.1, on the reverse strand, counting down.
CTATATGGCTTACAGACTAAAATGATAACGTTTACTTAAATAGAACTATATTTAATTCACTGAATATACCTTTTTTATCCCTTAATCCGTTTTGAGATTTTTTTCGACAGACAATTTGTCACAATTCAATAAAACACATGAAAATCCCTTAAACAAGAGGATTTCGTTGAAGTGTAAAATAAATATGAAGAAAAGCTCAAATCGTAGCAAGTGCTGCGATGAAGCTCTAAATTATGCATTTAATCTGGGCTTGATCTGAGTGAAGCAGAGGAAGAAAAATTATTGGGGGGGGGAAGCTTATTTAGACGCAAAAAGCTGCCAGAGGACAAAACTCACTATACAGGGGATCTCTAGAGAATAGCACCCCCAAGACTAGATACTGTCATTTTTATTTACTCTGTAAAAAAAATGAAACTGTGTGTTTTGCCTTGTGGTGACATGAATTTTTCCTATGAGCATTCTTTTACATTTCCACACTTATATTCTGCAAGTGTATCCTCAAATTCCAAGTGTGGTCATCATTCCATATTTTCAGCAGACATTTGGTTTGGGATATGTCAAATTCAGCCGAAGTGAACATGAGCCAAAAGGCAGAAAACTGTTATGTCCAGTGGGCACACTTGGAACTTTGAGAATATTTATGTATTTACTTATATCCCGCTTTTATTATTTTTACAAATAACTCAAGGTGGCGAAGATATTTAATACATGCATACCTTCCTCCTGTTCTCCTCACAACAACCCTGCAAGATAGGTTTGGATGTGAGAGAGACAGAGAGAGCAAGAGAGAGAATGAAAATGAGTGGCCCAAAGTCACCCAGATGGTTTCCATGCCTAATGCAGGACTAGAATTCACCATCTCCTGGTGATTGGCCCAAAGACACATTGCTGGTTTTCATGTTTGAGGTAGGACTAGAACTTACTATCTCCTGTTGATTGGCCCAAAGTCATCCAGCCGGCTTTTATGCTTACGGCAGGACTAGAACTCCCAGTTGCCCAGAACTCTAGTGCCTTAACCACTAGACCGAACTGGTTCTCATATACTGTATATATTGGACAGAGACTTAGTAATTATCACATATTGTCACTTACTGTCACTTACCTTTTCTTCAGTAATTCAAGCCTCTAGACTATTTCTTGCATATATTCTTATATATATATTTCCACACTTTTGTGTGTGTGTGTGTGGATGTGTGTGGGGATGGATGGATGGATGGATGGATGGATGGATGGATGGATAGATGGATGGATGGATGGATGGATGGATGGATGGATGGATGGATGGATGGTAGGTAGGTAGGTAAGTAAGTAGATAGATAGATAGATAGATAGATAGATAGATAGATAGATAGATAGATAGACAGACAGACAGACAGACAGATGATAGATAGATGATAGATAAGATAAAGATAGATAGATAGATAGATAGATAGATAGATAGATAGATAGATAGATAGATAGATAGATAGATAGATAGATAGATAGATAGATAGATAGATAGATAGATAGATAGATGATACCGTATTTTTTGGAGTATAAGACGCACCTTTTTACCCCCAAAAAGAGGGTGAAAACTTGAGTGCGTCTTATACACCAAAGGTAGCCCCACCCAGTCACACCCACCCTTTGGCCTCTGCCTCCCAGCAATTTACCTCCTTGCAGCAAACAGAACAGAGCCTGATTAGCATAAGCAATTGATTATCAGCCTCCCGACCCACAGCTGATTCAGCACAGGCAGGCCACCTGCTAGAACTGAAAGTGAAACTAGCAGCAAGGAGGCAAATTGCTGGGAGGTAGACTGCTGGCAATGTTGGACTGCTGAAACTGCAAGGTGGTAAGTCAATAACTAAAATTGTCTATAGAATGTTCAAATGATTAGACTTTTTTAAAAGACTGCTTTATTATTGTTCTAGACAACTTAACAAAATAAAGAATTTTTAAAATAAATGCTTGATCTGAAGAGGCCCAGTGCTACTGTATCGTCTTTTAAATAGCAGAGAATACCTATACTTCCAGAAAGCCACATCAAATTTAAAGATCTGTAAAAGTATAATCTGAAATGTAACAGTGTTCTGTTTAGTATTAAGATAAGGCAGCTGAGTTAAACCCTGACTTAGTCATGTTTGGAGTAGATCTATTTAAATAATTGGGAGGAGTTAGTGTGACTATATTTAAGAAAACTTTTTGGCATTAATATACTGCCATAATGTACATTTCTCCAATTCTTTGCTATTTCTATGGGTCAGACACACATGCACAGAAATACATACCAAACAGTGTATATCATCTGTACTATTTGCTGTTTGGCAAATTGCTGGGAGGCAGAGGCTTTTTTTCCCTTGTTTTCCTCTCCCAAAACTAAGATGCGTCTTATACTCCGGTGAGTCTTATACTCCGAAAAATACGATAGATAGATAGATAGATAGATAGATAGATAGATAGATAGATAGATAGATAGACAGACAGACAGACAGACAGACAGACAGACAGACAGACAGACAGACAGACAGACAGACAGACAGACAGACAGACAGACAGACAGACAGGATGGATAGGATGGATAGATAGGGGGAGAGAGAGGAGAGAAAGAGGAAGAGAAATAGAGACAGACAGACAGACAGACAGACAGACAGAGATAGATAGATAGATAGATAGATAGATAGATAGATAGATAGATAGATAGATAGATAGATAGATAGATAGGATGGATAGATAGGGGGAGAGAGAGGAGAGAAAGAGGAAGAGAAATAGAGACAGACAGACAGACAGACAGACAGACAGACAGACAGACAGACAGACAGACACACACACACACACACACACACACACACACACACACATGCTACAGTTAACGACAACCTAGCAAAGCACTCTTCAACTGTCCAGGCACTTCTATATCTGAAACACTTTCCTCATCCATGTGAGAACTCAAGTCTGCATTCATTACAAGTCCACACAAAGAAAGTGCAATAAAATGAAGAGGCAGCCTTCTTAGAATACATCCTAACCTGATAGATAACCTTCTTCTTCCCATCTTCATCCAACTGAGGCAACATCAAGGGTCCTGAAACAACCCAGACGTCTTCAAATCTTTCAGTCAGCTCCCGGCAATACATCTCCACTCTGTAAATATGTCAAACAGACCAGGTAAACTGAGAGGCTGGTTCCTGTAATAAAATATCTCAACTCACCCTCTATAGTAGTGGTGTCCAACCTTGGCAACTTTGACACCTGTGGACTTCAACTCCCAGAATTCCCCCCTCCTGTATTGCAAAGCACCATTATTTGCATAAGGCTTGAGTTGCTCCACAGAACAGACAGTGAGCTTCCAAACATAATAACTCTATTTACTTCTATTTTTCTACTTTATCTTTATTTCAAGGTGAATTGTATATTGTGAGAAGCAAATTTTAGCCATTTTAAACATTTCTATAAGTGCAACTTTAAAACTGCAACTTCCCCACCAGGGAAGAGGAAAAAAAGTTGGGGCGGGCTTTGTTCTGAAACAAAAACTTCAGATTTCTGCCTGATGAAGCAAATTGATGAAGGTTTTTCTTTCCTCAGCATCATCATTTTCCAATGCACAAGTATCTTTTTTTGGGGGGGGGGGGACACAAGGTAATTTATTCAAACTCACATCCACTGATTTACATTCATTCCTTTCCTTGGGGAAGTTATTAATGGTGATATTTTAGTGACATTCAAACTCTGCCTCTGAAGAAGTCATCACCTTAGTTGCATTGAAGAGCTGTGGTGGCACAGTGGTTAGAATGCAGTACTGTAGGCTGACTCTGCTGACTGCCAGCGATTCAAATCTCACCAGGCTCAAGGTTGACTCAGCCTTCCATCTTTCCGAGGGGGGTAAATATGCTGACTCTGTAAACTGCTTAGCACTGTAAAGCACTGTAAAGCGGTATATAGGGCTAAGTTATATTGCTATTGGATTTGCATTCGGCTGATAGGGAGGAAACAAGGGAAGGAGGGTGTTTGACAGAAAATAGAATGAATGAATGAATGAATGAATGAATGAATGAATGAATGAATGAATGAATGAATTGCACCTTACTGAGGGAATAGAGGTAACAGCATCTCTTTACAGGTGGCAAACAGAGGACTGACCGTTCACAGACTTGCCTGCATCACTAGCTACCAAATTAACAAAATTATTATCAATAAAGGAGAATATTTGTAGGACTCAGGGTTGAAATGAGGGGTCCTTGGTGCTCTCTGAGCTTGTTTCCTTGTCTCATTACCCAAACTAGGTAACATCACCAGTGCTAGTGATGGTGATGTTACCTAGTTTGGGTAATCAAACATTTGCAAGAAAACAAGCAAGCTCAGAGAGCACCAAGGACCCCTCAAAAATTATTATCGTACTGTGTGCCCCAAAGATGCCTTCTTTCAAAGACAGCTGAACTTTCTTGTTTTGCTAGAAGACGTTTCGCTTCTCATCCAAGAAGCTTCTTCATTTCTGGAAGCTTCTTGGACGAGAAGTGAAAGCAAAACAAGGAAGTCCAGTTGCTTTTTGAAAGAAAACGCCTTTGGGACAACCATGACCTGGACAGTTGAGAATCTCCATAGACATTTATCATAGTGTTTCCCTTGCTTGAAACAAACTAATTCTGTTTCTCAGCAGCGTGGGTCTAATTCCTCAATTTCCATCCTTTTTCATTAGATCTGTGTATCTTTTAAAGCAAGGGTCCCCAACCCCGAGTCTGCAACCCGGTTGGAGACAGGCCACACAAGCAGCCATGAAGCTGCATTTGCGCAAGCAGAGCGTGAAAAGCCATCCCCTCTCCCTCCCCCACCACAGAGGTCCACAGAGCTGGAAAGGTTGGAGACCACTGCCTTAAAGTGTTATGCACCGTGAGCATTCAAGAAGGGAGATATTATATATTGTCTCCACTAACGCACCTACACATAGAGAAACTCTGGACTAACGTGTCCACCATACATTCTGGGCAAAAATTCTCTCACTGAATGAGGACGTTGCAGAGGCTTTTGGGGCCACATCATCCAAATTCAAATAGCATAGCTGGTCCTTGACTTACAACCATTCATTTAGCGACCGCTGAATGTTGCAACAGCAATGAAAAACCGGTGCTCATAACTGTTACAACATCCCCATGGTCAGTGATTAAAACCTGCACCTAGCAAGAATCTACACCATTTGCAGCAACTCCAGGTCATAGAGTTGCCCTTTTCAACCTTCCCAGCTAGCTTTCGACAAGCGAAGTCAACGGAAGAAGTCAGATTTGTTTAACGACAAGATTCATTTAACAATCGCAGTGATTTGTTTAACAACTGTGGCAAAATAGTTCGTAAAATCAGCTGCGATTCACTTAACAACCGTCTTGCTTAGTTACAGAAATTCTGGTTGCAACTGTGGTTGTAAGTCGAAGACCATGCTTGCTTTCTCTGAGAACATTTTTTACATTTTTTTCCCTCTGCTCTTTTCTACCCAACTTGAAGTGTTTCGCTTATTTTGGTTATTCCTCCTTCCAATTCTGGTTGAAGTGTGATGGATAACATTTAAACAAAACTCATCCTGTTTCTAGGGTACCTGTTTAAACACACCCACCTATTCCAGAAACCAGCATTATTCTCATAGTTCTGAGGCACGATGTTGGATAGATAAAATGTTTCTGCCATGGCTTCCTATTTTAAAAAAATAAGAATTAAAATTGAGTTTCTGATGGATGCCTACAATAGTTAAGAACTCAGAATTAAGCATATCATTAGCAGAATTAAGTCAGACATCAAAGCAGAGCTTGTGTTCGGTAGAATATTAATAGACTGATCTATAATTCTTACATCAGTCAGCATTACAGAATTCAGTCTGCTTTTTAATCAACTTGCTTCCCTTCCCTAAAAACCTACCATATTTTTCAGAGTATAAGACGCACCAGAATATAAGACGCACCTTAGTTTTTGGGGAGGAAAATAGGGGGGAAAATCTGCCTACCAGGTATTCATCTGGCTAGCATCCTTAGTCTGGTCAGCTTCAGCACATTATTTTATCCCCTGGTTAGGACTTAAAAAAACCTTCTTCGGAGAGAGTAACAATGAAAGAGCCTGCAAGCCAGTAAGAGCTGGGAAGATCATTAGCACCTAGTTAGGGCTAGAAAAAAACTTATTCGGAGTAAGTAGAGCAATGAAAAAAACCCTGAAAAGACTTAGGGCTGGAAAAACCTTCTTCTGAGAGAGTAACAATGAAAAAGCCTGCAAGCCAGTAAGAGCTGGGAAGATCGTTAACACCTAGTTAGGGCTGGAAAAAAGGCTCCGAAAAAGCTACATTCAGAGTATAAGACGCACCCAAATTTTCAGCCACTTTTTAGGGAGGAAAAAAGTGCGTCTTATACTCCAAAAAATACGGTAGGTATAAAATTGCAGAGATTCCATAAGATTCACATCATTGTTTGGCTGTTCTCTAACGGATTTAGGAATCCAGTGTTAAGCAGTTTTATTTATTCTATCCTGTCTATTATTTTTACAAATAACTCAAGGCAGTGAACAAATCCAACACACCTTCCTCCTCCCATTTTTTTCTACAACAACAACCCTGTGAGGTGAGTTGGGATGAGAGAGAGAGAGAGAGAGACTGGTCCAAAGTCACCCGGCTGGTTTTCCTGGTTAAGGCAGGACTAGAATTCACAGTCTCTCCTGGTGCTTGGCACAAAATCACCCAACTGGCTTTCATGCCTAAGGCGGGATTGAGTTCGTTGTCTCCTAGCGCCTGGCCCAAGCAGGCTTTCATGGATAAGGTGGGACTAGAACTCATTGTCTCCTAGTGCCTGGCCCAAAGTCACCCAGATGGCTTTCAGGGATAAGGCAGGACTAGAACTCCTTGTCTCCTGCTTTCTTGCTTGGTGCCTTAATTATTAGACCAAATTGGGTCTCTTTGCATTCTCTTTTTGCAAAAAGGAAAAAAAAACTATTTTTGTATTTTGTATTTTCTCATGCAAAAAAAAAGATTGCATATAATTTACATGCGACCTTGTTCAGTTGAAAATGGCTGTGTGAATTGTTTTCAACCTTCCATCCCTTCCCCTTCAAAGGAACAAGGAATCAAACTCAATCCTACTGATGAATGTTTGTTGTCCCCTGCTGGCGCCATGTGACCTCGTGACCAGCCACTGCCGATGTAATCTTCATTCACAGCACTGAACATGGAAGGGATGTTGGGGTCTGCTTTAAATTTACAGTGTTTTCTGTCTGCACTACCTGTGGAACAAGGTACCAAACGATTCGATTACATTTATTTCCTTTTCAAAAAATAAGTTCTGTGCTGAAAGCAACTTACACAATTGCTATTTTTTTTAAAAAAAAAAAAGATATATAGAGCAGACTTTAAGTCAGTGTTTCTCAACCTTGGGAGTTTGAAGATGTGTGGACTTCAACTCCCAGAATTCCACAGCCAGCAACGCTGGCTGGGGAATTCTGGGAGTTGAAGTCCACACATCTTCAAACTCCCAAGGTTGAGAAACACTGCTTTAAGTGGTTGTAACTACTCCGAGCAGAAAATGTGCCTCCAACGTTCCCATACAGGTAGTCTTGAGGTAAACGGAATTGAACTTAAGCCTCTTCAAATGCTGAAAAGATTATTCCAAAGGTGTATTCATTAACAATCTAAGCAGATATTCCATGAGACAGAGGTTCTCTAACGTTGTGACTTCCTTAAATAATACATGAATTTATAAGATTCCCTCCATGAATTTTTTATTTTTCTTTTTTAAAGATCCTGTAACTCCTTGCATCGGGGTAGAGTCGGGGCGACTGAATGGAGCTGAGCTTTTTCTGGCCGGATGCCCTTCCCAACACCTATGCAGAGCTCACAGCAGATATTTTCTCTGTGCACCCAGAGATAAAAATATCTGCTGCTACTTAGGATTGAACTCACAGTCTTCTGGTTGTGAGGCTAGAGCTCCACCTGTAGGCCACCATGCTGCTCACAAGATTCCCTCCATGAATGTTAGGATAATTCTAATAATAGTAATGAGGAGGAGGAGGAGGAGGAGATGAAAGTGGGTGGGTGGTGTAGGATTCCTGTTTTTTTTTAAATGGCAATTCAAATAACTTTCAGTAAGGCTGCAAAAGTTTGGTGGCTTGACCACACAAAGCAGGATCAAGTCAAAAATGCAAGCCAAATAATAAAAGCTTAAATATGGAAGCCAAAGTTCACCCTATTGGCCACTTCATTGTCCTATTACAGCATATTCCTGATCCAACATTTTGGAGCTGCATTGGAAGTCTATTTATTTATTTATTTGGCAGTTTTTCTATGCCGCCCTACTCCCTCAGGACTCAGGGCGGCGTACAACATTTTATGAAAACTCCAAACAAATCATTAAAAAAACAATTTTTAAAAACAGTTTAAAAAACATATAAACAACATACATACATGGGGGAGACATCAGATATAAAATTGTCTCAGACTCACCCCGCCTGCAGGAAGAGCCATGTCTTAATGGCTTTTTGGAAGTCCAGCAAGGTGGGGATGATTCGTATCTCTGGGGATAGTTGATTCCAGAGAGCAGGGGCCCCTACCGAGAAGGCCCTCCTCCTAGGCCCCGCCAGTCGACACTGTTTGGCTGACGGGACCTGGAGGAGACCCACTCTGTGGGACCTGACCGGTCGAAGGGAAGAATGAGGCAGAATGCGGTCCCGGAGATAGCCTGGTCCTAAGCCATGTAGGGCTTTAAAGATGATGATCAGCACCTTGAATTGTACCCAGAGACCAATGGGCAGCCAATGCAGCTGGCGGAGTATAGGTGTTACGTGGGTGTACCTTGAAACACCCACCACAGCACGCGCAGCTGCATTTTGCACCAGTTGGAGTCTCCGAATACTCTTCAAGAGCAGCCCCATGTAGAGCGCATTGCAGTAGTCCAATCGAGAGGTGACAAGGGCATGAGTGACCGTGAGTAGAGCCTCCTTCTCCAAGTATGGTCGCAACTGGTGCACCAGGCGAACTTGTGCAAAAGCCTCCCTAGCCACAGCTGCAAGGTGTTGGTCTAATTTTAGCTGTGGAACTAGGACAGTGTTTCTCAACCTTGGCAGTTTGAAGATGTGTGGACTTCAACTCCCAGAATTCCACAGCCAGTTGCTGGCTGTGGAATTCTGGGAGTTGAAGTCCACACATCTTCAAACTGCCAAGGTTGAGAAACACTGATCTAGGAGGACTCCCAAATTGCGAACCGTTCTGAGGGAGTTAATTTTTCTCCCTCATAGTCAGTTTCTATCAGCCATAACAGGATCATACTGAGAACAATGGGAGTTGTAGTCTAACCTAATTGGAAAGCAGGACACAAGTGTCACTCAAGGGGAAACTGACTTCATCAATTTTGGTGTAAAATGATTGGAATACAGATAGTCCTCGAATTATAACCATTTGTTTAGCGACCGATCAAAATTACAACAGAACTCAAAAATTGACTTATGACCAGTCTTCACATTTACAACAGTTGCAATGTCCCCATAATCAAAATTTGGGTACTGGGCAACCATATTTACGACAGCTGCAAAATACATGTGATTTGTGGATCACCATTTGCGACTTCCACGGCTTCTGACAACCAAAATCAATGCCAGACTTGCTTAACAACCATGAGTCATTTATCTACCAGGATGATTCACTTAATAACTTTTTTAAAAGTTGCAAAAGTGAGTGTGATTCACTTAACAACCATCTCGCTTAGCAAGGAAGCTTCTGGTCTCAACTGTGGTCGTAACTTGAGGATTACTTGTATTCATCTCTAGGTGTTGACTTTCATTCTTCTCCGCTCCCACCACACCACTACCACAGTAGTCTAGAATGACGCCAAGCCCCTTTCAGTTGCCTGGGGATGATGGGATAGGATTCACTGCACCTGGATGCAAGCTGATTGGCAGGAAAGGAAGAAGCAGCTTGCAGGGGATGGCAATTAGAAGCGAAATTGTGGAGCGCCTCTTGCTTGCAAACGTCTCCCAAAAGCAAGCAGGAAGGCGAATGAACTTGAAGAGTTCCAAAGCATGTGTAAGTGGAAACTTCAATTAAGGAACTGAGCTTGGCCAGTCTGGCGAAGAGAAGGACCAGGGGTGACATGATAGCAGTGTTCCAATACTTGAGGGGATGCCACAGAGAGGAGGGGGTCAGGCTGTTCTCTATGGCACCAGAAAGCCAAACAAGGAATAACTGATGAATAACAAGGAGAGATTCAACCTGGAAGTGAGGAGAAACTTTCTGACGGTGAGAGCGATCAGCCAGTGGAACAGCTTGCCAGCGGAGGTTGTGAGAGCCCCAACACTTGCGACCTTCAAGGGGAGACTGGACTGCCATCTGTCTCAAATGGTGTAGGAACTCCTGCTTGAGCAGGGGGTTGGACTAGATGACCTACAAGGTCCCTTCCAACTCTAATAATAAGTCTAAATCTAAATCTTAGAAAATAACCCCATGCATACTTCTATGAAAGTAACCTTCACTATACTTAGCCTTATTTTCAGACGAATTCAGGTAGTCCTCGACTTACATTCATTCTGAAGTTACAATGGCTCTGAAAAAAGTGATGTATGACTGCTTTTCACACTTACGACCAGCATCCCCATGGTTGCAGCATCCCCATGGTCACGTGATGAAAATTCAGGCGCTTGGCAACTGTCTCATATTTATGACGGTTGCAAGGTCCCGGGGAGGTCATGTGATCCCCTTTTGCGACCTTCTGGCAAGCAAAGTCAACAGGGAAGCTGGTTCACTTAAGAACCAGGTTACTAATTTAACAAATGCAATGATTCACTTAACAACCGTGGCAAGAAAGGTCGTAAAATGGGGCAAAACTCGCTTAAGTATGCATGGGGTTATTTTCTAAGATGAATCGAGGTTTCCATTTACACACGCTTTGGATAGGAAAGCTCTTAAGTCTCACTTAGCAACAGAAATTTCAGGCTCAGTTGTGGTCATAAGTCGAAGACTACTTGTAAAGATAAGATTGCAGCCAGGGAACGAATCTTCTATGGCAATTCTATGATTCATACGTGGCAAGGAGTCCCTCTCTTCTTAGAAGGAAGTTAATTGCAATATCCAGAAAGAGCAAATGTTTAAATACCTGAAGTTTTACATTTGGAAATATGCTCAATCACCCATCTAGGTACTCGTTTGGCCTGATCATAAGAGAGAGCATGATTGGTGTAATATCTGATTTGAGTTCCGGCTGCAGGAAATCCGTATCTTTCCAATATAGATGTTGGTCCAGGTTCTGAGAGAGAAAGAAAAATAACTTTTTTCTAAAACAAAGGCATAGAGAAATCACATCCATATCTTAAAAATCAGAGCCACCTTTTTACAAATCAGAAAAATAATTATACAGTGTCATAATCTTTCAAAGATTATATGGCACTGTATGACAGGTTTCAATTTCATATTTCTATAGCAATAGTAATACAAATAGGTTTAAGTCACCTCAGTGGTCAAAATATGCAATTACCAATAATTGTGCCTTACACTGAGGAAACACAAGGCAGAGAAACTACTTTTCAGTAGCGGTGGGTGATTTTCATTGTATGAAGGAAGAAAGGAAATGGAAGGTGGATTTTTTTAAATACATCTGGTCCTAAGCAGTGGTAGGTTTGAAATTTTTTTACTACCGGTTCTGTGGGAGTGGCTTGGTGGGTGTGGCAGGGGAAGGATACTGTAAAATCTCCATTCCTCCCGATCAGCTGGGACTCGGGAGGCAGAGAATAGATGGGGGCGGGGCCAGCCAGAGGTGGTATTTACCAGTTCTCCGAACTACTCAAAATTTCCACTACCGGCTCTCCGAACTACTCAAAATTTCCACTACCGGCTCTCCGAACTACTCAAAATTTCCACTACCGGCTCTCCGAACTACTCAAAATTTCCACTACCGGCTCTCCGAACTACTCAAAATTTCCACTACCGGCTCTCTGAACTACTCAAAATTTCCACTACCGGCTCTCCGAACTACTCAAAATTTCCACTACCGGCTCTCCGAACTACTCAAAATTTCCGCTACCAATTCTCCAGTACTGATCAGAACATGATGAAACCCACCTCTGGGTTTTCATTTGCAACCTTCCTAGGGAGCTTCTGAGAAGCAAGGAGACAAGATTCACTTAATGTCCACATGATTCACTTAACAACTGTAGTGATTCACTTAACTACCATAGCAGAAAAAGTCATAACATGGGGCATAATTTATTTTATTTATTTATTTATTTTGTGAGATTTATATACCGCCTCACAATGCAAGCACTCTCTAAGCGGTTTACACCAGTAAGCAATGTATATTTATATTGCCCCCAACAATCTGGGTCCATATTTTACCTACCTCAGAAGGATGGAAGGCTGAGTCAACCTTGAGCCGGTGAGATTTGAACTGCTGACCTGCGGATCACAGTCAGCTAAAGTGGCCTGCAGTACTGGCTCTAACTGCTGCGCCACCTCGGCTCATTAGAAAGCCGAGGTGAAGCCCCTCCAGGTGTAAAAGTACTTCAGATCAGAACTGGGTTACTTCTTTTCCTTCTCCTCCATGTGCCTTGCAACTTGCTTGCTTAGCAATGAAAATTTTGGGCTCAATTGTTGTTGCAATTTGTGTGACCACTTATTCCGCAATTGTTCAAACTTACGATGGCGCTGAAAAACAAGACTTAGGACCACCCTCAAAGTTGCGCCCAAAGTTGCAGCATGGTCATATGATCAAAATTCAGAAGCTTGGCAACTGACTCATATTTATGACGGTTGCAGTATCCTGAGGTCACGTCAGGGGTGAAATGCTCCTGGTTCGCTTTTACCTGTCGTCGGAGAGCCGATCGCGCAGGCAGCGCGACGCTCCGCCCACCTGCCGGGACACCACCATTTGAGTTCTTTTACCCTCTGCACATGCACAGAAAGCTTTGTGCATGCGCAGAGGATAAAAGAACTGAAATGGCGGTGTCCCGGCGGAGCCCCGTGCTACCTGCTTGATTGGCTCACCGACGACAGACAGGTAAAAGCGAACCGGGAGCATTTCACCCTTGGGTCACGTGATCACTTTTTGTGACCTCCTGACAAAGTCAATGGGGAAACCAGATTTACTTTACAACCGTGTTATTAACTTAACAAGTGCAGTGATTCACTTAACAATTGTGGCCAGAAAGGCTGTAAAATGGGGCAAAACTCACATTAACAACTGTCTGACTTAGCAACAGAAACTTAGAGCTCAACTGCAGTCGTAAGCCAAGGACTACCTGTACACCCCGTGATAAATTGAAGCTGCTATTCCTTCCCATTCATAGATCTTTGCAAATAACCTTGGGGAACCAAAAATCAAATTCTGACATGATCCTTGGCACAGTAGGCTAAAAACAAATGCCAGGGATCTGATTAATATGAATTCATATACATTGCACTAGATTTGGACACCCATAGATTATGTCAAGAGAAGTGATTGATAGGATGTCAGATGTTGATGCAAGGACTGTCTTTATACCGCCAATTCCAAATTATTTCATCACCTTTCCCCAAGTACAACCAGGTCTAACTAACTTACTTTCTGACTAGGTGTTGTGCTAAGGCCAACCTTGGCAACTTGAAGCTGTTTGGACTTCAACTCCCAGAATTCCCCAGCCAGCATTCGCTGGCTGGGGAATTCTGGGAGTTGAAGTCCAGACATCTTCAAGTTGCCAAGGTTGGGAAACACTGTGCTAAGCAATCAGTTTTGTTTTGCTTTTTCAAACGCCTTTGTTCCTTTTGGAGTATCCCGCACCTGCGCACTCGCCCTCTAGCCTCCGCTCAGCCACGCCCACTTTTTCGCGTCATTTCGCCTTCCCCGGGCGGATCGATCGCTACGCGCTTGCGCAGTCACCTCCTTACCTCCCAACGGCGGTGGTGTGGATGGCCGCGGTTCTTCTGGCTGGGGCGCAGCGGCGCTCGGTGGCCAGTCGGGCTTTCTGAGGAGTTTTCTGTCGAGTAGCCCCGAGACTGTGGCACCCAGGGCCGCTCCGCACACGAAACCGCCGAAGAAGCGGTTCCGAACGAGGCGGGCGCCTATCGCCTCTGCCATCGAGCCCCCGTCGGGAGGACCGCCAAGCGGGGAGCGAGGCTTTCCTCCGCCCCTTGGCCGGACTGCGCAGCCTCCCCGCTCTTCCCCTGAGGGGGGGGGTGAGGGGGGGGGGCAGAAAAGCGCGCGAAAGTTGCTTTTCCCTCAGCTAGTCCCGTGCTCCTTCGCCCATCATCCCCGAATGCAGGTGGCCCTCGATATACAACTGTTGGCTTAGTGACCGTTCAGCGTTACAAGGGCACTGAGAAAAAAGTGACTAGGGACCATTTTTGGACACTTATGACCATTGCAACATCCCCATGGCCACCCGGCCAAAATTCAGCCGCATTGGCAACTGACTCGTATTTATGACTTGTAGTGTCATTTATTTATTTGTGAGATTTATATACCGCCTCACAGTGCAAGCACTCTCTAAGCCAGTGTTTCTCAACCGTGGCAGTTTGAAGATGTGTGGACTTCAGCTCCCAGAATTCCACAGCCAGCAACGCTGGCTGGGGAATTCTGGGAGTTGAAGTCCACACATCTTCAAACTGCCAAGGTTGAGAAACACTGCTCTAAGCGGTTTACACCAGTAAGCAATGTATATTTATATTGCCCCCAACAATCTGGGTCCTCATTTTACCTACCTCGGAAGGATGGAAGGCTGAGTCAACCTTGAGCCGGTGAGATTTGAACCGCTGACCTCCGGATCAGAGTCAGCTAAAGTGGCCTGCAGTACTGCAGTACTTAATCCTCTTTTGTGCCCTTCTGACAAGCAAAGTCCATGGGGAAGCCAAATTCGCTTAACAACCCTGTCACTAAATTATCAAATGCAGTGATTCACTTAACTGTGGTAAGAAAGGTGGTAAAATGGGACAAAATTCACTTTAAAATGTCTTGCTTAGCAATAAAATTTTTGGCCTCAACTGTGGTCGTAGGTTGAGGACTACCTCTAGGGCACGGTTTCAAGAGCAGGGGTCATAACCAATTAATGGAATAAGAGTTGGAAGGGACCTTGGAGGTCATCTAGTCCAACCCCAGGCAGGAGAACCTATGTCCGTGATGGCAAACCTATGACGTGTGCTGGAAGTGGCACGCAGAGCCATCTCTCCAGGCATGCCAGCCGTCACCTGTTCTTCCGTGGCCAGCTGGTCTTTGTGCGGAAGAGCAGGTGACAGGCACGCATGCGCACATTAGAAACCGGAAGCTCAGCTTCCCGGCGCACGTGTGCCCACCAGAGAACTGCTCTTCTGGTTTCCGGTGCTTCCCCGCGCGTGTGTCCACCTTCCTGTTTCGGCACTCGGTGCCAAAAATTTTCACCAACACTGCTCTATGTCATTGCAGACAAAATGGCTGTCCAGTCTCTTTAAAAGTCTCCAGTGATGGAGCATCCACAACTTCTGAAGGCAATTTGTTCCTGATTCATTATTCTCATTGTCAGAAAGTTTCTGCTTAGTTCTAGGCTGGATCTCTCCTGGATAAGATAACCCTTACTACTTATGCTGCCCTCAGGAGCTTTGGAGAATAGGTTGACCCCCTCCTCTTTGTGGCAGCCCCTCAAATATTGGAACACTGATACCATGTCACCCGTAGTTCTTCTTTTCATCAAACTAGACATACCCTATTCCTGAAATCATTCTTCATGTGTTTTAGTGTCTTCTAATCATATTTGTTGGTTTTCTCTGAACTCTCTACAGTCTCAACATCTTTTTTATATCATGGTGACCAAAACTGAATGGATGGGCAGTTATTGTTTTCAAGGGGCCATATGAGAAATGAACTGTTGTGTAAGGCTGCTGCCACACACACACACACACACACCTCCTGCTGCTGCTGCAGAGGCCTGGGCAAGCACAATCAAAGGGCCAAATATAGCCTGCAGACCTTAAAATGTCCAGTTCAGCTGAGGAGTGTGTGCATAATATCCTTGTTACTCCCTGAAATTTGGCCTGGAGGCATGAAAATAAAGCCACACAGCAGACAGGACAATCTCTTGGATGTAGTGCCACTGGGAAATCCCAATCTGTAGGCTGGACTGAACTTGAACTGCTATCTCAAACAGACCACTTCTATGTTGTAGTGAAGAAAAAAACATGGCTGCATCCATGAAATCATCCAGAATCGAGCTGGGTTTAAAGGAGCCTTTAGTATCAGCAAATAGAGCATCTCCTTCAGCCTACATGTACTATGAAGCTAAGCAGTTTGGAGTCCCTTTTTTTTTTTTGGTCAACCAGGAAATTGTGGCCATAGAAAAGAGGAAAACCCTGGGAAACGAATGCCACAAACCATGTCTATGTTGTTTGCATAAAAAGTCACCAGGAGTCAAGCTCAATTTGAGTGTGTCTTTGCTGTCTTGCATAGCAGAGGTAGTTTTTCTTCTCTTATTCTGTGTTACAGTTTGTGGGCGAAGTTGGCTGGATTCCCAAATCTATAATTGGTTGTTTGTAAATCCCAACAGGTTCACGCCATACATCAAGACAAAACTATAACAGTTCCACATGGTTTAATGTTATCTGTGTACTCAATACCAATTTAATTTTGCAAGGAAGCCCTTTCTAAGAAGTATTTGCGGTTCAACCAGTGATATCCATAGGGGGAAGGCATAAAAAAAAATTAAGATAGTAGTTGTGACACTAATTCAAACCCTATTCTTTTGCATGTACCGCATTGCATGTACAGTTTCAGTGGCACTCAAAAAATGACTTGAGATCAGTCCTCACACTTACGACCATTGCAGCATTCCCCACTGCCGTATGATCAAAATTTGTTGCACCTGGCAACTAGCATGTATTTATGATGATTGCAGCTTCTCAGGTCACTATTTGTAAGTTTCCCGATTGGCTTCTAACAAGCAAGATCAATGCAGGAAGCCAGGTTCACTCAATTTGAAGCACTGTGTACTTCACTTAACAAGTGCAGTACTTTGTTTAACAACTATGACAAAAAAAAGGTCAGAAATTTGGGCAAAAACCACAAATATCTTGCTTAGCAACAGTAATCTAGTCTCAACTGGGTCATGTCAAAGACTACCTTTATAATTATAACAACTTCTATCTTGACTTTTGTTAAACACCATGCCCCACCCGTGGATTCCTGTGGGTTCAGTGCAGCAGAGATATTTTTAAGCAGAATTCATTGTATTAAACACGGTTGGATTTTCACTTGCCTAGTGTTTCTCTTTTAAAGAATATATAGGTACTATATGTGATGGGCCCACGTAGTTGCTTTTCATGTTTAATTACTCACATCTCCATGGTGAAAATAAACATCAAATAATTGATTGCATGGGTGAGAAGAAAAAATTACGAACAGCCGGTAAGTGGCAATAAAATGTGAAAGATCTTCAATTAAAGCTGAAATGTAGCAATAGCAACTGCCAAGCACTACTATCATAAATGGATACTTGATACCTTTATGTGTGCATTTCAGTTGTGAAATTTGATTAATTTTTAATGTTTGAACTTCACCATCACTTAACTGTTTACAACCTTCCTTCATATGTACAATTTGACTTTCCCACTCCTGTATTTATCAACTGAGAACATTTTTATTCATCTGATTGAAATTGAATGTAATCCTGATGTTAAAATATGCCACATTAAATGTATTGATCTTTGAGTGCCAATGTTGAAGTATATCTTATCAAAATTATCTTTACACTTTAAAAGCTTGAGATATTTCCCATGAAATTAGTAATTGTAGGAGTTGCCAAAAAAGTCTTGTGAAAACTATGTGTGAGAAGAGTGTATGCATCAGAGGCAACATGTTCCAGTTTCCCAGTAGCATATAGCTAATGAAAATTACATGCCAGCTATTAAATCAGTTTAGAAATAACCTCACTGAATATAAGAGTTTGATTATTCTTGATCTAAATCATGACATTTTTAAATTCCATCAAACTAGAGATAAAATAAGCTGATGTACTTAAGACTCATTATTATAATTATGTTAGTAATGTATATGTACTTGAATAATAGTATTTATTTATTTATTTATTGTTGCATTTGTATGCCGCCCACTCCACAGAGACTCTGGGTGGCTATTAACTAAATGCATTAGATAATTGAATATTATCTAAATGCATTAGATAATTGAATATAGAATTGTAACTCTTTACTGCTAAAATGATATTTTGTTGTATTTTTCCACTTTTTAAAAAACATTTTCTGTGTTTTTTTCTTTGATGTATATATTTTTATCTTGTTTTCCTTTTTTGTCATTAAAAAATACCTGTTTAATTGAGCTTATATTTCTGTTCTCACCAGACCAGAATTTGTTCTGCAATCATTAGAGAGAAATATTGACTGACCATCCCAGGCAGTAGTTTTATACGATTCACAGTGTCTTTGTCTAGTGATGGCCTCTTATAGTGACCATCTGAGATTACAATGGTGATAAAAAAGTAACTTTGCAACCAGTGCCTGCATTTACCTCTTGCAGTGTCCCTCAGTCCCAGCATCACCTTTACAGTCAGTATGCATTGTCCTGTGCTGACCCTTTTCTCCCCCTCCCTCGCAGGGTGGAGAGGATTCTTGGTGCTCTCTGAGCTTGTTTTCCTGTAGACGTTTCATTACCCAAACTAGGTAACATCATCAGTGCTAGTAAGGAGTGTTAAGGGAGTGTTACCTAGCTTGGGTAATGAAACATCTGCAAGAAAACAACCAAGCTCAGAGAGCACCAAGGACCCCTCAGATCAACCTTGAGCTACAAATATTGTCCTTTACTAGTGGAGAGATTGCATAAGCATGCTATATCTTCCTGAGCAATTTTTTTTTTCCCATGGAGAGGCAGGTCTTAAAAAGTGCTTACTGCAAGTTAACAAGCTCAGTTCTGTGATCTTAATTAGTTGATTGGGATTTTTCACTCAGTGACCGCTTTGCTTAACAACCAAATTACTGGTCCCACCTACGGTTGCTAAATGTGAACTATCTAAAATACAATAATGTATAATGTGTGTTATGTTTTGATACACATAATCATCTGTACAATAGTGTCCTCTTAAAGTATAATGAAGGCCACTTTAGAAGTTGGGGCTGTCCACATTTCCCACAGAATTTCTTTGCAACATTATCAATTTATTCTAACTAATTGTTCTGTCCACCACAATTTTTCCCATTTATTAAATCTCCATTCATACTGTAAAATGCTTGCATTGCAAGTGTATGGTAATATTGATCAATGGTTAACAACGGCTACAGGAATTAGAATAAATGAAACAGCTACACAAATACGATTAAGTATTGTATAGGTGATTTACCACAGTGGCATGTTACTGAACCGCAAAATCTGTCTTTGATGAAAAAGAATAGAATTAGAATTAAAAATCACAAAACAGATGGGTAATTTGCCATTTAATGTTTATTTTCATATAGGAAAAAGATAGACTTTGAAATAGTTTTTTCTACATTTCCACCCCCTATTTGCTGGAGTGGAACTGCTTCACACAAGGCAAAAATACTACATTCATACTGTTTTATTTGGGCACCTTGTACTTAGCTGAAGTAGTGATACCCAAACTGGCAGATCTAATTTTCAAACATGAGACTCATTTCTAAAATACAACAGTAAAAAGAAACAAAGATCTATTGCAAATGCATGAATTAGGATACAATGCTTCAAAACATTTCCATTTAAGAATTGCAATACAGTGAATGTCTTCTTTAGGCCATCTTACATATGCATATCTATATTTATATATAATATAATATAATATATATATATATATATATATATATATATATATATAAATCAGCACACTTTTTCAGTTCAAAAGGGGTTACAGCTATGAGCTCATCTGTTTAATTCTCTTTCTTTTAAGTGGATACTTATGTTTTGTTAACTCAGTAGTACAAGCTATCTCTGATCTACATTCTTTTTTTTCTTTTTAGCTACTAGAGTGAAATATAACCCACAACATTTACATTTCACATATCTTGGTATACAAACAGTACATTGGAATATGAGCCAAGGACCAATAATATTTTGAATTATTTCATCATCTGATAGAGCTTTCTGCATTTAATATTTCCTAAATTAATTCTTATTTCTGAAATTTAATAGGAATCCAAAACTGAAAATTTTGTAGAAGCCAGCAAACTCCTGTTTAGATCAGATAATGCAGTTTATTAATAAGATGCAACTATTTGTCATAAAATTGATTCACATTTCACTATGTTAATACCTTTATCTGGTTTCCTTGAGTAAACCTCACAATTTAGAAATCCTTGAAAAAAATAACCACTAAATATTTGAATTAAATTAGGGAGTTTTGTTTTGTTTTGCTTCCAATTTTTGCTCTTCAACTTTTAGTGTAAATTTCTAATGCTACAAAATAATACAGAAAGCTCTTTTCATAGAAATTGACAAACAAATGGTGTAGGAACTCCTGCTTGAGCAGGGGGTTGGACTAGATGACCTACAAGGTCCCTTCCAACTCTAATAATAAATCTTTAAAAAAAACTGTACTTAGGTTGATTTTACATTAGAAAAGTCATCAAACTTAGGGACAACATATACTGATAGGTGAAAAATTGTAGGGTTCCATTTGCATTTTAAAATGTGGACAGCAGCAAGATTGAAGGCCCTTGGCATTTTGTAAATGTAGGGCATAGCATTGGAGACCAAGAATAGTAACCACTTTGATGTGTCCAACAATATAAATTAATATGAAAAGTAGCTTTAGTAGAGAGGGTGTTTTCCTCTCACTCATCACCAGAAAAAATATGAATAATTAATGTACTTATATGTTTAAAAAGAAAAATACATCTGGGAAAATTAATCTGTTGTACCACCAAACTTGAATTTTGATGGGAAGATTTTATTTCAATATGTTGATGACCAGCAATGAAAGTTATGGGAATATATAAATATTTTTTTTAAAAAAGTGCAGTTCCCTACCAAGTCAAGATCAGTGAAATTAATGCTATAGATTTTTATTCCATAGAAAATGGTAATGTTCTATTTTGCTGTAACAAAGGAATGGGGTAGACCAGTTTTTTCTAAAGGGCTCAGTAAACAATTCCTGTGCTCAGTCTGTTACACTCCTTTTCCAAAAAAATTATCCTGTCGTGATATCCTTCCGGACCTCTTTGCTATTAGAAGTAGAAAGCAAAGTTGTCAAGGTAATCAGGAAATTTATCCTAATAGAAAACTGAAGCAGTAGAAATCCAAGTATTATAGAAAAGAAGCATTTTTCTTGCCACTACATAAATACAAGAAACTTGTGTACTTGACAAAGAAGTTTGTTATCTTTGTGGAAAATAACCACCAGCTTATTTTTACAGGTTTACTTCTTGAGGATCCGTTCCATTCCCCTCTCCCTCAAATTTCTTCATTTTATAGAATGGTTTCTTGTTTGTGAATGCTGCTAGTTTGTTAAGAAGAATCCAGAAAGAAATATTGCATTAATGTGAAATTTGAGAATGATAAATCCTCAAATAGATTGGATGAAAGATCAAACCCAGAAATAAGAAAGTTACAAAAAGCAGTTTCTAATTTCTAAGCTTCACTTTACCTTAACCCTGACCGGGAAAAATGTTTAGAAGAGTTTACAGCAGTTGCTTTGCATTAAAATAAATGAAGGCACAAATAAAAAGCATTAGAATTCATAGCTATCAGACTTGAAATGGTAACTTCCTTGAGGATGTATCCACTAAAATAGCCAGTTGTGTTTATGACTAAGGGACACTAAACTCAAGTCTCAAATCTTTAAAAATATTCAGAAAGAGCACATAGACCTAACAGGTTTTAGAAAATTCACTGAAAACCTTTTACTAACAGGCACTGAAATAACTATTAAGTAGTGGACCTATACTCTGTGCCATTGCCTGGCAATAGATTCACCTCTAGAAAAAGTAGAAATGCATAAAATAGAATCTACTGAAAAAGATTAAGGAGAACACATTCACACTAATACATATATGTTTTAGACCATTAAATTGATTTTAAGCTTTTTGCTGAACTGCCTAAGATTTCTACTTCATATAGCTCACAATGCGTATATTATTGATAGATAAAATGGCACCACAATATGGGGTTTATACCCACAATGCTAGAAGGTAGCAATGGCATCAATCTTTCTCTGTCTCCTACCAAGCCAGCCAAGAAAAACCCAAGTGATTTCTCTTATAAAACATGGATTCCTAACTGGATTATTGGTTTTTACTATAGGAAAACTGTTGCCAAGTTGTTATGGGCTCTCAAAACAATTATTATGTGGCTGCTGATCATTCTGGAATTCTCAGCATATATTTAAAACTGTGTTTAATGTAGGAATGTATCCCTGAATCAAAAATTCAGATGTCTATAAAAATAAATCACTACCTTGAGATATAAAAAAACCAAAACACATTTTCGGGGAATTCTATCTCATGCATATTGCCTTAGCACATCCTGACTTAATTCAGTTAGCAGAACAGTTTCCAAACATTATCATGGTTAAGAATTTGGGAAAACCAAATTAAAACTCACATCTATATGATTTTCTCCACTTTACATGTTTTGTTGCTAATCTTGGTATATCAGTGTATCTGAACTGGGGCAGTGGTAAACGTAATTGGCTTTTCCCTTACTAATAAATGTCAAAATCAAGTTTCAAACTGTTTTTATCCTGTCACTATTGCTAACGTTGCAAAACAGAATCACTTGTACTGAAAAATGAGGAAACCCTGTATGTCATAGACAGTTGGATAATCGTGAAAATGTTGCATAAGACCGAGGGCTCTAAATATAATGTGCTTTTAGTTCTTAAAAATATTTTTCCCTGATTCTAGATAAGAATTCAAACTTGGCAGTGTCTCTTTACTATGATCACAAAATGGAATAGATTTTTTTACTTGCCTATTTATTTTAAGTTTCTCTATGCAAAAGAAGGAACAAAACAGGTACGTGGACAGACCGATCCTAGAGATACAAACGTCTCAATTGCAGCTAATGTTTTTTTTAATGGACATGGATTGGACAATTTTATGATTCGCACATCACACTAAACACGCCCCTCCAATTCCATCATGACTTAATGTGATGAGTGAATACAATATAAGATTAAGTAAGCTGGAACTCTATACTCCCTCCCTTACCGGGGAGAAAATCCCAATTAACTGTTATGTAAAGGATAGCCTTGTGTTTTTTTTTAAGGCCTATTTCAGCAAATGAAATATATTCAAACTACCAGTACTTATGGTTTTTGGCATAGTTATATTTAGACCAAATCTTATTTGGATTTTCTCTCTCTCTCTCTCATGCATAGCTACACTTGTGACTGAGCTCCCTTATTGCTATATCAAGAACTTTCTTAACATTAAATACACAAGACCAACTGAAGGCCAGGAAGATTAAAGAGATGCACTGTTTAGGAAAAAATGCGATTACACAACAGGAAAACTGCATCATTAATAGGTAAATGTGACTGTCAGACACTGGAGATGCTATACGCTAACCTTTTTCCACCTGAGTCTGCCAGATGGGTCTGGATTGCAGAATTTTGAGCCAACAGCCGTTTTGGCCATGTAGTGTGAGAACTCTAGGAGATGGGTACCACATTTGGAAAGGCTGAGAATCCAAGAAGCTAACAAAAAAAAAGATATGGACAACATATATTAGCTAAGGAATATGTATATGGTCACATTTGAATCATAGCTAACCACACAACCAAAGCAACTGGCAATGATCTGTAAGCAAGGAAATGTAAGTAAGCAGTCAAATCTGGCTTAAAATTAGGTTTATTTAACTCAACCCGTCTAATGAACAGACACAGCTCCTCACTTTATGCAGGAAGGACTAAGAACACTCCTAATGGACAAAACACAAAAACAACCTCTATATGGCACTTTCAATAAATACTTTAAAGCTTCTCAAAACTTTTGTTTCAATGGAAAAGCAAAGCAACTGCTGTATCAAGCTTATTTTAACCATTATAGGAATAATGCTGCAAGACAGGAAAAAGCACACTTGAAGCAACACAGCAATAATAACAGTGTGTATCTTCCTCACTGCTAACCATGCACCTTGAATGTTAGTGACATTCAGATGTCAAGGTTTATTTCATCTTAATGGATCTATTTTCCTTCACTTCCACTTTCTTGTATATTCTGAATGCATTAAATAACTGACTCTTTTAAGATTTTTTTTTCTTAATAGAGCCAGTGCCAAATCAAGTTTCTGAATCAATCAGATGCTTAATATTAATATAAAACAGAGTGAAAAACGATAAAAGTCTATTCCGGGAAAAAAATGGACAGTCCATGACCAATGAAACTTATCATCCTGTTTAGTCAATCGTATGCAAAATTAGTCTTTTAACATACTAGTCACTGACAAATGTTGAATAAATCCCCAAGAAGTTCACGGCGCCTGCAGAGGCTGCAATGACACCAAAATGACATCTGCACAGTGATGTAATTCTGCAAATGCCACCGTTATGTACAAGTTGCAGGACACCTGAGACAAAATATATACATTATGGTATCTGCATGATCACATACATGTCACCACTTGTTCCCACTCCTGAAGTTCAGAAAAGGTGTCTGCATTTGCCATCTACAACCATTTTTGAAGTAATAAATTAACTCATCTTCCTCAATTAATTTTAACTTATGTAAAAGCAAACCTAACGTTATTTCAGGGTTACTCATGATTACCTTAAATAGTTTAGAGATTCAAGCATTGAGCAAAGAGAAGAAGCATCATCAGTATTTCTGCTTCCTTATTAAAGGGGCAGCTGTTTCCCAAGAAAAGGATAAAACTGCAAATTTCAATTCTTTCCCCCCTTGAAATAGATACAGAAGCATGCAGAGTGAAACTATGTTTTTTCTTTTTTGCACATTCATAAGCAGTCAAAAGCAACTCTCCCTCTTGTCTTACGAAGTGAAAAAGGCAGTTCGTTTTGGGCACATGCCCACTTGGCAAGATTAGTTTCCTTTTGCTGTTCTTTATTTGTTAGAAAAGCTTCTCTGAGATTCTCCTACAGTTGATTAAAATGCTTTGGGGAAAAGGAATTGCATTGCAACCTTTGTGTTTTTACTGAATGATCAATTTTGTATTGTGTTAACTGGGTGTCAGTCAACCACTAGCTAAATAACAAATATAAAGAAAATAATTTGATTAGCATTTCCTGGGGAAAATATTTCACAAGGGAAATGCTATACTAATAATTCTTTACTAAAACAACTTGTGCTCCTACTACTCCCACCAATTTTTTTTTAAAAATGGAAACAAGCCTTCACAAGTAATGGTGAATATGTCCAGGAATAGCCAATTCCTCTAAAATTGTTTACACGTATTTACAATGGTGCTTTATAGAAAGAAAAAGAAAAGAAGTGGTAGCATTTTCTAAAAGATTGGGGAAATTTTTTCTTTTTTCTTCTTCTTTTTTTAAAACTCCCTTTTCATAAAAGCCAACTTACATTAAAATTTACATACTCCAAGATAACACAACTAACAAAATATATAATAAAACTCATACAAGTAGAAAATTTTGAGGTATTTCTGGTTTGAGGTGGTCTGTGGTCATGAAGGTTTTTCTTTTAGTTAAACCTCAAAAGCCACTTCATGTGTATGTGTATTCTAAGTTTTTTTTTTTATAAATCATTGCATGTTTTGCAGGTTAAAAAAATATTTAAATGTTATATTGGCAGCATTAGGAGTATTCACTGACTAGAGCGGATTTTATGGCATAGTAGAATTAAGAGTATTGAAAATATGCACCACTGTTAAGACGAAAAAGTTGGGTGACAGTCTTCGGAGAATAAAGAATCAAGAAAAATCAAAACCCATCAATTTCAACCAGCTGTGAGCTGTGTTGAAAACAAAGGAATTTGTGTGAAGTGTGAAAGTATACTTAGAAAGAGAATTCTATAAAAGATGTAAGTTGCCAAGGTTGAGAAACATTGGCCTAAACTATTCCTATTCTTACCATAAATCAAAGAAAGATAGACAACTATATTCAACTGTATTCAACCGCCATGACTTTTGCCAAAGGACTATGGAGACGTGTCCAGAGAAGGTGTCAAAAAAGTTAAGATGGCCATGATCACAGCTGACATCTTGATTATTTTTTTTAATAACACACATGTACATTCCCATGAAGACTAGCGGACAATTGGCAATGGTATTTCTATGTGTCCTTAATGGGGAATGTTTCTCTCCCTTTACAATGCCTGATAGTCATAGCAGCTAAACAGCCTTGACATTTGTCCTGCATATACTAAGATCTAAGTGATATTGAATTTTATTAGTCCTGGCTACGTTTACTTGGAAGTAAATTTTACTGTTTTCAATGAGTCTTCAAATAAAGGCTGTTTCACATCATGAATGACATTGAATATCGAATGCCAATACGTAACTGGATACACGGACCTTTTTAAAGCTCCAGGTTAGATGCTTGTTATCTTTCGTGTGTGGTTTTTTTTTTAATATTAAAATGGCAGAAAAATTGTTTAGGACTGTAACTTTGCCCTGTTAGACAACTGAAGGAAATCTGCAGTTATTGAATCCTAAGACCTCGTTCTCTGAACTTATGAATGTAATAGAAAGGGTTGGTTTCATTTAATATTACCCAAGCCTGAGATATTTTAAGAATTCATTTGTATCAGTGATTTTGTGACCCAACTTTTTCTGCATGTTGTAGCAGTTTAATATGCCTCAAAACTTGCCCATCCTCTCATTAACTGTTTTCCTGAGAAGTAACTGTTTAGCCACTGTTTCTCCAAATGCTGCAAAAACCCAACATCTCTTCCCCACCCACCCCTAGCGTCTCTTTTTCAGTTCTACTATCAGAGTTAATATTCTCGACTCAATCACTCCCCCCCACAAAGAACGCAACACCCGTTAGATCCGTAAAAGACACATCTGCTTTTTTCTTTTTTTTTCAGCTCACTGTCTAAAATAGAAAAGAAAGGAAAGGAAAAGTAGTAGGAGTGGGGGAATCCATTTTTTTGAGAGGTGTGATCTCATGGAACAGTCTTGATTTTGCAGCATGTATAAGTAGATGAGTAGGTTGTTTTCTTGTTATCACTGATATTTGGTGTAAAAATTGCAGGTTAGTTAGAAGAGAAAAACAGGTTGAAAAAGAAACGAAGAGAGTCCACTGAGGTTTTGAGGTACCTGCACTGTAACTGCATTCATTAGTCGGCACCTGGATGCTTTCAGACAATGTCTTTCTCTTATTTTTTTTTTCTCTTGTCAATACAGTAGAGCAATATGCTGGTAAATTGATTCAATCAAAACAACAACAACAACAACACAACAAATAATAACAATAGCAAGAAAAGTCAAGAAAATAGCAGCTGCATTCATGTATATGTATGCGTGTGTGTGTTGAACTCTGCATTTTTTTTTCCCCGGAAAAAAAAAACAACCACTGCGTCTGAAGAGACCAGTGGGGAAAAAAAAAGGCAAACAAGGATTTAGATACTTGATTCTTTGGGCAGCAAATCTACGTTGGTGACAGAGGTCACGATGGAAACAAGGCAGTCGAGGGTACTACCATTGGCTGATTTGCGAATCTGGGCGATGCGCTCTTCTACGCAGCCGGCTGACAATCTGGCCTCTGCATCATGATCCCAGCATTCTTCAATTGTCACACACAGCTGGGCTATGCCCTGCACGCCCAAAGGGGGGAAAAAGAAAGAAAGAAAGAAAGAAAGAAAGAAAGAAAGAAAGAAAGAAAGAAAGAAAGAAAGAAAGAAAGAAAGAAAGAAAGAAAGAAAGAAAGAAAGAAAGAAAGAAAAAGAAAGAGGGGTTTAACCAGAGAAAGTGGACCGATGTAGCTTCAGGATGCAAGGTATACAGGTCACATTTGTGGTACGACTGTAATGCAGCCTCCCCATTAGGGTTATAAGTTGTTAACAGTCACAAAACGAGTCAGTCATGTGACTGACCAGATTTTACTTTTGTGTGTGTGTGGTGATTGTTATTTATTTATGTATTTATTTATTTAAATAGATTTGTATGCCGCCCAACTCCCGAGGGACTCTGGGCGGTTAAACAAATAGCAATAGCACTTTACTTATATACCGCTTCATAGTGCTTTACAGCCCCCTCTAAGCGGTTTACAGAATCAGCCTATTTCCCCCAACAATCTGGGTCCTCATTTTACCGACCTCAGAAGGATGGAAGGCTGAGTCAACCTTGAGCCTGGTGAGATTCGATCTGCCAAATTGCAGTCAGCTGGCAGTCAGCAGTAGTAGCCTGCAGTACTGCACTCTAACCAATGCGCCACTATGGCTCAAATGTGATAGATGTGAGGGCAAATGCCGTGATTGTTAAGCAAATGTCATGGTTGTTGAGTAAACCCATTGTTGGCCATGGTGCGGTTTTGCCAAAAAACCCAAAGTGCCAGTAAAGCATGCTAAGGCATCTCATTGATGGGTCAACCAATAGAACCAGAAATTGCTTCTGAAAACGTGAAGCAGAAGGTACCCTGAAACTACAGGTGTCCTCAAATTGCAACCGTTCATTTAGTGACCATTCAAAATTACAATGGCACTGTTTTTCACACTTAACAACCGTTGCAGCATCCCCATGGTCACGTGATCAAAATCTGGAGGCTTGGCAACGGATTCATATTTATGGCGGTTGCAGTGTCCCGGGGTCATGTGATCAAATTTTTGGTGACTTTCTGACAAGCAAAGTCAAGGGGGAAGCCAGATTCGCTTAACAACCGTGTTACTAACGACTGCAGTGATTCACTTAACAGTAGTAGCAAGAAAGGTTGTAAAATGGGGGAACACTTGCTGGACAACTGTCTTGCTTAGCAATGGAAATCTGGGTCATAAGTTGAGGACTGCCTGAATTGAGTTTTACTAAAACACACTGGCCCACCCAGCCATGGACATTTGGGGGAAACAAATATAAGCATCAAAAAGGACCTACAGGGTGTTTAAGCCAATGGTCCTTGAACACAGGACGCAGCTTCTTATGGACCACAAGCTCCTGCAACTCCTCAAGAGATGGGTGTTGGCCGATTTCTTCTTCGAAAGGCAGTAAGTACTCACCCACGGGACCTATTTGTGCAAGAAGAGAGGATGTTGCTACCAAATACAGATCACTGGAACCAACAGGCAGCTCCGACCAATTGGCATCTCACCCACTGCTGTATTGAGCTGTATGCTTCACACAAATACCGTATTTTTCAGAGTATAAGACGCACCCTTTTCCTCCCTAAAAGTGGCTGAAAATTTGGGTGCGTCTTATACTTCGAATGTAGCTTTTTTTTCCCCCAGCCCTAACCAGGTGCTAACTATCTTCCCAGCTCTTACCTTGCAGGCTTTTTCATTGTTACTCTCTCCAAAGAATGTTTTTCCAGCCCTAAGTCTTTGCAGGGTTTTTTTTCATTGCTCTACTTGCTCCGAATAAGTTTTTTTCTAGCCCTAACCAGGTGCTAACAATCTTCCCAGCTCTTACCTTGCAGGCTTTTTCATTGTTACTCTCTCCAAAGAATGTTTTTCCAGCCCTAAGTCTTTGCAGGGTTTTTTTTCATTGCTCTACTTGCTCCGAATAAGTTTTTTTCTAGCCCTAACCAGGTGCTAACTATCTTCCCAGCTCTTACTGGCTTGCAGGCTCTTTCATTGTTATTCTCTCCGAAGAAGGTTTTTTTAAGTCCTAACCAGGGGATAAAATAATGTGCTGAAGCTGCTCCGAATAAGTTTTTTTCTAGCCTTAACCAGGTGCTAACGATCTTCCCAGCTCTTACTGGCTTGCATGCTCTTTCATTGTTACTCTCTCAGAAGAAGGTTTTTTTAAGTTCTAACCAGGGGATAAAATAATGTGCTGAAGCTGCTCCGAATAAGTTTTTTTCTAGCCCTAACCAGGTGCTAACGATTTTCCCAGCTCTTACTGGCTTGCAGGTTCTTTCATTGTTACTCTCTCCGAAGAAGGTTTTTTTAAGTCCTAACCAGGGGATAAAATAATGTGCTGAAGCTGACCAGACTAAGGACGCTAGCCAGATGAATACCTGGTAGGCAGATTGTTTTCCCCTATTTTCTTCCCCAAAAACTAAGGTGCGTCTTATACTCCAGTGCGTCTTATACTCCAAAAATACGGTATATACTGATTACTTGTGTCCTTGTTTAAATGGAATCATTTATTTGAGGTTAATGTTGCAAATCAACATTGTTAGTCATCCACCCAGCTCTGCAACTCCATAGGGGCAATCGGAGAAGGCTCCAGGTCTGTTTCCCTCCCTTCACCATTACAATCTGCCTGTACATCCGCTCACTTCCTCCTCAAGGAATAGCTGTGATGTTTGTTTATTTAGTTAAAATGTTTATATAGCTGCCCGTCTTCCAACCAACTCTGAGCAGCTGCTTAAAGAGCTACTTACTGTATTCTCATTAGTTCTCCAAGAGATAGATTTACTAAGGACAGGATGTTTTAAGAAAGGTTCTCTAAAAGACAGAGGTTGAACTGCAGGAATTTGGTAAAAAGCAGGGGAAGGGAGAATTATTCTATTTCAGATCTGTATCATTTTTATATATTTTTGTTCTGAGCTGTTTCCCCCCCCCCCCATTTATTATGGGTTTATTTTAAAGCTAAGAAATATACTGTGTTGATATGCTACAAGTTAACACCTTTGTCAAGATCAAATCAGATTAGTTTAATTCAGATTAGTTTAATTTAATCGCTTTAATTGGAGTTTGCAAAAAGTGAATCCTAGGAAATTCCCTGAGAAATTTTGGTAATAATCTCCATCCCAAAACTGTCAGAAAATTCAAATCTTACTTCATTACAAGATCATGCTCATAAATACAGCTCAGGCATGTCCTGTTTGGTATTTCACTTATTAGCTTATTAATTCTCGAAGACCCGACAGTACACATTCCAGCTGCCCCTTAAAGAAATTACACTTATAAAACTTTATGTGCCAAAATCTAATTGTTTAGATTTACTTGGTCCTGAAACATCGAAATAACAAAACTAAACTTAGGCTAAGTTTTCTAATAACTTACCTTGGTCTCAGTAGTCTCACGTTGGAAGGTGAAGCAAAGTTTATAAAACCTTTAGCTTTCTCTAAATCTTCTGCTTTGAACAAAAGTCTGTTACTTTAAGAAAGACATTGTATACCGTAATTTAAATGTCTCAAAACACTTACAAATTTCAACAGTTTCCATTATATGGGACTAGATAGTCTATATAGGCATGGGGATTATCTTGAGTGACTTGGAATATCTTTCTCCTGGGAAAAAGATCCACACAGACGTTCTGAATTAAATCTTCATAAACTAACTCCAAATGGGTTGGGCATACAGTATTCATAATTTCTAAGGAAGCAAGAACAGTATGTAAAAAATATATTAGAACTCACCATCAGTTGCTGTGCATCTGGAAACCAACTCCCACAATACCAGGCCCATGGCATACATATCAATTCTCAGGAAGGAATCTCTCTGGAAATTAATCGCTCCTTCCAGGACCTCAGGAGCCATGTATCGTCTGGTTCCCACCTATAATAGACACAAGAATCAGTTACTGGAACTAAACCCATACTTTCAAAACTCTGGTTCTTAAAAAAAAGAGAGAGAGAGAAAGAAAGAGAGAACAATGAAAAAGAGGAGAGGAAAAAAGCAGAAGTAATAGCAATTGTTGTTGATATTACCTTGGCTACAGGTAGTCCTCGATTTATCACACCTTGTTCAATGACTGTTCAGAATTAAGATGTTGCTGAATGAGGGTACTTACAACTGGTCTGTGAAGTTGCAGCTGTCACAGGGTTCTCACACTCATGGGATCACGATCTGGGTGCTCGGGTGTCCAGCTCGCAATTATGACGTTGTAGTGAGCCAAGGGTCACATGCCTGCCCTTTGCAACCTCACCCACTGGCTTCCCATGAGCAGTCAATGGGGAAGCCAGCAGGAAAGGTCAGAGGTTGTTTCCACTGCTTTTTCTCCCAAGGATCTCATACTCTGTGGCACAGACATCCCTGCCCACCTGTGTTCTGCAGCACCTGCCTACCCGCATGACCCCATTGGTTAGTAGCACTGATGAAATTACCTAGTAGGGTAATGAAACGTCTGCAAGAAAACAACCAAGCTCAGAGAGCACCAAGGACCCCACAGTTCAACCTTAAGCTATAAAGATTATCTTCTATTGACAGACATTGAACTGTCTACCAATGCATTCTTCATCATTTTGACAAGATCAGTGGACTTGCTGATGCTTCCAAAATAACACAGGTAGTTCTGACTTCCTGATCGCTCGTTCAGTGACTGTTCAGAGTTACAATGGCGCTGAGAAAGGATAAATTGTACACTATCATGTGCATACAACAATGGTGACTGGTTTTTCAAAGTACAGAACCGAGACACTATGTGGCAATAACATAGATTTGTCTTATCTTCACCCGCCTTCCAAATTAGATCTGCGAAACGAAGTAGTATAAGCTAACCTGGAGGTTTACCTGTCCATGAGTATCTCCTGGAGGCTTTCCGGGTTCAAAGCGTACGGCCAGTCCGAAGTCAGCAAGCACGGCGGTTAAATCATTCTTCAGCAGCACATTCTTGCTCTTGAAATCCCTGCAAAGAAAAGAAAAGAAAAGGATATTTAATGTAATGCATCATCAATATCCAAGATAAAACCATCTGTGTGAGATTTTTGCCACCAATGCCATCAACAGGTGGATGCAAACCCAATTTATGAGAAAGACAAAGGGGGGGGGCAGAAATCAGTGAGGATAATATCCAGGCCAACCTTAACACAAGTTATGTGCAATGGCATCCTTCCTTTATTAGCAATAGCACTTAGACTTATATACTGCTTCATAGTGCTTTACAGCCCTCTCTAAGCGGTTTACAAAGTTCAGCATATTGCCCCCAACAATCTGGGTCCTCCTTTTACCGACCTCAGAAGGATGGAAGGCTGAGTCAACCTTGAGCCTGGTGAGATTTGAACAGCTGAACTGCTGAACTAGCAGTCAGCTGGAGTAGCCTGCAGTAGCTGCATTTAACCACTGCGCCACCTCGGTTCTTATTGCTTGTACTCTTAATTCCTTTGCCAGCCCTTTCCTAGAAAGCAGGCTTGGCATCTAGAACGTTGCCTTGGATTTTGATCTCTACCTGGAGTTTCACTCAGCTGCATTGCTTCCTTATCTACCTCTTAAATTAAACCCTTGTGCTTATTAAGCGACTCCTGGAGTTTCCTTCAGCAGGGGTGGTGGGAGAACAGGGGGGGGGGAATAAAGAAAGGGGTTGAATATAATTAAATTACAGACGTGAGACAGCAGATGGTGGACCCACGTGTGCCTGGCATTATAATTCTCTTGCCATCAGTTTAATTGACTGTGCTATCCCAGCCGGTTGGATCACAGGACAAGTGTGGGGCCAAGCAATATAATTAATGAGGGCAGATTCTGTGTGGTGGTTTGTTTTTTTTATCCCCCGTCAAATGCTCTGTCAGAATACGTTACGAAGAGAGATGCCACTATGGAGAGAAAGCGCTCACAAAAGGATGGAGGGAAAATGCTATGAATTCCCAGGGTGTATAGCAGTGTTCCCCAACCTTGGCAACTTGAAGATATCTGGACTTCAACTCCCAGAATTCCCCAGCCAGCGAATGCTGGCTGGGGAATTTTGGGAGTTGAAGTCCAGATATCTTCAAGTTGCCAAGGTTGGGAAACACTGGTGTATAGTATCCCGAAGGAAAATTGTCACCCCACCCCACCCACAATTTTTTTGTTTTGTTTTGTTTTTCAAAGAGGGGAAAGAAAAGAGGAAAGGTAGTTCCCAGGCACTGGATACACGTTAAAGCTGTTAAAGTTGGCGGAGATAAACTATCAGAGACCTTATGCCAGATTAGTCAAACTTCTGACAGCCAAGTACACCCGAAACCAAGATTCTCACAGGGGCTTCCCCATCGAGATTTATTAAAAGAGAAAGGGGATTAGGCTATAGAATTCACAACAACTAAATCCTTTCATTATTCGGACCCCCGTTTGAATTCAATAAGCCATAGCTTTGTGTGTTCTCCTAAGCTGCCGATGAGAGGTCTGTTTTCCGGATAATGAAAGAAAAGGTGCAGATATTTTGGGTTTGCAATGTTTTACAAACCACCTTTTCCTTTTTGCAGGGATTGAAAAGACTAACATTATTTCTACATGTCACGTAGTGAATATTGTCAGTTGTATGTCTATGCAGGGTGATGCATCCCTATCTAATATTATGGTACATTCCAATACAGGCAGAACATGTGATATGAGTTGTCCGCATAGTGTGCATTCCTAAACCACCATTATTATTCTTCTGCCTTAGCTGTTGACCTGAACGGTCGTGTTACTCAGCACAATGTAGTTTATTCAGGATTTATTGTTTTTGTACTGAAATAAATATTTTCTATTATACTTTAATCTCGGTTTCATTTCTAACTGCCTGAATTCCAAGAAAAGAGCTAAATCGCCTCTATGAGATATTATTCTCATCTCAACACTACAGATGGATGAAGGTTAAGATAGGGGTGGGTATTCTAAGGATTCTCTCAGTGTCGCAGCAGCTGTTTCGTGGCCCTTAAGAGTTGTGGGCAGGGCCACCAATTTTTCTCCTTCCCTCCTCTCTTCTCCTCTCCCCTCCTTTCTCCTCCTGTCCCCTCCCATTCAGTTTTGTCCAGATGAAAAAATAGAAAGAATATCTCCACTGAAGGAAACGGTAGTTCCAATACATGAATGAATGAAGGAATGGAGTATGTTTGAAGTGGATTTATTGCATCTGAAATTAAGTGCCATTAGGGGGCAGCACAGCACAGCACAAAAAAGCTAGGGTTAATAGTTTTCAATTTCTAGCTTAGCAGAATCTTTTCTGCAGGTTCCAATTGGTTAAACAATCCTGGTGCAACCAGGATGGAAGCTCCCAGATGGCTCAGGATGTCCCATTGGATTGCTCTTCCCCTGTCCGTGTTTGTCACCCTCACTCATCCCCCCCGCCAGCAGTTTAGCCTACTACTTCAAAGGAAAAATGCAGCTGCGCGAGCTGTGGTCAGGGCCCACAGAGTTGGTCTCCTCCAGGTCCCATCGACCAAGCAATGCCGGTTGGCGGGGCCGAGGGGGAGAGCCTTCTCTGTGGGAGCCCCCTCCCTTTGGAACCAGCTCCCTCCAGAGATCAGGACTATCCCCACCCTGCTGGCCTTCCGTAAAGCAATAAAAACTGGCTCTTCCGGCAGGCGGGGTGAAAGTGAGACCAATCAGATTATATATGGGTCTCCCCCCTGGTTATGAATGCTAGATGTTTTTTTAACTTTTGTAGTTTTTAATTGTTATATGATTCTATACTTATAAATGGATTTGACATGTTGTTAGCTGCCCAGAGTCCCCCGGGAGTTGGGCGGCATACAAATCTATTTAAATAAATAAATAAATAAAACCAAGGAACGGCTAGGCTAGTGTTCCCATAAAAAGTCATAATTCCCTTGAGCCGTGTGAGGAATACATACTGTTTAGATTGGAAGAGGGAGTGATCAATATATCACCTTGAGCTCCATCCCAAGGAGAACGGGATGGAGCTCGTAGAAGTAGGTAAACAAACTTTGATTTGGTGTTAAGGTTAGACTAAAAATGGAACCTACCTGTGGGCTATGGCAGGCTTATGTCCTCCCTTGCACCAAGGGATGTCCTCATGCAGATAGGAGAGTCCGCGGGCCATGGTTTCTGCCACGTGGCAGAGCTCATTCCAGTTGACAACGTTCCCCTTCAGATAGTCAGTCAAGGACCCCTGGGGGAACAAACCTAGGTGACGTCTATGACTCTTCGACACCCTCCCAAATCGGATCCATGACTCTTTACTCCGGGGTGTGTGTGTGTGTCATTTACTGTGAGCCCAGCCAGTATTTTAAAGCAGGAATCTTAAGCATGCTTTCTCTGGAAATCCGCCCAAGGGCCAGTTCTAAAAGCATGACTCTGCATAGAATACACACACACACGAGTGCCCAGAATTAGCAGAGCTCTGGAAGGCACCTTAGAGGCCTTCTAGTCCAACCCCTTGTTCAAGCAGAAACCCTATACCGCTGATGGTGAACCTTTTTTTCCTCGGGTGCCGAAAGCGCGTGCGCACGTGCTATCGCGCATGTGCGAGTGCCCACACCCATAATTCAATCCATGGGGAGGGCGAAAACGGCCTCCCTCGCACCCCCGGAGGCCCTCTGGAGGCCGGAAACGGCCAATTTCTCAACTTCCGGTGGACCTGGTAGGCCCGTTTTTCACCCTCTCCAGGCTCCAGAGGCTTCCCTGGAGCCTGGGGAGGGCGAAAACATCCCCATCCCCTCCCCGAGGCCCTCCGGAAGCCGAAAACACTTTCCCAGAGCCTCCGTGTGAGCCAAAAATCCGCTGGCCGGCGTGCACATGCACGCTGGAGCTGAGCTAGGGCAACGGTTCGCGTGCCGGCAGATATGGCTCCGCGTGCCACCCCTGGCACGCGTGCCATAGGTTCGCCATCACTGCCCTATACCATTTTAGACTAATGGCTGTCCACTCTCTTCTTAAAACACCCCTCTCCCCAGTGTAGGAGCACCCACAACTTCTGGAGGCAAGTCGTTCCACTGATTAATTGTTTTAACTGCCAGGAAATTTCTCCTTAGTTCTAGGTTGCTTCTCTGCCAGTGACAATCATCTGCAGGAGAGAATTAAACACAAGCTTAAATATCCTCCAATGGGAATAAATGGGATTGAAAACTAATGCTCAATTTGTTTGGCCGTTACTGAGTTTACGGCAATACATCTACAATGACTGGGCCCACTTACAGGTAGTCCTCGAGTTATGGCCATAATGGAGCCTGCCTATCATGGTCGTAACTCGTTAATGCCCCACGACTGACCTTTTTGGTAGTGAAGTGACTCACTGCAGTCACTAAGGGAACCAATGGTTCATGACGAGAGAGTTTTTTGGCCAAAAACTGAAAGTAAATGCTGGTTTTTCACAAAAACACCATGAAGCGCAGTCAAATGATAGCAAACGGATATTAATGTGACCCTGGGTTGCTGAGCACGAAGTGTGGTTGCGTGACCGCCAGGGCCTGTCAGAATTTTTGAATCCAGATTGTAAATACCGCCCACCCCCACCTTCCCTCAAGTAAGCATTCGGGAACTTCAAACGGTCATTACCGTATTTTTCGGAGTATAAGACGCACCTTAGTTTTGGGGGAGGAAAACAAGGGAAAAAGGCCTCTGCCTCCAAGCAATTTGGCAAACAGCAAACAGCACAGATGATATACACTGTTTGCTGTGTATTTCTGTGCATGTGTGCCTGACCCATAGAAATAGCAAAGAATTGGAGAAATGTACATTGTGCCAGAAAGTTTTCTTAAATGTAGTCACACTAACTCCTCCCAATTATTTAAATAGATCTACTCCAAGGTAACTAAACTCTAATACTAAACAAGACACTGTTACATTTCATACTATACTTGTACAGAGCTGTTAAAATTAATTAAAATTTCTGGAAGTATACATTATTCTCTATTTAAAAGAAGATACAATAGCATTGGGCCTCTTCAGAGCAAGCATTCATTTTAAAAAGCTTCTTTATTTTGTTAAGTTGTCTAGATTTACAGGGATCTCCAACCTTGGCAACTTTAAGACTTGTGGACTTCAACTCCCAGAATTCCACAGCCAGCAAAGCTAATAAAGCTGGCTGTGGAATTCTGGGAGTTGAAGTCCACAAGTCTTAAAATTGCCCCTGGCTCTAGGACAATAATAAAGCAATCTTTAAAAAATAAGTCTAATAATTTGAACATTCTACAGACATTTATAGTTATTCACTTACCCCCTTCCATCCAGTTCAGCAAAAAATAAAAATCTGCCTGTCTCTCCCAGCTATTTGCCTCTTTGTAGTTAGTTTCACTTTCATTTTCCCAGTGGCAAACCTAATCAGCTGTAGATCGGGAAACTGCTACTGACTTGCTTGGCTTTACAGGCTCTTCCCTCTTTCCTGCAAGCAGGTAAATTGCTGGAAGACAGAGGCCAAAGGGTGGGTGGGACTGGGTGGGTGGGGCTGCATTCGGTGTATAAGACGCACCCAAGTTTTCACCCTCTTTTTGGGGATAAAAAGGTGCGTCTTATACTCCGAAAAATACGGTAAGTGACCAGCCATAAGTCAAAGACCACCTGCATTTAGATCTGCAGGAGAAGCTCTTCTGAAGATGCACCTGTTGCCGGAAGCCTGGCTCTTGCCTCTGAGCTGGGAGAGTGGATGGAGGCTTCTCCTGTGTTGCTAAGACTCTGTGAAATGCTCTCCATGAGGAGGTGCATTCTTGGTCCCCCTGACGTCAACAAAAGCGCCAACCAACTCAGCCCTTGTTACCTTCTCATAGTACGCTGTGATCAGCCACAGCTCCGTCTCCAAGTTTGCTCCCCTCTTCTCGGCTGCAATGAACTGCAGGAGGTTTTCGTGTTTCATTCCCGGGGTGCTGAAGATGTCCTTCTCGCTCTGCCAAGATTGTTTGTCCTAGAGGAGATGGCAAGAAGGTTAAAAAGTGGAGAAACAGGCGAATCTGTTCGGAGAACAAAGGACATCCCTAGACACTGGTGATGTTACAGCCACCAGGATGCTGCTTTTATCTCCATCAATTATCGTATTTTTCGGAGTATAAGACGCACCTAGATTTTAGAGGAGGAAAACAAGGAAAAAAGTATTCGGAAACAAATGGTGTAGTAATATATTATTTAATAAAATACCAGTGTAGCAGAATACGTTTTACAACCATGTACACTTTTTACAACCATGTACACTTTTTACAAACTTCAAACTTGAGAGCTTTAAGACTAGTGAACTTCAACTCCCAGAATCCCTCCTCCAGTCATGCTAGCTCAGGAATGGGAGTTGAAGTCCACAAGTCTTAAACTTGCCAAGTTTGAAGACCCTTGCACCCCTAACCCAGGGGTCTTCAAACTTGACAGCTTTAAGACTAGTGGACTTCAACTCCCAGAATTCCTCCTCCAGTCATGCTAGACGACCCGTTTTTTGCAAAAATTGGATGCGGGGGCAGGGCTTCGGGAGGCCAAAAATTGCTGTATTCAGTGTATAAGACGCACCGACATTTCCACCCTCTTTTTGGGGGCAAAAAGAATAGAATAGAATAGAATTCTTTATTGGCCAAGTGTGATTGGACACACAAGGAATTTGTCTTTGGTGCATATGCTCTCAGTGTACATAAAAGAAAAGATACATTTGTCAAGAATGGTTGTCATAGGGTTCAAGTAAGCAATCAGGAAACAATCAATATGAATATAAATCGTAAGGATACAAGCAATAATCCGAAAAATACGGTAAAAAAGAATAAAAATAGTCCCGGTAATTTGACCATCTTTGCATTTCCTCCCTTTACTTATTTTTACAGAACTCTTGACATTTTTGTATTTGCAAATGCAGCTTGCTGTAGAGATGGAATCAACAAATATTGGGAGGGGAGAACTGCACCCATGCGATTTTAAACACGCTAAGCTTTGCTCAGAAACACGTATGGTAGACACCGATGATTGTCCTGCAGATGACTGGTTGACCGTTCAGGCCGCTACCTAGGCCAGATAACACAATCATCTTTGCAGGGAGAGCTTCCTCTGCATTTCCTGAATTTACTTTAATTTTAGAAAATTGGAGAAAAGGCACAGGAAGCTGATAATCTCACATCCCTTCCATCCTGCATTCTTCTGGAACAGTGTTTCTCAACCTCAAGTGACTTCGAGGCGTGTGGAGTGGACCAACTCCCACAATTAATGAGCTGAGGTGGCGCAGCAATTACAGTGCAGTACTGCAGGCCACTTTATCTGACTGTAATCCGCAGGTCAGCGGTTCAAATCTCACCGGCTCAGGGTTGACTCAGCCTTCCATCCTTCCGAGGTAGGTAAAATGAGGACCCAGATTGTTGGGGGCAATATAAAATATACATTGCTTAATGGTGTAAACCACTTAGAGAGTGCTTGCACTATGAGGCGGTATATAAGTCTCACTAATAAATAAATAATAATAAATAAATTCCTCAGCCAGCCTATTAAAATCACTGAGGTTAAGAAATAGTGCTTTGGAAAAAAGAAAGAAAAATAAAGTAAAAAGAAGCTGGAATAACAGATATATGGGGTGTTTTTTTTGTGGCCTAGTTCAGGGGTAGGCAAACTACAGCTCTTTGAGGACCTGTGGACTTCAACTCCCAGAATTCCTGAGCCAGCCATGCATGCATGGCTGGCTCAGGAATTCTGGGAGTTGAAGTCCACAGGTCCTCAAAGAGCTGTAGTTTGCCCACCCCTGGCCTAGTTGAATAATTCATTTTATGCCTGAAGGACCAACGGCATAGAAGGTCAGCCAACCAACAATTTGTATTCTGATGATATAGTGGCCTGGGATGAATGTGAGAAACTGGACCTAAATCACGATTACAGATTGTGAATAAAGCGAACTACACAAGTATGGCCTAAATCACAGTCTGGGTGTAGATGACATCTAAGATGGCGTTTCTCAACTGCAGTAGTTTTAAGATATGTGGACTTCAACTTCCGGAATTCTTCAACCAACATGAAGGGAGAATTCTGGAGGTTGAAGTCCATTTGTCTTCATGCTGCCACAGTGGGGAAGCATTGGATTAGGTTGATTGAAAACCAAACTCAGGTAGTCCTCAACTCACAAGCGCAACTGAGCCCAACATTTATGTTGTTAAGTGAGACATCTGTTAAATGAGTTTTGTTTCATTTTACGTCCATTCTAGCCACAACACAATTGCAATTGTTAAGTTAGTAACACAGTAGTTAAGTGGATCTGGCTTCCCCATTGACTTTATTTGTCGGAAGGTCACAAAAGGGGATCACATGACCCCGGGTCACTGCAACCGTCATAAATATGAACCGGTTGCCAAGCGTCCAAATTTTGATGACATGACCACAGGGATGTTGCAATGGTCGTTAAGTGTGAAAAAATGTTACTTTTTTGTAACTTTGAACGATGACTAAATGAACTGCTATATTTCGAGGACTACCTGTATAAGTTTCCGTAGCTGCAAGATATGGTAGCAATGAGGACTCTCAATAGCAAGAACACTTATATAACCGCTTCACAATGCTTGACAGCCCTTTCTAAAGCTGTTTTATATTGCTTCCAACAATCTGGGCCCTCATTTTACCGAACTTGTAAGATGCAGGCTCTAAATCAGAGGTCTTCAAACTTGGCAACTTTAAGACTTGTGGACTCCTACCCATGTTTTTGCTTTGGGTTGACATGTGGCTTTTTGTTATGCTTCTTGTTTCTCCTAGCTACTGCCTTGGCTCAAACTTTCCACTGTCGGTTGGGAAAAAGTAGCTAAGCTAGGAAGTTCTTCGAACCTTCAGGAGAAAAGGCTGTAGCCCGCTGATTGCTTGTCATGCCTCCCCCATTGAAATATGCACTAATGAAGGAGCAGCTATCTGCTTCCTTCTTCGCATTCCGTTTTCTGATTTATCTGTACAGGAGATGGTGGATTTAAAACAAAAAAAAAAAACAGGAACCAGAAAAGAAGTCTGTGAAATGATACAAATACAGATAGTCCTCAGCTTACGACCACAACCGAACCCAAAATTTCCACTGCTAAGCAAAACAGTTGTTAAAAGTGTGTTGTGCCCCATTTTATGACATTTCTTGCCACAGTTGTTAAGTGAATCACCGCAGTTGTTTAGTTAGTAACCCAGGTGTTAAGTGAATCTGGCTTCCCCATTGACTTCGCTTGTCAGAAGGTCACAAGAGGCGATCACATGACCCCGGGACACTGCAACTGTCGTAAGTACATGCCAGTTGCTAAGCGTTCCAATTTTGATCACGTGACCATGGGGATGCTGCAAAAGATGCAACTGTGAAAAATGGTCATAAGTCATTTTATTGACGTTGTAACTTCAAACAGTCACTATATGAACTGTTGTAGATCGAGGGCTCCCTGTAATAAATGGTTCTGTTTTACATGTTTGACATTGTTTTAAGTTTGTATGATAAATGTCTCACAGAAGCTTAAGCTATCAAAAATCTGTTACCTGGTACTGTAAAATGTGTTTTCTTAGATGACCCAGGAAAGAAGAATAAAGTTTCTAATGATACCTCTCAATCTGAACATAATGGAGTCTCAGGTTTTTGCCAAGTGCATTATTTATGTTTAATTCTAGCAAGGATGGGCAATCTTTTTGAGATTAAAGGCAACGACAAGCCATAGATTTAACGATTTCCCTCTTCCTGCATTAAAAATTACAATCCTTTGGCAATTTGTGGAAAGGCTTTAGGATACGGTTCCAAGACTTTGGAATCAACCTGCCTTGAAGTGTGATTTGAAATATTTTATCCCCGCTGTCATGCCTGAAGAAGCTGCCAAGATAAATAACATAAAAACAGCAATATATAAAATGCTTGCAGATTCACGGAGCTGGGAACTTATTGCCATTCACTTGTGCATAGAACAGAGGCTGCCTGCACACTTACAGAATAAATAATGGCTTAGCGTGAAATCCAAAACAGACCCCCCCAAGCCATTTGGCTAGGTCTTGAAACGTGCAACCGGGTTTCAATCTATGAAACAAGGGAGATGTAGCTGAGAGGACAAGAGCAATGAACCTTTACGGGAGGAGAAACGGTAACTCAGTCCTGAGGAAGTGTGAAAATAACCCTTGATTTGTTTGGTATAAGATGAGGGCAGGGAGAAACCATCAAGCTTTCAAGTTTGAGTTTTTCCTACCTAATAGGTGTTTCTCAATCTTGGCAAATGATGTAGACTTCAACTCCCAGAATTCCCCCGCCAATATGGCTGGCGGGGGAATTCTGGGAGTTGAAGTCCACCAACTTCAAGTGGTCAAGGTTGGGACACACTGCTACAGACTTTACTTACCTTGAAGACTTATAACATGGACCTCTTGATAAAATTGCTAACCTGGAATTGTGTAAACAGTTTTACCTTGCTTCAGGTGTTATTGGAAAGTAATTCCATTCCTC
Organism: Diadophis punctatus similis; assembly: GCA_023053685.1. NCBI lineage: Eukaryota > Metazoa > Chordata > Lepidosauria > Squamata > Dipsadidae > Diadophis > Diadophis punctatus. Next base: position 45,175,374 of record JALIGW010000007.1, on the reverse strand, counting down.
ACCTGCATGGGGAAGATTTTCACTGCCACATACTCATTTATCAATTGTGCTTTCCAGACACAGCCAAAACGACCTCTGGCTTTGACCTCTAACAACTGCAACGGCTTCAGTCCAACCGTTGGAGAAGGAGGTGGGGGTCCGGGGTCCTAGGAGAGAAAGATGGTGGGTGATAGGAATCAGATAAAATTGAAATATTGTCAGGGTATGGAGGAATTTCTTGCAGGAGTTGTTATGGAGCTGGCAGGTGCCAATGACCAACACAAATTGAGAGGATGTCTATAGAATATCTTATCTGCTCTTCAACAGAGCAGTTTTTAGACAATTTGATCTGGAGGAGTAGACCAAGAATAGGAAATCCAGGGATTGCAGGTCAGGAATCTTCCCCAGAAAGAATGGGCTAGCATTTTCACCCCAGTTTTGGCTTTGTTTCTACAGGCTATGCGGTGGTTGTCTACATAAAAAGACAAAGGTTTCCCTGTCCAGTCGTGTCCAACTCTAGGGCATAGTGCCCATCTCCGTTTCTTGGCCGAGGGAGCCAGTGTTGTCATGTGGCCAGCATGGTTATACGCCAAAGGCGCATGGAACGCTGCTACCTTCCCAGCAAAGTGGTACCTATTTATCTACTCGCATTTACATGCTTCGGAACCGTTAGATGGGCAGGAGCTGGAGGAAGTGATGGTAGTTCGCCCCTTTGCGTTGGTACTCAGGTCTCGAACCTGGGCTGTCAGCGCTCCAAGCTCAGCGTCTGTTAACCGCTGAGCCATTGCGTCCTACACTCAAGTTTAAATTCAATTTATTTTACGCCACTGGAATGAAGGACAAGACTGAGTTCCTTGAGCAGATAGCTACTTTACTAGAAACCTCTCCCATCTTACATACCTCGCTGACATCGACGTGCCCATATGGAGGCTTGCGGTGACGGTACATCCAGAAAGCCAGCAAGATGGCAACGGAGAGAGCAGTCATGGGAAACAAGGAATAAACCACAACATGGAGCAGGGAGGCATTTGGAGGCGGTGGCTCATAAACCACTGAAAGAAAACAATAACACTGTTTAGACCAGGTACAAACGTCAGTCTCCGACACCCTGCCTTCAAGGCAAGGTAGAAGCTACAGGTAGTCCTCAACTTACAACCACAATTGAACCCAAAATGTCCGTTGCTAAATGAGACACTTACATAAGTTTTGTCCCATGATTGAGACCTTTCTTGCCACCGTTGTTAAGCGAAACACTGCTGCTGTTAAGTTAGTTGCCCGGTTGTTAAATGAACCTGGCTTCCCCATTGACTTTGTTTGTCAGAAAGTCACATGATCACTGCAACGGTCATAAACATGAGCCAGTTGCCAAGCTTCTGAATTTTGATCACGTGACAATGGTTGTAAGGGTGAAAAACGGTCATAAGTCACTTTTTTTCAGTGCCGTTGTAACTTTGAATGATCGCGAAATGAACTGTTGTAAGTTGAGGTCTACCTGCATCCTAACGTGACTATTTCAACCAATTTGATGTGAATGTTAGTACTTGCCCATATTAATAACCGCTGCATTTTTCTCTTAAGCATTTGTAAGTTCCACAATATCTTTTTCTCTCCTTCTATGAAGAGCCCCCAAAAAATTCTTCCCCCAAAATGATAGTGCTTAAGAGCCCTACCATACATTTTTCTCCCAGGAAAAAAATCAATTTGAAAGAGAGGTGAGGTGGGGAGGAAAATTGAGTTTCTGCATAAGACCCCTTGCTTCATTGCATAACCAGACAGGTACATGTACCTAATGACTGTTATTTTGGGGTCTGAGCATTTAAGCTTTAGCTTCAATTAAGTTAAAAGAACAGGAATTTCTAAAACATTATATTGTGGCTTTTAAGATGTTATTTTAATCAAAACATTTTGGAGAGGCATGCATATATCATTGGACAGGCTCCAGAATGTTTTGATTTTGGCTCCTGAAAAATGGTCTATTAGGGACCAATATTTTTCATAATTAGTACATTCAGCTGACAGACTGAAGCAAAATTGCAGCGTGTGGTGGCTTAGCTAGGAATGAACAGTCCATCGGTCCATAATGATCCAGTCATGTCCACCAAGTGTCCCTTAAGTGGGCATTAACAAACGGCAGTTGTTTTGAAGATGGTTCAACATGTTTGCCATGTCTTCAGAACAAGAAATTCTGAACAGCAACATCTGCAAGAATCTGCAGTGAAACTGAAATGAAGAAGCATAGATCATGACTCTTATCACACTAAACATGTGGCCTGATACTTGTGCTAAGGAATTTGACTCAAGTATTAATCCATAATTGGCCTCATGGCAGCATCACCAAATTTCCCTGAAATTTCTTATTTATTTACTATTTCATCATTTTTTAAAAATTCCTCTTACATCAAACCATCTGTAGTTTGTTCGTTTATTGAATCAACAGAGTGCAGCAGCTCACTGCTTAATTACTTAAATGATCTCAAGAACTTCGATTCAATTTTTAAATCAGCTATTTCTCATCGAGACAAAGAGCAGACGAGTAGGTTTTGGTCTGTAAATGAAGAACATTGTGTTCTGTTTTTTTGGATGGACACTACATTCCGGATTACTTTACGTCTTCTAGATCACTAATGTCTGACCTCCTGCATGCCCTTAAAAGAATTGCAGGAAGCAGTGTGACCTGACCTACTGTTAAAGATTGCCCTAACCTAAAATAAAAACCAACCAATCAAAATCACATTTTATATAGAAGAAGAGGAAAAGCAGCAGGAGGATCAGAACCATGAAAATGTTGAGCAAACTCTTTTTCTGGTCATAGACTTTTCAACCCGTAACCTTTTAACTCTAGCAATGGACTTTTAAAAGTCAGCTCTTCTAACAAACATTCAGCCTGCCAGAATATACCCCGTTATTCTAAGAGGGAAAGGAATTCTTTTATTTTTATTTTAGAAAATTGCATTGAAATTCATTAATTCAACCAGAATATCAGAGTTTGAAGAGACCTTGGAGGTCTTCTAGTCTGATCCTCTGCGCAGGCAGGAAACCCTATACCATTTCAGACTAATGGATGTCCATTCTCGTCTTAAAAACCTCCAGCGTTGGAGCACCCACAATATCTGGAGGCAAGTTGTTCCACTGATTAACTGTGAGGAAATTTCTCCTTAGTTCTAGGTTGGTTCTCTCCTTGATTAGTTTCCATCCGTTGCTTCTTGTCCTGCTTTGAAGAATAGCTTTTCTTTGTGGCAATGCCTCAAGTATTGGAAGACAGCTCTCATGTCATCCCTAGTCCTTCTTTTCATTAAACTAGACATACCCAATTTCTGCAACCGTTCTTGATATCTTTTCTTAGCCAGCCTCCTTTTTTCAGGACCTGGAAAAAACTACATTTTGTAAAAAAAAAAAAAAACACCAAAGAAGGAAACTTACTGTTCTGGGTTCAAAGATTTATACTGTTGGCTCTTACCTTGTGGGCCATTAGGTTCAGGTAAGTGAGTGAACTTTTCATTGCAGAAATTCCCTTCACAACAACAGAAATATACTTGTGGATTCTCTTCTGTGGCCACACATTCCTCCCTGTATATTAAAACAACACAAAAGAAAAAAAAGCTAAGCCAGTGAATTCCTATGTTATATTCCATGCAACTGGACCCGCTTCACTGTGCAAGCAAATTCTTTTTATTTTCCTATTTTGCTGATGCACCATATTTTATAAGAGGTGTTAAAGGAACAAAACTCCTGGTGGGAGATCTTCAAACCTTGAAAGAAACTTGCAGAAGGTTAAATTAGAGGAAGTAAAAATATAGTTATAATAGTCATAGGTTGCCCTCGACTTACAACTGTTATTGGGACTGGAACCTCCGATGCTAAGCAAGATGGTTGTTAAGTGAACTGTCTGATTTTACAACCTTTTTAAATGAATCACCATAGTCGTTAAGTGAAGCACATGGTAATTAAGCACATCTGGCTTTCCCCTATTGGCTTTGTTTGTTGGAATCTGGCTGGGAAGGTCATAAATTATGATCACGTGACCCTGGGACATTGCAACTATCATGCCAGTTGCCAAAGGCCTGAATTCTGATCATGTGACTGCAGGAATGCTACAATAGTCGTAAGTGTGAGGACCAGCACCATCATAACTTCAAACAGTTGCTGAATGAATGGTTGTAAGTCAAGGACTATCTATATCATAGTATTGGATCACGTATGTTATCCAGAGCCACTTCCCTTGACGTGGGAGGCCAATATAAATTGGATTAATAAATAAACAAAACTATAGCTACCATATGTTTGTGTTCTAAGAGAATGCAAACAAACACACCAATAATCTCTCCTTTTGGTTTTGAACAAAGGAGAAATTAGAGGAAATAATATTCCCAGCAAATCATACAGGTAGACGACAATTGAGCCCAAAATTTCTGTTGTTAAGTGAGAAATATGTTAAGTGAATTTTGCCCCAATTTAGAGCCTTTCTTGCCCCGGTTGTTAAGTGAATCACTGCAGTTAAGTTAGTAGCACAGTTGTTAAGCGAATCTGGCTTCCCCATTGACTTTGCTTGTCAGATGGTCGCAAAAGGGAATCATGTGACCCCAGGACACTGCAACCGTCATAAATACGAGTCAGTTGCCAAGCGTCTGAATTTTGAAGACGTGACTATAGGGATGCTGCAATGGTGATAAGCGTGAAAAATGGTCATGTCTGTTTTTTTCAGGGCTGTTGTTAACTTTGAATGGTCACTAAACGAACTGTTGTGAGTCAAGGACTACCTGTATGGTATCACCACTTATGGAATCTTTATGTTGCAAATCCACACAAATCTATCTGAAAGGGAGTGGCTCCTGATGTTTTTCTCTGCATGGAGGGCAGAGAAATCAAGGGGTCAATGAGTAGATGATGAAGCCTTCACAAAAAAATGGCAGCCTGGTATATCATCCAGGATGGGTTATCAGCTTGTTACTGTGAACTAATTTTCACTAGATTTGTCCCCATTTTCTATTATTGTTAATAAAATCTACAAGCAAAACTCTTACAAAATAATTATATATATGACTAAGGCAGAAACAATTAAGTCAATTACAGGACTTACAATTAAGTCCATGTGTGGACCGGTTACACATGCAAAGTCTAAATTGATAGGCATTACATAAATTGATAGGCATTCTATAAAAGCAAGCATCTCTTCCATGGGGATTTTACACTCTGACGAAGTCAACAGAGGTTGACGAAAGCTTAGCAATTTTAACAGTAGTTTTAAATAAAATTTTAAACGTTCCGGAGATCGTGATGGCTATCGCTTCTTTATCTATCTATCTATCTATCTATCTATCTATCTATCTATCTATCTATCTATCTATCTATCTATCTATCTATCTATCTATCTATCTATCTATCTATCTATCTATCTATCTATCTATCTATCTATCTATCTACACACACACACACACACACCCCAGAGGTGGGTTCCTGCCTGTTCCTGCCGGTACAGTTAATAGCTGTTGTTCGGCGCAGAGCCGAAGACGCTGCTACTGCCGTTCGCGGCACGGGAGCTTTCCCCGCCCGCATGGACACCGCCAATTGTGTTCTTTTGTCCTCTGCGCATGCAGAACGCTTTGCGCATGCGCAGAGGGCAAAAGAATGCAATTGGCGGCGGCCATGCGGGCGGCGGCAGCGCCTGGGGAAAGCCCCCGCGCCGCGAACGGCAGCAGCGTCTTCGGCTCTGCGCCGAACAACAGCTATTAACTGTACCGGCAGGAACCCACTATACACACACACACACACACACACACACACACACAGTTTGTGGCCAACAAAGGTGGTTTCATCCTCTCGAATTTTGTGCTCCAGCTTTATCATGCCGAAAGATCCGGGCCATAGTTTGTAACTATTTGTGCAAATAACCGAATGAGCTATTGGCACAAATAGTTGTGTGAACCAATGGTTAATGCCTCCCTTAGGAAATGCAGAAAAAAGAACTTTGGAGAGCGGATGTCGAAGAAGAATTGCTTAGTCTTCAAAGCCTACCCAAGACTATGTGGGCCTTTATCTCTGTATCCTGCAATTCCACCCTAAATGGATAATATTTCTTGAACTTTAGTTTTGTTACCTTGTTTATATTTAGCACATCCTTCTCTGAGATGCCACCAAGATCCAGCACTTGTCCTGCTAGTGATATCAACCAGAGCTTCCTCCACCCAGCACATGGGAAGGCCATGTCTCATCACATGGATAACAGGGAGAGTGTTCAACTGAACAGAGTACAGGTAGTCCTTGACTTATGACTGGTCACTTAAGTTCTGATGGACGTATCTGAAAGGTAGTTATGACCCAGAGTCAAAGTTCTGATGGCTGGGGGCCCTCTACGGTCATGCGAGCACTCTTTGGGTACTCAGCAACCAATCAGAATTTCAAAACCAGGTCGTAAATATCTTTTTGGAGGTCCGTTGTAGCATCAAATGGTCACTAGCCAACCAATCGTAAGGACTACCTGTAATGCAAATAGAGGCTCCATGACTCATTCCTGATGGTTGGAGTGCTTGCAAGAATCATGATCAGTTCAAAGAAATGTTCCTACCATCAGCCCACCTGGAGTGCAATTTCGAATAGGTTCAGACCACCCTATATATTTGTTTTTCTCTCCGCAATGACCATCCTCCCACTTCTTGTTATAAATCTAACTTTTTCTTTCAGCCACTATTACTGATGTGGTTGTAAACATTTAATAAACTCCCGGAGCGAAGAGAAAACCAACTAAGTACATTTAAAAGGAATACAGCTGAGTGGTTTAGCTGACGCCATCAAAACAAAAACAGAACAGAACGCAGATGCTGGTGTGGCCATCCTGAAATGGGCAATCAATGGGCAACAGTAGCTGAAAAACAGGTCCACGGTTCCAGTCATTCTGCCCCTGCCCCTAACTTGTTTTTCTCCAGATTGCCACTCCAAATTATTCATTTTCTCCTTTTTCTACAGAAAACAAGAAAACAACAGCACATGGTTTGCCACGTACAGGATATTCTCTTGATCAGGCTAGAAAAGGACTGGGCTTTCATTGTGCGAAAAACACCTGGGAGATATTTTTTTTTACTTCCCTGGATTCTACAATTACATGAAAAAGCAGGCAATTGTTGACCTAATGTACAGACCTTAAATTGAAGTCAGCATGACCGACAGTCGTCCCACTTCTCAAAGTAGCTCTGTGAAAATAGCCCCTTCAGCATGGAATGCCTTCTTAAGGTGGGTGAAGGCAGGTAGAGGCATTTCAGTGCTCGGAGAGTGGGTGGGTGGGTGCAGTGGTGGGTTCCTACCAGTGCGGTCCACTCTATAGCACCGGTAGCGGCCCACTGGTGACGTCACAGTACCGGTGCGGTCGGTTGCCAGTGCCTGGGCGCCACCATTTTTTTAAAAAACAATTTTAAATTTTATTTTTTAAAATTTTCTTCTGCACATGCCCAGAAGCCGAGCTTCAGGCACAGCACATGCGCTGCCTTCCTACCCCACAGTGAGTCCAAGCAGAGGAGGATGGCTGAGGGAGCGTGTGAGACGCTGAAGGAACGGGCAGCAGGAGCTATCTCCATTCCCCTCCCTTCAGCAGTCCGAGAAGCCACGAACGTGCAGTGATGATCCCAGGCATTTTCGCATGTTCGAGGCTTCTCGAGCTGCTGAGGGGAGGGGGAACGGGCGGCAGGAGCCCAGGATCATCGAATGGGGAGAAGCATTCAGACTGGATGGAGCCTCCTAGAAGAACCGCTGCCGCAGTCTTGCTGCTCCCGCTGCGGGGGGGCTGCATTGCAGGTGGGCAATGTCCCCCTGCCGCTGCCAAGCTCCCGAGGCCCACACCCACCCAGTCACATGGCTGGCAAGCCACACCCACAAAATAAGCCACGCCCACAGAGTGGTTGTAAAAAAATTAGGAACCCGCCCCTGGGTGGGTGGGAATAGGGGAACCACTCCTCCTCAGTGGTTGTTGAACTATGATTTGCAGAAGCTCCAGCTAGTACAGCTAGTCCTCGACTTACGACCACAACTGAGCCCAAAATTTCTTTGGCTAAGCGAGACATTTGTTAAGTGAGTTTTGCCCCATTTTACAACCTTTCTTGCCACAGCTGTTAAGTGAATCACCACAGTTGTTAAGTTAGTGACAGGGTTGTTAAGTGAATCTGACTTCTCCATTGACTTTGCTTGTCAGGAGGTCGCAAAAGGAGGCTCACATGACCCCGGGACACTGCAACCGTCATAAATACAAGTCAGTTTCCAAGCATCTCGATTTCGATCACATGACCACGGGAGATGCTGCAATGGTGGTAATTGTGAAAAACAATCATTAAGTCAATTTTTTTCAGGACTGTTGTAACGTCAAACGGTCACTAAATGAACCGTTGTAAGTCAAGGACTACCTGTACAGCCATGGGGAAATGGTGGTTTGAAGGGGTTAATATGATGATTGAATTGGATATTTTACCAGAATGGTGTCAATTTTGCTGGCCTTTTGTAAAGTCCTGGCCCTGTGCCCAGGTCTTGGGTCCTGAGTGTGTGAAGGGACCCATTTATTTAAATCTTTATTTATTAATTTTATATTTTTGAAATTATTTTTGTAAATAAGGCAGTGAAGTATCTAACCCGCCTCCTACTTTCCCCACAACAACAACCCTGTGAGGTACATTGGACTGAAAGGGAATGACTGGCTCATAGTCAGCCAGCTGGCTTTCATGCCTAAGGTGGGACTAGAATTCACAGCCTCCCAATGATTGGCCCTAAGTCATCCAAGTTGGCTTTCCTTGGTTAAAGAGCATTCTTGGTGTATGATTTATTTATTGCCTATGTATTTAAATTTTGGTTGGATCAATTTTTGGGGTTGCTAGAATTCAAAAATGACTTGATGGTACATAATCAATCAATCAATCAATCAACTTACTGCATTTGTTTTTATTTTATTTTTAATTTTGTTCACTGCCCCAGTCACCCAATCGCTACCTGACTCCCTAGCAGTTCTGGTTGGTATACAATATTAAAAACAATTAACATACTCATTGTTTTAACTTCCATTAAGTCTGCTTTGTAAATCCCTACTTAAGCATCAAGAAGAGTGAAAATCAAATGGGTGGCTTTTACAGTTTGGCTACTGTTAAGACTTTCAACGCCCCACTCACTCTGACCCACTGATAGAACGACATAAATAACATGGGGGCGGTGGTATGATTTAGTGGTTATAGAAGAGAAGTCTGAGCTGGAAGGCAGAGTTAAGTGTGCCATCAGTTTAGACTCATTGTGTTGCCACAATTGATCCAAGTTCAGCCACCCCCCTGTGAATTCCATTGAATTTAGCCAGTTTAACTTTGACTGTTAGTGGACTAAATTCTTTCTTTAGGTAGCAATAATAAACTCCTGTGTTCTGAACTCAAGGAATGCTCCTGGTTATTTGCGCCTGACAGTTGTTTACATTAAGAATATGAACCACGGAGCCAAGATTCCATTGCTGACAGCCGATCTGTGACCATTCCTGTGATCTAAACAGGAATTTAGGACAATGTCTCTATTTCATGAAAAGAGGAATTCCTACCTCTTTGGTCTTACCTGTCATAACAATTGAAGTCATCAAGCCAACATCCTTTCTTCACTAGTTCGATGGACCCAGAGTTGTTTCTCCAGGACGCATAGCAATGCAGGCGCTTGTCTTTTTCACCTTCACAACGCTCCACTCCACTCTGGTTAGTCTTCTCCAGTTCCCAGTTGGCATTGTAGTAAGTGCATTCTCTGGTCTCCGCCTCTCCCTGGCCAGATCCTGGAGGAAGATGCAAAAGAATCAAACATTAATGATCATATTGTGGGGAATAAAAATAATGAAGGCTGGTCGTTGATCATGTTGACCAGGGATGGTAACATTTGTAGTCCAGAACATCTGAAAGACACCAGATTGAGGAAGGTTACTGTCCATATTTCTTACATTCCCAGAAAGACATAAATAGAATATAAAACGAGACCAAACTCCACTCCCCAATAGCATTGATGATGTTGCCTAGTTTGGTAATGAAATGTCTGAAAGAAAAGAACCAAGCTCAGAGAGCACCAAGGACCCCTCAAAAGGTAGACAATTCAAAACCTTCTAGATCAGGGGTAGGCAAAGTTGGCTCTTCTATGACTCGTGGACTTCAACTCCCAGAATTCCTGAGCTAGCATGATTGGCTCAGAAAGTCTGGGAGTTGAAGTCCACGAGTCATAGAAGAGCCAACTTTGCCTACCCCTGTTCTAGATAAAGCTAAAACCAGAACTTCCAACATCCTCACTACTGCTATCAAGGTTACTGGATGACCATGCTTGAAACCTGTAAAAGATTAGATTGTCTACTCACAGAGTTTGCACATATAGAAAGTCCTCACTTCATGACCAATTTGAAGTTACAACAGACGTCCCCAGAGCTACTTGGAACCAATTTTTCAAAGTTGTGATGGCCTTCATCAGAGGCAAAGGGCACTGGAATGTCAGAGCATCACAAAATCGACAAAATTAGTGGATAATGTGTCTGGAAAACCAAAAGGACTGGTGATGTTCCTTGCACAAAACCCAACACATCTGCCTCGGATTGGCACCAGAGGAAGAGGACAAGGTTTTGGTGGTCAGGGACCACACTCAAAACTTCCTTTAGAAGAGAAGACCACAGTGGTGGAAACAAAAATATGAAACAGATAAGGGAGAGGTTTTCTCTAGAGTAGAATGACGCCTGAGAATTCACTTCTCACCATTTGCAACTTAGTGTTCCTTGCCTCAAGTGGTTTGCCTCTGTTTTTTATTTTATTTTTCGGCCAACTCATTTCTCAAGGGCCAGAAGGTTGGCATTTCCACATTTATACAACAATTTTTGCCAATTGGTTGGGAAATGAAGATTGTGTAACCCACAACTGGCAATAATGTCCCACAATGTCCTAAGGTTTCTCGGATGAAAAGAGAGGCAACAAACTCGTATAAAACTAAACAAGAGATTAATTTGCATCTCTGTGTTTGCTTTCTGTGGTTTTATCTATTTTAAGGCCCTCTTCATCTCATCCAAGGCATCCAACGCTCAATTTCCTTAGATTTCCAAAGCAAAATCCAAATGACTTAAGAAATAGAATATTGATCTTTCTAGGGTCTATCAGATCTCCCAATCTGCTGGCATTCCTAATTATTTAACAAAAGGCTCATATTGGGTGCTCATTTTTTACCTCCAATGATCTAATACAGGGACATATCTTTAAATTACAATGTTCACATTATTTTAGGCTTGATAATCATGATGCAAGTTTATTTTCCTGCAATTAGCAAATATATATAACAACCATAACAATGAAATATATTCTGTACTGCTTATTTTAAGTTGGACTAGTTAACATTTTTAAAATAAAGACAATTTCATATTTTACTGATTGATCGGTAAGTATATTCCTATTGGCAGCAGGATTTACTGTACTGTTAACAATTTGCAACTGTACCGAAACAGCCAAATAATTGCAGTTTCAGAATTGAGTCAATGGTTTTGAAGATTAATTAAGTTGGTTAGTGCAAATGTTGACAATATTAAACTATTTTAATATTTTTTTTACTCCTGCAATCTGTAGCAAAACAGGATCAGTTTTATTATGCAAACAGGTATCTCTCCACCTTATGTAGAATTTGGGCATGTATAAAGAGAAGAGGTCGTCTGGAATGGGAAAAAAAGTCAGGAAATGATAATTATAACAACAAGCTTCATCTTGGTATCAAAAGTGAACATATATGGCAAGAAGAAAGAATTCATCTCTATCTATCTATCTATCTATCTATCTATCTATCTATCTATCTATCTATCTATCTATCTATCTATCTATCTATCTATCTATCTATCTATTCCGATCTCTATTCCTTGCTATCTATCTATCTATCTATCTATCTATCTATCTATCTATCTATCTATCTATCTATCTATCTATCTATCTATCTATTCCGATCTCTATTCCTTCCTATCTATCTATCTATCTATCTATCTATCTATCTATCTATCTATCTATCTATCTATCTATCTATCTATTCCGATCTCTATTCCTTGCTATCTATCTATCTATCTATCTATCATTTATCTATCTATCTATCTATCTATCTATCTATTCCGATCTCTATTCCTTCCTATCTATCTATCTATCTATCTATCTATCTATCTATCTATCTATCTATCTATCTATCTATCTATCTATCTATCTATCTCAAATGGTGTAGGAACACTAGATGACCTACAAGGTCCCTTCCAACTCTAATAATAAATCTAAATCTAAATCTAAATCTAAATCTATCTATCTATCTATCTATCTATCTATCTATCTATCTATCTATCTATCTATCTATCTATCTATCTATCTATCTATCTATCTATCTATCTATCTATCTATCTATCTATCTATCTATCTATCTATCTATCTATCTATCTATCTATCTCCAATCCCCCTCACCTTAATTCAATTAGAGACCAAAAATATTCAAAGAGGGTAAGACTCTTATTACATTTAACCTGATAATAAAATACATGGTTTAAAATACTGGAGAGAGAGAGAAAAGGTTTTAGGTCTTAGATCAACTTAATCTGGTAGAAGATAATCATGGCTGTAAGAAAAGTTTATAGCATTCTGGAGGAGGAAATCTTCGTCTTTTCATGGATGAAATGTAGCAATCTCTTTTTTTAAAGCAAGGAAAATATAGGAACTAAACACAACTGTTTCATTCTTGTAAGGCTTTGTAACTTTGATGCTGGGAGAATGCTTCAAAAATCAAAGGAATTGTTTTCAAATAACTTTGTTTCTCAACACAACACTGCACTTCTGCTTTGCAGAAAGATTAAAGAAACTCCCACAGATTCCCAATTTAGTGATCAGATGGGCCATGTAAACATAGGAGATTTGCAACAGAAGGATTCGATAAAACTTTCAGAGATGGGACAATTCCATGGGGCATGTTTTACAGAATGTGCAGCAAAATCTAAAATTTGCTCACACCAGACTTTTTTTTCTTTCTTTCTTTCTTTCTCTTTCTCTTTCTTTCTTCTCTTTTTTCCTTTCTTTTCCTTTCTTTCTTTTTCTTTTTTCTTTCTTTCTTTCCTTTCTTTTTCTTTCTTTCTTTTTCTTTCCCCCCTCCTTTTCCACTCTACTTTTCTTCCTTCCCCTCCCTTTCTTTCTTCCTTCTTTCCTTTCTTCCTTCCTCACTCACTCATGTTCCTTCCTTCTCCCTCCCTCCTCTTTCCCATTCTATTTTCCTTATTTCCTTCCCTTCCCTCTTTTCCTCCCTCCCTCAGCCAGCCAATGCAACCCAGGAGATAAAGGTATAAAGGAGCATTTTATAGCAATGTATTATTTTCAGGGAGGAAGGGGTAGGCTGAATTACGTTGTCCCAAACCACTGTGTTGAAAAACTTACTGAAATAAACACATTAACTAATAATTTGTCTGCCTTGAATGAAAAGACTGATTTGTTTGGTGTTGTTTTGTGTTTCTTGATGGCTCCGAAAATGTATTTTTCAACCTTGACAACTATTTAAACTGCATAGATTTCAACTCCCAGGTTTCCACAGCCAGTAAGCCAGCTGAGGAATTCTGGGATTCGAAGTCCACACCTCAAAGTTGCAAAACACTGTCCTGCAAACACCCAACAAACAGCCTGTTTAAGAATAACATCCAAGAATTCACACGATGATAAACAGATGTTTTCATAGCTACCTTTGAGCACCCTGGTTCCTACAGCCAAGTTCTAATCTATTTCTGTACCTATTATACTGTTGAAAAAAACAATTCCATTTTTGCAGACAGAACACAGTATTTCAGTTCCCACTCAATCATTACCCTGGAACCTGGCTTGCTTTTTATTTTTTTTTATTTTTTTTTGAGAAGCTTCCAAACTTTCCCTTCCTAATAAACTTATTGTTTTTCTAATTTATGGTCAGTGTGTTTAGGTATTCCTTCCTCATTTTTCTTGGGGTTATTTTGGAATACGGTTGGAATTTGAAAGAGGGCTGTCCGCTGATAGAGAGGAGGTACAAAGTCAGACCTCTTGGCCAACTCTGGGCTAAAGACACCACCATTTTTCATTCATCGGGATTTGCCAAAATTCATTCCTCCTTGGAAAGAAATTGCAAACACCCATTTTCTTCCTGGTTAATCAATCCATCATCCAACTGAGAGAGAATTAGTAGAAAATAAATATGGGAGGTTTTACCTTTGTATTCTGAACGGAATAAGTCAGAACCTGTAAGCCTGCTTTTCCTCCCCACTGATCATACCTAAACTGCTTTGGAGGCATTTTTTGGCTGAAGAATAGGTTCAAAATGTCATGAGTGGATGGATGGATGAACAACAAAGTTGTGGTACTGGAGTGATAGTTCCTCTTTCATCAACCTCATGTCTGTTGGATTTAGTTTTATATCCCGCTGTGGAGGTTTTTTAAGGATACCACATGGAATGTGTTATTTTTCCGACAACATCCTCTTCTCCAAGCAGTCAAAGGAAGCCTTTTATCCCAACAACAACCCTAGGAGGTAGGTGGGAAGGAAGAGAGCAATTTGGCCCAAAGTCCTTCCACAGTTCAGGTTGCACGTGTCAGATGGATTCCCTTGTTCCTAATCCCAGACCTGACATTCACTGCCATAAATCTCACTTTGGAAAACATATTTGTATGATCAGATATAAACATTATAAAGCTGTTAAACAGGTAAGAGAGAAAAGGTTATCAGCCTCTACTTACAAGGGAGAAATCTCCTCTGAAATCATAAGCCTTCCTTCAAAGCGGAGACTGCACAACTGCTTTGTTAAAAACAAGGTTTTTTTATCCACAAGAGTGAAAAGAAATTACAGATATACAGTTTTTAAAACCTAAGTAGAATCATTTCAGGTCAGAAGTCACTTACTGATGCCCTAAAGCAGCTTATCAGATGCTCTAAATCTGCTTCAAAGGGTGCCGAGTTGACCAAGATTGCTACTCTACCCTTTCAATATTCCTATTGGTCCTTCTTGACATTTTCAAGTACCATAATTCTAAATCACCTGACTTGATAATCTAAGGATGAGCCGGGACTGAATGCAATACCAAATAAGTAGGCAAGAGAAGGTTAAGTTCACAAGGGCAAACTTCAGGTAAATCAAGGCTCCTAAGAACTAAATTAGATTTGTTTTTCACCGTTGGTACCTTCTTGCTGGCTGAACAATTTAAGTTGTTCATCCATCTTCTTGGCAGAGTAAGGGAGAAACTGGACTGTTTATCTTGAGACTGTCAAGACAGACTGTGTCAAATACTGTTATGAAGTTTTCTACACATCTGGGTCCAAATATATTAAGAAAGATGCCAAAGAAACTCTGGAATGGAAATCCTCAGTTAGAGATGCTCTATTCTCTTAGTAAATCTTAACTATGATTAGTGGCATATCAATGAGAAAGGAAAAGCAAAGTCCCCCCCTGCCAACCCTGATTTAAACAGAAAAATTAACATTTGTCTAATTTTTTAGGGATATACCGTATTTTTCAGAGTATAAGACGCACCTTTTTCCTCCCTAAAAGTGGCTGAAAATTTGGGTGCGTCTTATACTTCGAATGTAGCTTTTTTTTCCAGCCCTAACCAGGGATAAAATAATGTGCTGAAGCTGACCAGACTAAGGATGCTAGCTAGATGAATACCTGGTAGGCAGATCGTTTTCCCCTATTTTCCTCCCCAAAAACTAAGGTGCGTCTTATACTCCGGTGCGTCTTATACTCCAAAAAATACGGTAATCTTTTTATGTCAATACCCTCCCACTTGTTCAAGGCCTAACTCTTTGAAGAAATCTACAGTGCATGGAAAGATGGAAAGACAAACAAGAAGATAACCAGAGGCAAGGTGTACAGACTCAGTTATGGTAGTGATGAATGCATCTTGGAAGAGTTGAAGGACCAAGTTGGAGAGAGAACATCGCGCAGAAAAATCTATCTATGTGGTTGCTAAGAGTCAACTTGGCATGTAACCGGTCAATTATATTTGTGAATCCCTTGTTCACTCACATGTACCCTAATTTTTATCTCTTTTTTATCTTTAAAAAATTGCATTTAAACCCGAACATCCATTAGAATGTCCATTGTGTACACAGGGCAGCTATGGAGTGAGATCTCTCCACTGAATCAAACGATATGTCTGTGTCTTGATTTATGGAATCCCCAATGTATTCGCTCTGAGGATCATAATTGCTAACAACACACATATATTTAATGTTTCTATGTTCATGAACACAGTGATAAATGCATCTACAACAGCCCCACGTGGGAGCACAGTTCCCATCTGCTCAAAAAAATAATAATTCAGGAATTGTTAATCCACAGATGAAACTGAACTACAGATACACTAAAAAAAAGCTGTCAACAAGGGGGTGGGGGGAAGAATTAAAGATGACCACTAACAATTTTTTCATGACAGAACAGGCCAATCATTCTTGACAAGAGTGACAAGACACTTAGCAATAGCACTTAGCACTTAGGCTTATATACCACTTCATAGTGCTTTACAGCCCTCTCTAAGCGGTTTACAGAGTTCAGCATATTGCCCCCAACAATCTGGGTCCTCATTTTACCCACCTCGGAAGGATGGAAGGCTGAGTCAACCTTGAGCCGGTGAGATTTGAACAGCTGAACTGCTGAACTAGCAGTAG